>OX467711.1:27179009-27584009 GCA_950111635.1 Agelastica alni | reverse complement strand
TTAAAGGCGATGGTTAATATTATGCATGAATTAAAGGAATGAAAGTGAATACAAGCAACAGCTTTAAGAATTAAAATTAAAAAAGTTTTTACAAATTTAAATTTTTTTGACTTATTGATTAAGCAAATTTTTTAGATCGGAATTTTATTATATCATTATACCCATGACATTATACCAATCGGGATTCTATAAAAAGTTTGATTAATTTTAAATACACGAATTTTAAATTCATTTTTTCCGTGAATTGTATGCCAGTTGATAATACCTACATAAATATAATGGAAAAACCATGCAAGGTATATAATATTGCTCATTAAATTCTATTAGGAGAAGATGATGGTTAATAATACCCAAATCCTGTAAACAGGGTGTTTACTATTTTATGGGGGCAGTATTAGCATAACTTGACAAGCGTAAGCCAAAAGACAATCGTGGCATCGATCCATTTTCTACATTTTCTCGGGCAGCTTTCGTCTCTCTTTCGGTCGCGCATTTCATTGTTTAAATGATTGACGATTTTACTGACTATTAATCGACAAAAAACCTTTCAACTGACTTACTTCGCCCTCTTAATATTTCATGTCCTGCCGAAAATTAAATTTTCCTTAAATGTAGTTTGAAAAGGATAAATTCACTTGCCTATTAAACGAAAAAGGTGATAAATTTCCGAACCAGCATTCGATCCCCCAGGAATAAAATCAAATTGTCACGCCATCAGTTATTTAGTACCGACAGTCCTTTTCTGGATATAAAATCGGGATAATTTCATCCTCAACTACGTGCTGCCTACGATTCGTTAGCCAACTTACGTAATGTAATCGAATCGGTTTTTTTTTCATGCGCTCCTCGAAATTTCGAAGTTCGTCGCAAAAAAATTACCCAACTGAGCAAGTTAGCTTTAACCGGCATCAATTAGTTGAAGATTACTGCAAGTTTTTATCAGATTCGATCAAATTAGGCTAGATTTAATCTGATTTTAATCATCGTTATCGTTACTACTGACATTATTTTTACTCGAGTTGAGTTTTCCTATTCTTGCATATTTGTTTCCAACATTAATCAGATTATTACAAACATATAACTGAAATGTACCTGTACTTTAAAGATATTTAAAGTTCTTTCAAAGTCAGTTTAAAAATATATAAAAAATATCTTATTAAAAGCCATAAAAGAAACCGACCAGTGTCGTATCGATTTTATTTTTAAATCAGATATATTTTCAAAAAAATTTTAATTATTTATTATTAACGACATCGTGAGATCGTGAGATCTAAATAAACAATATTTCCATTACTTTCATCATAACTTTAGATCTGTGTTAAATAATTTTGACGAAGTACCACAATACGAGACGATTCCATAATACACATTCGACTATCCAACTTCTTATGCTTAAAACAAAATTTTTATCGTGTTCAATCACAATGCCTCGTTTAACTAAATAAATTGTGGAATAAGTAATTTTCGTTAAGTTGCATATTGTTTTAATTATTTCATCTTGAGTTTGATTAAAATTTAAGCATAAATATATATTTTAATTGATTTGTTAAACTTGAATATGCAAATCTCGATTTTTAAATTCCCAAAATTATGTCTCATTTTAATTAATATTAATTAGAATTGCATTATTAAGATATATTTATTCATTAATTTGGATTATATCATCACATAAAATTACATTGGTATCAGGAATTTCATAATTAATGTGAATATCGTCAATATTAAGCAATTTGTTAGATTTATCTTCTTCTTCTTCTTCCTTTTATAGACTAGGACTTAGTCCTGTTGCCTGTTCTAATCTTCCATGGAGGACGATTTCCAACTTTCAAACCACCTTTTTGGTGGTCTCCCTCGTGGTCGCTTTCCGGCTGGTCTTTCATTCTTACATATTTTGGCTAGCCTATTCTCGTCCATTCGTTGAACATGGTCATGCCATCCTTTCTTTCTCTTCTTCATCCATTTTACTACGTCTTCGATCTTACATTTTTTTCTGATTTCTGCGTTTCTCTTTCTGTCTCGTAGTGTTACTCCTGCAATTGACCGCAATATTCTCATCTCTGTTACTCGCATTTTGTGTTTGGTGGCTTTGGTTTCAGTTTGCGTTTCATTTGCATAGGTTAATATCGGTCTTATCATTACCTTATAAATTCTTGTTTTATTTTCGATGTTCATGAATCTGTTTCTCCAAACCATTGTTCTCAATGCTCCCGCCACCTGTACTGCTTTTGTGGTCTGTGTTTGTGTTTCCATTTTTAGATCCCGGTTACTAGATATGTTTACTCCTAGATAGTTGAAGCTCATTATTTGTTCAATGATCTTTCCTTCTATTTCCAGCTTGCATCTTGTTGGTTCCCTTGCTATTACCATGCTTTTCGTTTTATTGGTGGAGATTTCCATGTTAAATTTCTTTGCAGTTATGTTAAAGTGGTGTAGTAATTTTTGTAAATTATCTTCATTGTTGGCGATTAGAATTGCATCATCGGCGTAGCAGATTATATTAATGTTTTTATTTCCCATTTTGTAACCTTCCCTTCTTCTTATGGTTACAATTATCTGATCCATTGTCAGATTAAACAGTAGAGGGCTAAGCGAATCTCGTTTGATTTATCATTTACCTAAAATGATCTTCCTGAAGATCATTTACCTAAAATGATCTTCAAAAAGCCATTTCACAAATATCACAAAAAAAAATAAAACGCAAACAATAAAAATCTCCTGAGAAATTATCGGAAACCAGCGCGGGCTAATGTTTTGAAACGTCTAAAGATTTGACCAACTCCTGTTCAAGTAAACACCTGCGAGCTAGATAGTCTACCGATGATTTAATGAATGCGTATTAGCGAAGTCGTGTTCCATATCTTTCGTGTATTTCTTCCAGTGTTTTTTCTTGATGTTGTCTATTTCTTGATTTACTCTGTTTCTTATCCGGACGTAATCTTCCTTAGATTCAACTGTTTGTTTGCTTTTGTGATTGAGGAACGCCTGTTTCTTTTCTTTGGCCAATATTTTTACTCATTCGTCGAACCATGGTCTTTTATATTTGCGTTTGTTTTTATTTATTTTTCTTTTGCCCAAAGTTTATGCCGCTGCCTGCTGAATACCTTCTTTGACAATTCTCCAGGTCTCTCTCTTTCTCTCTTTTTCCTTCTTCGTCAGCCTCCTGGACGTAGGCCTCCCCTATTTTTTGCCATTCATCTCTATTGCCACTTGATAGCATCTCTTTCCTTCTTTTTTCTTAATGTCATCAATTCATCTTTGTTGCGGTCGCCCCACACTTCTTTTGTTTTCTCTAGATCTCCATTTTAACAGTTGTTTTGTCCATCTTTCATTCTCTTGTCTAGCTACGTGTCCCGCCCAGCTCCATTTTAGCTTACTTATGATCGAGATCACGTCCTCTACTTTGGTCTTGTCTCTAATGACTTCGTTTCGTATATGATCCCTAAGACTTATTTTTAGAATTATTGAAGTGATAACTTCTTATAGCACGCTGTGAACTTTTTTTGTAATGGGTAAAAAATGTTAAACTCGCGTCAGGACACGTGGCCTGATCGAAAATTCGTAAGACGGATGTATTTCACTGGAGCAATATAAAATGCGACTTTTCTTGACTGGTAACTTGGCAACCTTATTCAACAAACTGACAAATTCAAGTACATTTTTTATGTCATTTTGACAAATTAATTTAGTAGCTAAATTCAAAATTTAAGTGCTTTTCATTAGTTTATTGATTAAGTTCTGCTTTTGCTGCATTAAAATGGTCCAAGGAGAGGTGTCGTTTTTAGCAGATGTTATGGACACCATAGCGTGTCTTAATGACTCTAATGGTTCTCCCCCCGACAAAATTTTAGATCAAATAATTTATCAGTGCAAGAAGCCGTTAAAAAATTCATCAATTTGTGTTAAAAAAGAATTAAAAACTGGACTGAAAGCTGGTTTGATCAAAGAGAACGGGGGAAGGTTTAAAT
Source organism: Agelastica alni (assembly GCA_950111635.1). NCBI lineage: Eukaryota > Metazoa > Arthropoda > Insecta > Coleoptera > Chrysomelidae > Agelastica > Agelastica alni. Next base: position 27,580,044 of record OX467711.1, on the reverse strand, counting down.
AAGGTTTTGGTTTGCCGATAACGGAGGCTCGAAGACAAAAAAAAATAGGAGCAGAAGCCGTAGACGACGTAGCCAAAAGCGACAAAACCGAAAACGAGGTAGCCGAAAACGAAAAAGTCGAGGTAGGAAGAAAAGCGCCATATTGAAAGAAGATCAAGCAAAAAGCGGAAGAAAGAAATCGAAAACATTCAAATCTGGTACTGATGTTTAATATATGATTTATAATAAAGCGTTAATAAAAATAATGCATTATTCATAAAGTATGGAAATCTGGAGACAATATTTTTCAGATTAAAAATAATATTTTTTGAAGTGAAAACTTCTTTAGCGGCGTTGTACACTTTTTTTGTAATGGGTAAAAAATGTTAAACTCGCGTCAGGACACGTGACCTGATCGAAAATTTGTAAGACGGATGGAGAGTAGACAGCTGGCGTGGCGTAGGAGAGGGAGTATCCCCCTCTCTTTCTACGGCGCGGCGAAAATGTATGCCTGCGCCGGCTGTTTCGTTTAGGCGGCGCAGGGCTCACAACGTTAATAATTAAGTTTTCACTTCTGCCGGCACTCCCAGAGTGCAACCCGTAAATTTTTTTTTCTCTATGGCTCTCTGTGTCCTTCTTAATCTATTTGCCGAGTTTATCGTCATTGGTATCGTTTCCATACCATGGGTCATGACTGGCAGGATGCACGTATTATATACTTTTCTTTTGAGATTTATTGATATATCGTTGTTATTTATTATGGTACTCGTATTTAGTTTTCCTACTGCTGCCCAAGTTAATCGAATTTTTCTTGATATTTCTGCTGTATGATTGTTTTTTCCTAGTTGCATTTCGTGTCTTAGATAAATGTATTTTTGTACTTTTGGAACAATTTGGTCTTGTATGTATATGTTTCCTTCTTCTGAGGTCATTATTTTTGTTTTTTCGATGTTCATTGTTAAACCTACCATCCTAGACTTTAACTCGAGATCCCTTAACATTTCTTGTAATTCTTCCAAGTTAGTGCTCTCTTCTATATCTTCTAAATTATGGACGTCTAGTTTTTCTGTTAATCTGTTTTGGTACAGTTTCTTAATCCGTTCATTGCTTAGGCTTTCTATATTTAATCGTTCTTTAGTTTCTGTTTGTCTTAATTTCTCAGTATTTACCTTTATATTTATTTTTTCTAATACAAGTCCATGATCTGAACCTACGTTGGCTAATGACAGAGTGCGTACATCGATTATATGTCCAGGTTGTATTTTTCTGTTTGTTATGATATAGTCGATCATAGAGCTCTGCCCTCTTGTATCTGACCAGGTCTGCTCGATCCATTTTTCTTATTTTTTGGAGTCAAAAATTAAACAGTCTACCTCAAAAATGTATAAATTTTAAAAAAGGAACAATTTATAAGCTTATTTATATTTATAGCTGTCATTAACAACGAGACAAAATATGCATATAGCTCATATCATATAAATGTGCATGCACGTCATAGAGCGAGTATGAGGTCACATTTGAACAACGTTGCCAGACTTTGACAGTAGTGCGAACATTAAGGAAATAATAAGGTTATGTTGTTGATTATTTAATAAACATAATTTACCATTAATTAGTCAGGACATTGCAATCAAACTTTGAGAATTTTACCTAAACAAAAGGTTTTTAATAAAAACTATTCAAGTTACTTTATTAATGCTTTATTTAATTCGAATCGACATAGAGTTAATTAGTGTCAGTAACAATGCAACAAGAAGGCTTGTAACTGCATTAATGTATGTAACATCACTTGTTAATACATGTTTTAAATAGTATTTCTAATAGCACCTATATCTAATGTTGTGGTATTCGTAACTTTCTTTACACAAGAACGCTTTTTGTAAGCGACTTGCATTGTTCTTAACAGTTTGTGAAAATCCACTAACGGTCCCCATACTCAATTGAAGAGCTTCAGCTATTCGATAAAAGAAAAAAGATTGGACTGGACGTTGTTTCATATTTGAACTTACCTCTCGTACAGCCGTTAGAGGTAGTAATGGTCCATTATTTTCACGTTCTCGCTCAAAATAGTCAATTAATGATGCAACGAGTTCTTTGCAGCGACTATTTGGTTTTTTGACATATTTGCACACAGTTTTTTAATAATAATAAAGCAAAAAAGAGTCGAAATTAAATTATAAACATAACCAATTTGACAACGTCTTAAAAATGTATGTAAAATTGCCAACTTATGAATTAACTGTCAACTGCCAGCTGGCGCTAATAGATCTTTAATCGGAAAAACCGTTTTTATTAATACATAATAAAACTTGAACTGTGTGTAATATTTAATAAAATATTTATGTATAATATCTGCAATTTTATATACCGTCTAAAATAATATAGAAATTGTAATATTTAACTAGACATTGACTTGATTAATGCAATAAAATATTACGAACAGACTGACCCGATGTGTTCAAGATAATATAAAACGAACGGTGGTTTTGATTATTGTTGGTATTAAGTTTTGAAACAAACAGAGCATCGATGACGTGCACGCACATTTATATTGTATGAGCTTTATGCATTTTTTGGGTACAAATTTTGTTCAGGAGTTCATTTTAAAAGTAAGATAGCTTTATAGTACTAGTACTTTATTTTTAGAGCCGGTAAGATGTCAAATTTTATATAAACCCGTTTTGGATTTTAAAAATGCTACAGTAAAAAAAATAATTCGTTTAAAAATAGTACGATAATGTTGCAAATAAATCCTAATCGAAAGTTTACTGATGATTACATGTTTGGACAAAAACAAGTCGTTACGTGCAAAAACGTTTTATCAGATTCAAAAATAAATAAAGTATATAAACGAACCGGGCTTATAAAAATAAAATATTTCGTTTACCATTCAAGCAACACGTACATTCCGAATTCGATTGTTTGCTCCATAGTTGTTGTTCTACTCAATTTCTTTAATTTATTTTGGTAACAGACGTTTATACAAACCAAGAATTTGTTGTTTATTTAAACTTATTTTGGATTTTGTTTATATTCATTTTTACGTATCTGTTAGAATAACCCAAAAGTCTTTTTATAAGATAAACGAAGTGGTAAATAGGTTAACAGCAAAACGTTTTCGTTAAATAACAAGAAGGTTTTTATTTAAAAAAGTATAGGAATATTACTTAAAAAGGTCACTGATCGTCAGAAATGAAATTATGTTCTTAATTGCATCCTGATGACTCCCACTAATTAAACAAAAAAGAGGTGCGGGACACTAATATCGGAGTTTTTAATAGTCTTATAATTCATTCCTCTCCCACCCCTTTTGTATGGATGCTTACATAACTGAAAATATCACTATCAAACTTAGAATTCCCGAAGACTATGAATTCGACACTAATATCAGCCGTTTTTGATAGTTTTTACATTCCATCCCCTTCTTATCCCCCATATTAGGGGGGTGCTAACAACGCTTAAACCATCCCTGGTATGTATAAAACAACTTCTGAAAATTTCATCCTAATCGGTCCAGCCGTTTGGGAGTTTTTGAAGAACATACATACAAACATTTTTTTATTTTTATATTAGATTGTTGTGGGTCTAAGTTTTGTGCAATTAGTATTGTGCCGACTGCATATCTGATGTTGTTTATTCAGACTTCACTTACCTTTACGCCCAGTTCTATATTAGCAAATGCATTTTTAAATATATGCTCAGAATATAGATTAAACAGAAGTGGTTACGCCCTGGCCTTACTTCTCTACGTATTGGTATTGCGTTAGTTACATAGTTTTCAATTCTTACTTGAGCAGTTTGGTTTTAGCACAAACTTTTTAAATTACTACATAAAATAATAAATATACTGAAGAAACAATTAAACAAAAAGAATGGCTTAAATGTCGTTTAAAATTAACAATTAAAATAGGCACACACAATTTTATTTAATCAAAGTTTACCCTGCCTAAAACAAATATAATTAAAATTCTTGCATGAACTGATTAGGCAACTTCGTAAATTTCATGTTACATTTTTGTCACCATTAAATTAATCAGTATTTGATTTAAATTTAAATTTGTAATAGTATACGACTACAGAGTGGGCCACAGAAAACAGTCCAGCCGGATATTTGGCAGTATTCACTAGAATTTAAGGAAATTTTAAAACACGTCGATTTTTGCTCCAAGCGGGACACATTTTTAGAATACAGATATCATTTGTCAAACACCTCCCTTCCACTTCCCCAACCCCTTAATTTAAAATAGGGAATGTACCATGTGCGGTACTTCATTAGAAAGGCATTTAGATAGAGTATTCAGGCATATGATCATCCATATTTTTAAAATGCAACACCTCTTAAAAATAAAACGCAACGCCTATGTTTTGATAAGTTGTCAATTTTTTTGTCACATCAGAATTAAATTAAAACGAATTTTGTAAACATTGGTAATTTGATACAGTTGGAAATGTTCAATTCCTCTTTGAGAAATTCTTTGATTTGTAAAACTACTCTGTACGGCCCTGACACCGACAAAAATCAACTAAAAGTCACGCATTCATTACGTGGAAATTAGCATTTCGGATGTAAACAAGGGGTCCCGTGTAATTTATAAATCATGTTAAGAACACGTCCAATTTTTCGAGAACATTTCAATCGTCGCGCGCAATTCTTAGCAAGTGGTCATACAGTTACAGTGACCAATCAAAAACGCTTAATTTAAAACGAGAAGCCACATTCGAAACGGTTCCGGCTTCTCGAGCCTCTTTCAATTCCGACCGTCTACGAAGACACACGTCAGCCGCTCAGAGCATGGCTTTAAAATGCCACGTGGCAAAATGTACATAACTTTAATCAAGTAAAATACATCAAACAAAAGCTACAGGAGGCTATACAGGAGGCCTTAAAACTGTAAGCTCCATGTATTAAAATTAACAAGATATTATTGATGACACGTGTTTGTTTCATTTACTGTAATAACACCAATTCACGGCGATAAAAGGCAATAAACCCTTTAGCCTACAGTAGTAAAAAGATAGATCGAGCCAGCAATTACTGAATTATCGAAGGATTCAACATCTACGCAGTAAAACGACGCCATCCTAGAGCAAGTATATCCGAGGCAAAAGAGGTTCCGGCGGGAAAGCTGTCCACACCTGATCACACAGCATACCTTCAAGCCCTATATTTCCTAGAGGTCGGCGCCGGCGCGCAGATACTAAGACAGTTTGTTTAACATTGATGTTAGTTAATCAATTAAGGTATTATTTGAATACTTTTAAAATAGTATATTCAATTACAGAACGAGTATTCAATTGCAGAACGAGTTAACATTATTTTTATATTTTTTGAAAACGGTGAATTCATTTTATCAGCTTCATGAAGACAAGAAACTTTATCGCTCATATGTAATAAAGTTAGAAAATTTTGACAAACCGGGTCAGAAGCTAATAAAACAAAGAACTATGAAAATCGTGTTAGGACTGAAGCAGCAGAAGTATCAATGTTAGGTCATATTAATTTAGATCCTACCACAAGTGCAAGAAAATTAGCTGAAGATCCTGGTTTTTAAACTTCATAAATGTTATCACTTCTTCTTCTGGCGGTTTTATATCCTTTAGATAGAGGCTTCCCTCATATTTTTTCAGTTTTCTCTGTTTTGTGCCACTCGGTAGCAGTTAAGTCCGGCTGTTCTTTTGATGTCATCATACCATCTTTGCTGTGGTCTGCCGGTGCTTCTTTTCTCCCCCCAAGGTCTCCATCTTGTTGTTTTTCCGCTCCAGTTGGTTATATTTCGGGCAACATGTCCGGCCCAATTCCATTTAAGACCACCTATTCGCCTCACTATATCTTTGACCCTGGTTCTATTTCTAATCCACTCATTGGTTTTATATTCTTTAAGCGTTATTTCTAGCATTTTTCGTTCTATTGTTCTTTGGTGTACCTTTAATTTATTTAGGATTTTCTTTGTTATAACCCATGTTGTGCATCCGTAAGTTGTTACCGGGAGAATGCATTCCATGTAAACCTTGGTTTTTAGTTTAAGGGGTAAGTTGGAGTTGAAGACGTGTCGCATCTTCCCGTAGGCCGCCCATCCTAAACGTAATATATGGTTAATTTCAAGTTCTTGGTTAGTTTTTCCCAATGTTACCTCTTGACCTAGGTAGACATGAGTTTACTTTCTCTACCTGTTGTCCTAGCACATTTATACTCTCTATGTTTGTCTGTTGGTTTGTCATGAATTTGGTTTTGGAAATGTTCATTTCTAGGCCTACTTTTCTTGCTTCTTGTTGTAGTTCTATAAGCATGGTTTCTAATTCTTCACTGTTTTGGGCAAAAATGACAATGTCATCAGCAAATCTTAGGTTACTAAGTTTTCTCCCGATATATTAATTCCTCTGTCTTCCCAGGCTTTTGAAAACATCTTCTAGCACCAGTGTAAACAATTTGAGTGAAACAATGTCTCCTTGTCTAACGCCTCTCTTAATCAGGATTTCGTCAGTGTCTTCATGTAGTCTTACTTTCATTTTTGAGTGGTCATTTAGTATCTGTATAATGTAAATATATCGTTAATCTATTCTTGCATTTTTCATTGACCTGATAATTGCCCAAAATTCAACCGTGTCGAAGGCCTTTTTAAAGTCTATGTAGGCGATCCATATTGGGAAGTTATATGTTATCACTACAAGATAAATTTGGTACAAAAAATAAATTAAGATCACCCAGACAGGCGACTACAGTTTTGTGAGATTATTATAATTGTTATAACTATTATTAAAATTATTACAAAAAAAAAACGATTTTAACAAATTATATTTGTCATTAATAATATTCTGTTTATGTCAATCGTATTATTTTAAACTTTTTTTTATCATTTTATATGCGGCAGCTATTCTTAATTGTTTATAACAATTGAACATTTTTTTTTAGTTATTATGATCAATAATTATTTGTTAGTAACAATATTCATTTGTTATAACAATGCTTAATTATTACTAACAATAATTTTTTACTGTTATAGCGTCTTCAATGCTATTCTCTTAATATTGACACAACTTTAAAATTTTCCAATTCCTTTTTTTGTTTTCTAAAACTATCTTTTTTATGAAATATTGTCATCATATTTTATACAAATATGCCTAACATGCAATTATCATATTATTCAAAAAATCTTAAAATTCTGTATCATAAATAGTACAATTTATAAAATGCAAAATTCAGGTAGTTTACCATTTCTTTTAGTTTTTTTATTCTCCATAAAAAACAGCCTGACCGATTTTGCTAAAAATCTAAACAGTCATAAGTTGCGTAATTATGCAATTGGTCCCACGTTGATATCATTTTTTGTTCTCGAGATAATCAAGACGAAAGATAATTCCAAACGCACACGCAGACGTCCACTTAAAAACTATTGTATTCGACTCTGGGGACCTTGAAATGTGGAGATTTGTCAAAATTCGGGATTCGCAAAATCGGACTCATTACTATAACTTCCACTGGAAAGTTAATTATTAAATTAATCCATTACAGCAATTTTTATGATTTAATATGTTGTTGCGTTAATTTTGTGCAGGGGTTTATAAAATTTTAATTTTTCTCAATAATTCTTCCAACATTATACTATTTGTTTTAGAATACATAATTTTTTTGAAAACGACTGCAATATCCCACAGCTTTAACTAATTCTATTTTTTTCCACGTTTTAGGTGTTGCTACTGTATCATAGTGAAACTTTGGGTACAGTTATGCTCATATAATCTCACAATTATGCAAAGATTAAATTACTAAATTTCTCAAAGCTTGAAGCTTTAAAGCGTTGTACATTTTTTATGATGAACTATAAACCTAATTATTCACCCATTCGTAAAGCATTTTGCTCTTAGAATATAGTTTTTAAATAACTTATTTATTTACAGCATCAATAACACTTTGTATTTATTTAATCAAAATGCTCAGAAGCGGATGCTTCATCGGGAGATATCCACATGAAGTAACGAGATTAGGAACTAGCGACGTGAGAAATTCCAATCATTATTACGCATAAAGATAAATTATATTTTGCTTGTAAAGATTATGGTTTAGTTCAGAGTGAGAAAACTTTATAACCCTACCTAATCACTACCGAACCAGAGTTCTAAAATTATCTTCGTCAAACGAACCGTACGTCAAACACGATGGATAAGTTTTGACACAAAGGTTTTGCGATCAGACGCAGCGCTACATTGTCTATCATATAATTTAATGTTCAAGAAACTAAGCTGTACATCGCAGTTACAATGAAATTGGGAAGTTATATATTTCCCTTAAATAATCCTTTGACTGTTCTTCTTATTTAATAATAAGGACAAAAAACAGTTCACCAATTATTCATCAAAAGTAATTAAGATCTAAAATACAAATACTGAGCCCGAAAACATTTGGCCACTGAAATTTTATTTCAAATTAAAATGAGCTGCTTTTTTGGATACCAAAAAAAGTTTGACATTGTTCTCAGACAATAAATATTAATATACAAACACTTGAGGTATTACGTAAAAACCGGTAACCTAATAATAAAAACGAGCGATCCTTACAGTAGTTGTATATGATGTGTAACATCTCACCTCAGTAATAACCAATTTTAAAATTATATTCCGAAAAAAATGGGTCAGGTATTATTTGAAATGAATTTTTATAACAAACAATAATTCTTTTTAATGAAAATTGTATTTTATTTAATTGACACTGATAGTGACAGAAATCAACCCCAAAATGGCCAAATGATGGCTAACTCTAACCGAGCACTCATTCCTCAAATCAACTCTCGGAAAAATGGTTGACGTCTATTGTTGACATCTATCTGACGCGCTCATTCGTCAAATCAAATGTTACTGTTAGGGTTACACATTTTACGAAATGACCACCACAAATCGCGAGTAAGCGAGAGGAATGATGTTACACATATAAGAAAGCGAAAGCAAAGATGTTACATATCATTAATAATCGGAAGAATTTACAACTAAAGAATTAAGTCTGACACGTTCGATGTAACAATAAACAAAGTAATAAAAAGGTAAAAGATAAGGTACGTAAAGAAAGTCAGCATACATTAAAATTCGTACCCATGCCGACCGATCCAAACAATGTAGTTTTGGTTCACATGACGCCAACTTCAAATACACTAAGTTTGTGTCAATTTGAATTTTTACAATCGATTACACTGCTACTTTCCTTTTTAACTTCTCTTTATTCTGCGCAAGTAGCAAAACATCATTCGCAAATCTTTAGTTGTTTAGTCGCTCTTCTTAAATCTTCACACCACGTTCTTCCCACAGTAGATTTTCAAAAATATCCTTTTATACCAGCCTAAACAGTTTTGGAGAACCTTGTCTGACACCTCTTTGGACCTTATTCTTATTGGTTGTAATGTGTATTTTAATTTACCTTGTATATTTTAAAGTTTTTGGAACGATCTTTCTCTGATTTTAAAATAACATAACGCGAGATGGCGCTGTCAATGACAAAATGTCGGATCGAGGTGTAAACAAAAAATATTCTGTCATTTGATCACCTTTAAACCCAAAGTTTTTATTGAAGGTAATTTAAGTTATTTTTAAAGATTTGAGTTGAATTTTTGTGTTAAACTATTGTATTGAAGCTGGATTTAAGGTTTGTTTTCGACGTTTCAGTTTTATTGTCGCTGGATTCTTGTTAAATGCCAGTACCTAGAGACCAGGTGTGTCCAGGTATCAATTTTGGTTTGTTTTCAAATCTGATGTCCCTGGAATTCTTGTTGCAATGCCTATGAAAGTCAAAATATCAAATTCGGGCATATTGTATTATGTGGGTGAACGTTTTCCACCAATTAAGAAAGGTGAAGAGGTTTTCAAGGCTGGCCTCATCATTTTATGTGGAACTGACGGTCTCAATAAAAACTCATAAAAATCATCTTTCAAACGCTTTCTCTGTGTTGTTGAAGTCACTATAAATAATCACTAATAAAATGGTAGATCGATCATTGGACAACAATATCAAACTTACCACTGGAAAAATCATCTTTCACTAAGTGCTTGCTGCAAACAAACATAAACTTTGAGATTGGTTTTTCTATCTTTAAGATCATCTTTTATTTCTGAGCTGCCTCAGGATTTGAAGAAAATTTATGCAGATATAATCGAATTGCCATATGTGGAGGGAGCATTGTGGAACAGAGCATAATTTTCGTGATTTTGTCCCGATATCACCTTTTTTAATCCTTTGCATTTTCAGATTTTGTGGTTTATTAGCACCAATTCTTCACAAAATATCGTTCAAATATAACACTTTCAATGCTTAAATTACTCAAAATAATATATAAAGTTTACTATTTACCCATATAAACAAATGGAGGTTAGTTTGTTGTTCACACCTCGATCATACGATCAATAATAAATGTCGTCAACTTCGTGATTTTTTCGTCTAAGCATTAATTTTGTAATTAAAATTAGTAGGTTAGGTAAGATAATTTAATTTTCCCATAACCACAGTAGTTATTATTCTGATGTTTAAAAAGAAAAAAAAATTATAAATGTCAGCAGTTTTTACCGGGACTAATCTTAGTATAATGGACTGTTAAATTTCTTTCTGCTACCAGTAAATAACAAAATGCACCGTATAGTGTGACACATGCGTTGTATTTTAAAAAAATATTTACAGTTTGCAAATTGAAAATAAAAGTTTATTTACGTTCCCAAATAATTATCTTTTTAATGCTCTAATACGAGTATATTAAAATTATTATTTAAAATTAATAGATTTATGTCATCAAAAACGTATAATTTATGATTATAAAATTATTTAAATATTCAATATCCATTAGCAAAGTGACATTAATAAAATAATTTTGTTTAAATTTTATCTAGCTCTTTTAGTAGAATAATACCCTCTATCTGATATATTTTACTATTATTGCTTTTGCTGAAAATTATACAGACTGTTTCATTGAGAATTGTTAGGTTAGGAAGGTATCATGTGAGTGGGGCGTGGTCGCCCCCTTCACTGCGACCTTTAGCAGGTCTATTGTGGCTCACCCTTAAAGGTTACAGTGCACCGCACAATCCAGCCCTTCTCTCGAAGTTCATGGTTGTATAGGGTGAGATTTAAAATTTTGGGGTAATTCTTACCCTCACTTGAGGTTAAAAGTAGTGGAGTCAAAAATACCGGAAAAGAGTGTCCTCTTTTAATCAAAAATTGACGGGTCTGAGCGTTTTTCTAAAATGTTTTCCTGCAAATGGCTCTGTTTCGTTTTCGGTTGGCCACCCTGTTCATAATTGTAGATATTGAGATGCAACCTTTCTTTTTAGATGAAAACTTAAATGGTTAATCGTATCTTGAGTTATTAAGAGAAGTAATTAATACACTTGTTATAACAATAATAAAAAAAAGGTTAATAATGAGGTGGCTGCCTAGGTCATATGATTTAACACCACTAGGCCATATTTCATGGAGTTATTTAAAAACAAAAATTTGTTTGACCCAATCAAAATCTCTAGAAGATTAACAACACAAAATGTGGAAAATATATAAACTCAAACTAGATTATACCAGTGTATGGAAGTAAACGGTAATTATTTTAAACAATTGATAAAATACATTTTTGAAAATAAAATAATTAAAACAAAAGTTATGCTTGTAAAGAATACAAAAATGGGAAGCCACAAAAAGGAAATGATAGCAAGAGTGACCTTCAAAGGTTATTAAAAATTAATAATTTTATTTGTAGAGCAGTGCATAATTATTTTTAATTATCTTTTAAAGTTAGAGTATTTGTCTCAGAAATTAAAACTTTCATCTATTTAAATTTAAGAAGCAACGGATTAAAATTTGTATGGTATTTTTAACAAAATTAATTATCCTCGTTTCAGTAATATCGTGAATGCGGTCTAAAATTTCTCTTAAATTAAAAAAAATCTGAATACATAAACGGCAATAAATAAAAAACGCGGAAGAGACGAATTTAATTGGTTGGTGTGGACTTATAAGGCTTGTCGTTAATAAATTTGGTTCCTCATTAACGCTAAGTACATTCAAAATGAGTTAATCTCAAATCCAATATTATTTTTCTAGCACAAAGGTCTGCCTGCATTGTTCGCCAATTTTTTAATTTATATATAATATATATATATATATATATATATATATATATTTCACGTAGGGGTGGGCAGATACCACTTGCTTCCACTTGCTACGGTTCTAACACACATCTTTTGCTTCCTCTACTTTCATCAGTGCTCTCATACATGCTCGTCGGTTGTTGGTATTCTTGACCTGGCCTTTCTTTAAAACAATGTTGATCTGATCGAGATCGATGTTCGCCAAGGTCGACCTCTACCGACTTCCGTCCATTTACACTGGCTTAAAAATTTGTTTCGTTAATCTTTCTTCATCCAAACCATCTAAGCATTGTTTTATCTATCTTTGTAACCATATCTTCTTTTACACTACAGCGTTCCCATATCTCACTATTCTTCACTTTATCCAACCGAATCACTCCGGCTATACAATTCTCAGACTACTCATCTTCGCAGCATTAATCCTATTTTCATGCTTTTTCTGCCAAACATAAGTGTAGGAACCGACACAGCCAGACGTGCCTTTTTTGACACTTTTTGGTTGTTCATAAGGGGCAAGTAATTAAAAATATTGTATTTTATATTAGCTGCAGCAAAATCACCTATTTAATTTTAACTATTATTACAACTTTGGGATATTTGTGTGCAATGGATGTTAGGGAAATGATGAACAATTTGAATTACTGTTAAACACGTTTATTTATCAAAAAGAAAAACTTGGCAAGGGGGGCGATGCGCGCCCGTGTCGGAGTCCGTCACGAGACTTTGTACCGGTGTACTTCTCTCCTTCCTTTTTATTTTTGTCCCCCAGGTCGTTAGTTCTATGACAGTTCGTAGAGGATGCGTAAAACTAATAAAATAACTAAATAACTGATAAAGTGTGTTAAAAAAAATACACCTGTACACTGTATACATTGTTAATATAATAAAACAAATTTTATTTAAAGGAAATTTGTTTTATTATTAGTGTTTTTAAAAAATTAACACTATACTCTTATAGAACACAAAATACTATCTACCATTTGTATTACTGCAAAATGCTAGTGGCGCCATCTATTAGATAATAGGCAATCTACTTATTTTGGAAAGTAGAAAACTTTCGCGTATTTTTGTTTCGTTAAAGGAAATGCGCAAATGTGTAGTTCAGGCACTAGTTCTATCTCTCTTACTCTCATGCAAGGAATCCCTAAAGAAATTTATGAATCCTGGCAAAACTAATCAGTATAATCAGATATTTTAATCGAATTATTGCATTGTCATCGGTCTTTGACAAGTGTACAAAGTTTAAATTAAATCCGATCGCTTAAAGTGGAGCAAAATCGAGTCAGTTGTAAACAAACATACAAAAAACATTTAAACAAACATACATGTAAAACTAATATTAGCATGTTAAAAAAATGTAACATACTCGTATATTTTTTTTAAAACCTTAGCCAAAATAAATTTTAAAACTTTGAACTTAAACTACCCAAGTCTAGATTGAATTCCGATTACAAAAAATAAAGTTATTTCACGTTTTGATGACAGTGATAGTTTGTGATAGTTTAGGTTTATATTGTTAATCGTTTTCAAATAATATTTTGTACTCGAGTGACTTGCCAAAAACAACTTGGTCAAATAAAATTCTATTCATTCTGTTTTATTTATAGTATTCCATATCACCTGCATATTCCATATAAGATGCTTTTTCTCCACAATAATTACCATATTTTTTCGCTTTGATAGTGTGATGTAAAAACCCACTTTGGAAGATATTTCTGAAGAGGTAAATAGTCGGTCCACATACATTTTTCAATTTTCTCTATTCCCAAATAATCAAGACGTTTTAGATTCTAGAATTTTTCGACCTAAACGATGGAAATATAATATAAGTACACCTAATCAGACTTCTTCTTCTTCCTTCTTTAATATAAGCAATTTGCTTGTTTTTCTTCGTATCCTCTGCCGTTCAATTATTAGAAAGGTTGTCACTCCATTTCTTGCGGGGTCTTCCAATGCTTCGGCGCCCTAAGGGCGACTTGTCTCTAGTTATTTTGACCATTCTGTCGTCATTCATCCGGTCTATGTGTTCGTTCCACCCTCTCTTTCTTTCCAGTATCCATTCATTTACATTGTCTATTTTACATGTTCTTCTAATGTCCTCGCTTCTCTCCCTGTCAAAAAGTGTTTTTCCAGCGATCCTGCGCACTATTTTCATTTCGGTGGTTTCTAATGTTTTTGTATCGTTCAGGTAAGCTGAGGTTCGTGCTGCTTTTGCAGCTTGGTTTCTTACCTTCGCCTCGATGTCATCGTATCCTGATATTTCTATGCCTAGGTATTTAAATTGTATTTCCTGCTGTATAATTTTATCATCCACAACCAGTTTGCATCTGATAGGTGTTTTTGAAGTGGTCATGCATTTCGTCTTTGCTGCAGATATCTCCAATTTTAGACTTTTTGCCGTTGTGTTAAATTTGAATGGTAATCTCTGTAGGTCATCTTCGTTTTTTGCAATCAGAACAGCATCATCGGCATAGCATAGGATTTTGACGTCTTTGTTCCCCATTTTATACCCTTTCAGGTTACGAGTGCTTTTTATTATTTCGTCCATAACGATTCCCTTATGGCTAAGGGAATCTCCTTGTCGAATACCACTATTTATAGGAATTTCTTCGGTAGTTGTGCCATTAATTTTGGCTTGTCTTTTGTTTCTCTGGTAAATATTTTAGATGTTTTTTATGATGTATGGGATTTGCCCGTTGTATAGAAGGTGTGCCACGTCCTCCAGTTGTATTCGGTCAAACGCATTTTTCAGGTCTATAAAACACATGAAGGCTGGTTTGTTATACTCGATGGATTTTTCAGTTATTTGTCACAGGACAAATATCGCATCAGTACAAGATCTTCCTGATCTGAATCCTTGTTGTTCATCGCCCAATGTGATTAGTCTATTTATTTTATTTGTTATAATCTTTGTTACTAGCTTTAAGGTGGTATTTAGAAGGTTTACGCCTCGATAGTTTGCGGGTATCGTTTTGTCTCCTTACATAATCAGTATTTGTGAGAAATATTTTTTTTGTTAAAAACATAATATGCAAACAAAAGTTGAATGGGTTTACTAACAAAAACATTTACATTTATCAAAAGTTAATAAGAATTTTTGCAGTAGCTGTAAAAATATTCAAAAGAGCACAAATATAACTGACAATATTTTCATATACAGTAGTGCTAAATCCCCACCGGTCCATTATATTGCCAATATAGCAAAACATTTTTCCCTCGAGTTTTACTTTAAGTAGCAGCTCTTAATACATATAATTTATATATGTTTATTACAGTACTCTTTGAATAGAAATTTTTTCCCTTGGTTTCATGAGGGTAAACAAAAGTATGTTGCGATTAAACATTTTGTATTTTCTGGTATATTTCTAGAAAGGTAAAGAAAAACAAAAAAACAACGTTTTTTTTATAATTCAAAACGGTGTTTGCTTTTTTTCTTTAAGAAGTTCCTGTGATCCTTTCAAATGACAACAATGAAAAAACGATTCTTCTGTAAAAAATAAGGTTATGTGAATGCTGTGCTTGGTGATTTAAAAAATTACGCTTTTGTTATCCAACAGGAAAGAAAAAATAAAAAACAAATTTAATTTTTTACTTATAAAAAATATAAATAAAATAAAAAGTGTGTTAGATTACTATCAACAAAGATAACAGAAAAAATGTCCGGGGTATTGTATATTCCTTTCCCAAACTTAACTTAATTGTGTTTTTTGGATTTATATAAGTAATGTGAAAACATTATATATTAAACAATTTGTAACGAAATATTTACTTTTTTATAATACTAAATAAAATTGTAGACTCTATCTCGGGAGGAGATCTTGATCTCTCAGTTTGATCCAACTCGAGGAAATAGATTAAATCAGATCGCGGATTAATATATCCTAGATTTCTAACTAATTTAACTTAACTAAACTTAACTGTTCTGCAAGGACGAAATTATTATCTTTGATAATAGTTTGGGGTTGAAATTCGATGGTATAACTAATTGCTTAAAAACCTGTCTTAATAATTATTGTCAATATTATTTAAAGTCCGATCTAGTGTGATTATAACTTATTTTGTTTACTTAGGTAAACGCTAAAGCTTTTATACTGTTTTTAAATTAATAATTATGCTTACATTTTATAAGTAATTTTTGCATAACAAATTCACAGTATTAAAGATTAATTGTCACTTGGTTTTACACACAAAACAATTTATATTAATAATAAAAATTAATTTTTATTGCAAACCACCACTCATTTATATATTAAAAAACTATGTGACAGCGTCCTTTAGGTCACATATACCATGGCGCTGCAGTCACGCACGGAGCGAATACATAATATTTCTATTCAGTTGTAGGTTAGGTTAGGTATCATGTGAGTGGGGCGTGGGTCGCCCCTCCACTGCGACCTTTAGTAGGTCTATTCTGGCTCACCCCTAGAGGTTACAGTTCACCGCACAATCCAGCCCTTCTCACGAATCTCATGGTTGTATGGGGTGAGATTTTTTTGAAATAGGTAGGTTTTAGGTTGGTATAACCAAATATGTTAAATTTTATTCTTCAAGGCCGGGGCATGAAAATAGTATATGTTCAGCAGTTTAGTCTTCCACGCAGCAGAACCGACAGTTCGTTTGTTGATTTAGACCTATCTTTCCGAGGTGGTATCTTAGACGACAGTGTCCTGTAAGCAGTCCTGTTAGAATTCGCAGATCATTTCTGCTCCATTCAAGGATCTTCTTAGTTGTGTTCTCAAGGGTTTAGGTAAGAACGCCTTCAAGCGAGTCAACCCTGGTACATCGGACCAGTAAGTGAGTATTTTCCTCTCCGCCCAGTCTGAAATAATTGTTTTGGCGGTACTTGTACTGACTCCAAAAACCGGTTCTGGCCAAGTGAACGCAGAGTCAGCCCCCTGTTTTGCAAGGGTGTCGGCTTTTTCGTTTTCCTCTACCCCCTGTTGCCCAGGTACCCACAGCAGGGTCATTTTGTTGTTCGCACCAAGGTTCTACAGGGATTCGATGCAATTCCATACAAGTTTAAAATGTATCTTGTTGGTTGTTGGTTAAAGCAGCTTGGCTGTCTAATATTATACTTATGTTTTTGTTTGATAGAGTTCTGTTAGTCAGCTCTCTTGCACACAATTCGATAGCGAACCTGAAAGATTGTAGCATACCTGCAAAGACTGGTAGATATTTCAATCTTTCTTTCCTCACCCATTCATCTCTCTTCGGAAAAAGGACTTTGAACGACTTTTCTACGTGTATTTTTGTAGCTAGCATGTAAGGAACCAACCCAAGAATTTGGTGGTTTTTTATTTCACTATCCTGGCTTCCCTCTCTAAGAGATTATCTGGGGAAGGAAGATTTAGGAGGTGTTCCGTCGCTGCCGTTGTTGTGATGGACATAGTTCCAGTTATGGCCAGGCATGCCAGCCACTGAAGGCCAGTAAGCTCTAGCTGTCTGTTGTAACTTTTTGGTCCACCAGACTACTGAACCAACCGTAAACCTAGATATTATCATTGTTTGATAAATCCAGTAAATTTGTTTGGGGTTCATTTCCCAAGATTTGCCGCATAATCTTTTGAGATTTGAAAGAGAAAAACTGGCTTTTTTTATTTATTTTTTCCAGGTGGGCGTTCTAGATAAGTCTTTTATCTAGAACTACACCTAGGTATTTCACTTTCGCCGCAAATTAAATGCTCTCTCCTTATAGGACAGGCTGCCGAAGCTTATCTAGCTTTTTCCTTCTTGTAAAAGGAATAATTACAGTTTTCCGGGGGTTGACAGACATTTGTTCCCTCTCGCACCATCTGTATACTATGTTAAGGGGTTCTTGGAGGACGTTGGAGATCGTCGCTTCAAATTTCCCTCCAACTATTATAACCAAATCATCCGCGTAGCATTGAAAATCTACTCCCCGCATAAAAAGCTTGCTCAGCAGAGAGACGATTAGGAGTGACCCATCTTGTGGACACCCCTTCGCCACCCTGATCCTAACCGACTCTCCATGCAGTGATGATATTACATATTCAGTTGTAACATTAAAGTGAAGTTAATCGATTTTGTCTGATATTTGCCACTTACCTATAAGTCCAGCACAAAAAAATACAGAGAAAAAAAATGATTACTTTGGTACAGTAGAAAAGTTATGAAGAGAGATTGTAAGAATTGTGAGATTTAGACAAGAACATACTAAAGACTTTTAGAGTAAAGCACTTTAAAAATAGGTCAAGAAGAAGTTACTACAGGAATTTGGACCGATTTGTAGCTTAAATAGCAAGAAGAAAATGCACGGTATTTTATTCAGAGTTTTAGAAGCAACTTTTGCAAACTACAGATGTTAGTGTTCAAGTCAAAAATATCAGAAAGGGATTTTGTGCTTGAAGTTCTAAAAAAAGTTAAGAGTTTCTGAACTATCAAGACTATCAATAAAATTGGCAGTTTTGATGTTAAGATCATCAACACTTTACAATACAAGATTTTAAAATGAATCCACCTTTTGCCGAAAGAAAATTTTTATATTAGTCTTCTTTTTTCTTTGTCCGGTGTGTTTGTGGATCCGGCTTCCTGTTCTTCTTTCCTCACTTGGTTCTTGCTTTTGCTGTGGTTTTCTATCTGAAAAGTAATTTAATTAAATCTGAAAAGAAAGGTTAGTATCCTCTTCTTAGTTGTTTAGCAGCTGGTGCTTTGGTCTCAGATATTTCCAATGGACATCTCCCGGGTCGTAGTCTGTCAATTCTTGTAGCTCTCTATTTGGGTGCGCTCTTAGCTTGTCGAATGTTTTTTCTGCATGCGTCTTCATCCGTTCTAGGACCGTTGTAATTTTTAAATCTTCTCGCAGTTGGGCGTTGGAGACGCGTACCACGGTGCGTCCGTTTTATATCTGTCGGTCAAATTTAATGAAAAATTATTTTACCGTATGGTGAAAATATTTATCTTCAATTAGCATCAAATAACAATATAAAAATTACAAATATTTGTTAATTATACAGAATATAACCATAACATTATTTAAATAAGTTTATTATTATATTGT
Organism: Agelastica alni; assembly: GCA_950111635.1. NCBI lineage: Eukaryota > Metazoa > Arthropoda > Insecta > Coleoptera > Chrysomelidae > Agelastica > Agelastica alni. Next base: position 27,560,936 of record OX467711.1, on the reverse strand, counting down.
TCTAAGTATAGTTGTCAGAAGTAATTTTTGCTGTTCCACGAATTCGGCACCTCAAAGAATTTAACCGACGGCTGGTCCAGGACCGTACTTTAATTAAATGTAAGAAACAACTTAAAATATTCTTTGCCAATAATAGCAAACAATTCGGCCTAAAACCGTTTTCTTTACTGGCATGTATTATAATACGTTTTCTTCTGTTTAGAAAAGGATTCACGAAACATTTAGCAGATTAATCATTTTACTTTTTTTCACAATATTATGAGTGACGTACCAAGTTTAATCGAGATAAATGATGAATCTACCTTGCCGATGAACTTGACTCATTCTACCGAGATATTCATTACACTGGAATCATTCCCCGTGAATGGCTTAGATTGACCTTCATCGCATTGCCAAAAAAGTTAAACGCAAAAGAATTTGTAGCGACCATCGAACTATCAGTCTAATGAGTCGTCACGCTCTCAAAATATTCTTAAAGAAAATACATCAAAGAATTTTTAGAAAATTAGAACAAGATATTAGCGAAACCCAATTTAGCTTAAGAAATCCAATGGGAAAAAAAGAAGCCTTGTTTGCATTGACCCAAAGATGCATGGAAATCAATCAACCGATGTATGTCTGTTTATAGGTATAACCACATGTTGATTGTGTGGGATAGAAGAGACACAAACATAAAAATTAAATTACGGAAAAGAAAGACATTAGTTCAACAAATTACAGGTCGTATTAACTGACCAAATAAGTTGGTCATGACCTTTCAAGTTTTGACACAACCAAATGACAAAGAGGAAAATTTGAAAAAGTGTTTTAGAAAAAGGTTATTAACAATAAACCTTAGTTTAAAATTAAGCTGAATTTTTAAAAAGCCATCTAAAAATAATAACAGGGTTTGTTGAAAGAAAAGTGAGTCCAAATACAATATCAAAGGTGGATAGGATCCCGAGATGCTTAAAAGAAGCAATTGAAAAGTAAGATTCAAAATTACCAAGAAAAAATACTGGTGGTAGTATACAGGATGTTTCAAAAAAAGGTGACCCCGTCTCTAGGATAGGTAGAAAAGTGAAAAATAATTGAGGTTTGCTTGGTAAAAATTTTTCATAACTCCATCCGTATTCAAGATAAAGGGCGTTGAAAAAAAATGTAAGATTTACACAGCAGTAATGTTGCACAATACGTCAGCTGTATAGCTACAGATATACTGCTATAAGAATGTCAGTGACGCGAACGCACGAGATTTCACCCATCCAAAAGGCTTCTAACGCGCACAGCACACCACACCAAAAAGTACTCAACGCGGCTAAAGAAGTTTTCACTTTAAAAAACTCTAACAATGTGGTGGCGCACCATATTGCATAAACTACATTTGTTGTCTTATTGCTAATGGGACATCTTCCAAGTAAATTGGTAAATCATTTTGTAAAAATAATGTTCTCCGTTTAATTTGTTCAAAAAAACACTGTCCCTATCAAATAGTTATCGATTATATCAGCCCAAACGTTTACTCTAAAGTTAATCTAATGATGACGCACTTTTTTTGAAATTTGGTTTTGAAATAATAGCACTGTACCTATTTGCAATGTTTTTGTTAAACAAGAACCCTATAGTAGTCTCAATATTAGTTTCTTTGGTAAAACTCCATTTTCTTCTTAGTCGTGTGGATAGGCCACACGTAGCATTTTATCACACTTAGTCGGAGGCCAGGGGCAAGCATTGTATGAGGACACCCGAAGTTTTAATTTCCACGTCACAATCCCACGCGCTGATAACAACAGATCCGAGGTACCTAAATCCACTAGTTCTATGTTTTTGCCCTCTACATCAAGAATAATCTCTCGGATTCGTCTACTGACCATTGATTTCGTTTTGAGGTGTCGTTTATTTTCACCTCGGCCTTCTGGTTCCAATGTAGCTGTTTTATAATTTGAATAACCTTCTCATCTCTTCCGATTTCTCGTAGTCTTACATACATACATATAGTCACTCCTTTTTTCCGTAGGAGTAGGCAGAGACCACTTCCCTTCACTTACTATTGTTTTTACACACATCTTTTAATTCCTCTATTTTTATCAGTGCTCTCATAAATGTTCGTCGGTTGTTGGTACTCTTTACCTGGCCTTTCTTTAAAACAATGTTAATCTAATCAAGATATGTTCGCCAGGGTCGACCTCTACCGACTTGTCCATTCACACTCGTCTTATAAATTTGTTTCGTCAATCTTCCTTCATCCATTCCTTTATCTATCTTTGTAACCACATCTTCTTTTACACCACAGTGTTCTCTTATCTCAATATTTTTTACTTTATCCCCAACCGAGTCACTCTGGCCATACTTCTCAGACTACTCATCTCTGCAGCATTAATACTATTTTCATGTTTCTTCTGCCAAACCCAAAATTCATCACTATACATTAGTATAGACACCAACACACCTCTATGCACAGAAAGACGTCCTTTTTTTGACACTTTCTGGCTGTTTATAAAGCTGTGCAGTGTCCCATTCATTTGTAGTCTCGCTAGAAGTAAATCATGTTTGACATTATCGAAGGCTCTTTGGTAATTAATAAAATAGATAAAGACGTCCTGTTGATGATCATAGCACTTTTGTACCAAAAGCTCTAGTGACTATGCATTTATAAATTGTATTACTACTCCAGGTGTACATGTTTGTAAAGTGTCTTGTATCATCGTTTTTCTTATCACCAAACAACGACCAATCTCACTGACATTGTAAGTAATAGTACACCTTTTAGATTTATTTATTGTAATACAGACTTTTCTCAATTGTAGTTTCCCGATGATGACAATAATCATTGTCGAAATATTGAAAATATGTTATAAGAGTACACTTGCGTTTTGCCGCTGTCCCAAAAAATATCATAAACTGTTTTTCTACTAATCAGCAAAAGAATGCCTCCTATAATTATTAAAAGAGAAATTAAATTTAACTTTAACTTTAAGAATTACCCTTGTATTTACTCGCGTCAAAATCTTGACTTTTTAACATTAAAATAATATATCCCTCCCATAAACAACCTCTTCACCAAGTTCTGCCGATAAAAATGTTGGTGACTGTTTGGTTAATTTCCTATGTAAAATCAAATTGGACAAACAAATATATTTTAATATTTATCTGTGGCAAATGAATTATCCAAAGCCACCTTCCTTTTTACATGCACAAACATTATATTTACATAACGGTCTAAAATTATAAAACTCTCTATACAAACAGTACGAGTGAAAAGACCGAACAGTCTTATTTACCAAAATATTAACGTAGCTGCTAGCGAATTCAAAAGATTTTCAAGAAATACCTTTTTTGTTTTAAATATTTAAATTTACAAGAGGGAGCGTTTACCTATTTACCCGATAAAATTGAATTGTCTTCGGAAATCCTAGCGTTTGCTTAGCGATCCTTCTCCCTCTTTCCCCCCTTTCTCTCTTCCGTTTTATTATGTTATCTTTCTGTTTTTAGAACGGGAAAACTTCACTACCCTACAAACGTATGCGGCCCCCTATTCGAAGAAGAATTGGAGTTTTGGGGATTGGATTCCAACCAGGTGGAGCCCTGTTGCTGGAGCACGTACAGTGTCCACAGGGATACGCAGGTGAGTGGCGTTTTAGTGCAGTCTCTAAATGCAGACAGGGCCGAAAGTCAAAAAGATTTATGATTAAGAAAAAAATTATCCTAAACATTTATTTGTTATATTCCCTAACGATACGATTTAATAAAAATATTATCCTATTACAATTAAAAATAATAAAGACAGGCTAATATATTTTTTAAATTACCTTCGATATTAATTACTCCTGAATAACAATCTGAAGCAAGCCCGCTAATAAACTTAGTAATTAAGTTGTATTATTATTTTCAGTAAAACTTTTCCATAAAAGACACCAACGGAGGAAAATAATTGTCCGTTGTGTGGAGTTGTTGCTAAATCAGTAAATATAAATAAAAAAGAGGTTTTTATTTGTTGATCTTAAATAATAGTATATTTTCGTGTATGCACGTATACACTGCGGACCATATGTATGAAATAAATTCATTTTTAGCGTTATTATATATTTGTTCAATAAAAACTGAAGCAGGTCGATTTTTATTGTCAATTCGACAATTTACAGTATGAAAATATTACCCCCTTCTTGCACCCCCTCTTAATTATGAGCACTCCCTCAAAAAATTTAAAAATGAAGGGTGTGGTACCTAGTTTGTAAGGGATTTTTATTCTCTGTTCAGCTAAACTAAGTTTTTTAAATTTGGTATAATCATAACTGAAAAAAATGTAAAATTTTTATACTCTAAGTTATGTATTTGTTTAAAAACCTGAAATATACGATTTCTATTCTCAATTTGACAATTTAAAGTACGAAAATATTACTCCCTTCTTGCACCCCCTCTGAATTATGAGCAACTCCTTAAAATTCCTTTTTAAACAGCTTCCTCTTATGAAATGATAAGATAAAGTTTGAAAGAATACGGTTGACATAAAAAAAATATTGTTAATGACAATTATAATTTGGTATAAACAATTTGAAATGGTTTTTTAAATTTTATATCATGCAGGAATTTTTTTCAAAACTGTCATAACAACAAAACATATGGTATTTTCTTATTTTTCCACTGGAAAGTTAGTCGTGTGAACCTCTCGGATCGCACCCAAACTACCGGAGTGCACTAATATTCAATGTTAATTTTCAAACTGAATTGAATTAATACAAATCAGTAACAATGGTCAATTTACTCATATTGAATATTCAAAACCATCTGTGAATATTAGTTTTGCTTTCGAGAGTGTAACGTTATACATCTTGCTTTCGATTGTACAACACCACAAACAAAACACAATTTCTTCAAAACAATCGATCTGATCGAGATATGTTCGCCGAGGTCGACCTCTACCGACTTTCGTCCATTTCCACTCGCCTTATAAATTTGTTTCGTCAATCTTCCTTCATATATCCTTTCTACGTGTTCAAACCATCTAAGCATTCCTTTATCTATCTTTGTAACCACATCTTCTTTTACATCACAGCGTTCTTTTATCTCACTATTTTTTACCTTATCCAACCGAGTCACTCCGGTCATACTTCTCAGACTACTCATCTCTGCAGCATTAATCCTATTTTCATGCTTCTTCTGCCGAACCCAACATTCACTACCATACATAAGTGTAGGAATTAACACACCTCTTTGCACAACCAGACGTGCCTTTTTTGACAGTTTCTAGCTTTTCATAAATCTATGCAGTGCCCCATTTGTCATCCTGCAACATTTTTTGCTCAATGTCACTGTCATACTTTCCATCTCTCATAAACTTTGAACCCAAGTACATAAACTCATTTTGTACTTGTTTCACTCTTTTTCCCTTAATCAGAACCATACAGTTAGTTAGCAAATAAATAATACTTTAAATTAGTATATCCTTTAAACTAAACAGTGAAATGTTACGTGCTATTGTTTAATTTATTAAGAAAATATCTTTTTATCAAATTATGTCGAGAAATTGTCTTGATATAACAGCAAATAGTTTGGTGGGCTCGGAGTTTTACATGCATTATGCGGGATTGATAAAAAAAAATGAGAATTTTGACATCAAATATCTCGCGTTTTAGACGGTCAAAAATTCTGTTTTAAAATTAGAGAGCAAACATTAGACTTAAGCTGTAAAAAAAATGATCAAAATCTGTCGAAATTTGGGTTCACGCTGAAACTACCTAAAGTCAATGTTTTCGGTTTTTAAATTAATAATTAAATTAATTAAAATTATATTTTCAAGGTCATTGTCGGTAAGGAAATCAAATAACTATATACCGGCACTTTTATATTTTGGTGTCAGGGAACACCCAGAAGATAAACAACTAATCATATTTGTCGTTATTGTATTACAGCAATGATTTACTAAGTATTTACACTAAAGCATACAACAATGTGGCCGCGGTGTAGTTGCTAGAGCGCCAGCCTCTGCACCAAGAGACCCGGGTTCGATTCCCAGGTCAAACCAACGAATTATAAGCGACCGCTACCGTTCGGAAGGCAATGGCAAACCACCGAATGTATTCTGCCTAGTAAGGCCTCTCTAAACTAGCCGTTCGGAACCGGCATTAAACTGTAGGTCCCTTCTATTCATGCAACACTGATTGAGCGTGCACATGAATAGTTGCAGAGAGGTCGCCGACGCCCCCCAGGGGGTAAGGCACAACAAGAAGAAGATACAACAATGCCTTGTTTTACTAATTTTATCAGTTATTAAAACTTTAAACTGCTAAAACCTATTAAAAATTCACTTTGACACACTCCAAGGAAAACATTCAAATAATTAGTGTTTTATATTCAAAGATGAAACCCATAGAAAATAATACCCATACTTCTTCTTCTTAAAGTGCCATGCAAATTCCTGCGTAGGCGTCCATCGTTTCTCTTATTATATGATTCTATTCTATTGTTAATAATTGCTGTTTACAGCGTCCATGCCTCGACTCTGTACAAGAGAACGGACCAAACGTAGCACTTTACCATCCTATATCTGAGACTGAGATTTAAGTTTTTATCTGTCAAAAAATTTTTAAGTCATAAGAACGTTGTTCTTGCTTGCTCGATTCTGCATTTTATTTCCTGATCTGGGTCCTATTTTTGGTTGATCATGCATCCCAAGTATTTAAATTGAGTGACCTATACGAGATCCTACATATCCCTTGTCCCCTTGCGTGGTTAGATTTGATTCTGCACACCCAAAGACACTAAGTATATGCTTTTGGATTGTGTAATCCGTCGCAGTAAACTGTATTTCCTTTGAATGATTAAAAATCTCGGCGGCTTAATACGTTTCCGATAATCTCATTTGCGGAAAGAAGGAAACTGTTTCAATTTACTGGAGAAAATTAGGTATTTAATTGGCAGTTAAAAATGCAGGAGGAGAATTAATTTTCAATCGTTGATTTATTTTTACCTACTCGTTATGTAATTACCTTCAGAATAAAAAAATTATGGAGTAAATAGAAATCCTAAACGCGAATCAATCAAGCTGCGTAAAATAATCTGAAAATTGGTTCGTCAAACTTGTAATTACAATAGAAAATATTTGATACAAGCCACATGCACTGATACTACTTATACAAAATTAGTTTTATATAGTTTTTTTTATTACCAGGTATATGAATTAGTTAAATTAAATTTTTTTTTAATTTTGTTAAAAGGAACCGAATGAAACATTAATTTTTTATATAATCTTCTTAAACTAACTACTCAGTCAATTTCTGAACTATCACTGTTTCATAACTTCCATTAACTGTTTAAGGAAATTTTCAGGATTATAACTTGATAAATTTACATAAAGAAATACAGAAGAAAATAAAATTAGCAAAAGAGGATTGGCTGAACAAACAATGCAAGAAAATCGAGCTAATGAGTCGCCAACATGACTGGTGGCATAAGTAAAGGTAGAAATAAGGAGATTAAAACTGATGAAAATGGCGTAGCGATCTTGGAAAAGGAACAAAAATTGTAGAAATGAAAAGAATATATCCTTAATGACGAAAACAGAAGTAAACTTATCGTAAAGGAGGCGACAACAAGACCTGCCATCACAAGAGAAGAAGTCGCAAATTCAATAAATAAACTAAAAAAAGATAAGACCATTGGACCTGATTGTGTTTGTGGTAATTTGCTCAAATTAATTCAAGAGAAACATTTGGATAATTTGAATGACCTATTCAATTTTTTTTTATTCACACTGTTCTAGAGAAAAAAAAATTCCAATTACAGAACAGGAACAAAGAAAACATTTGCACAATAGTACTAACAATAGAAAAGCTTAGGAGTAATACACAATTTCTGTGGAAAGCCAGAAAGTTTTTTACTCCTGATTAACTGTTGACGACGTACAAGGCTCAAATCCGACCTCTACTGGAGTATTGCTCGCACATTTGGGGTTCAGCACCAAGGCATTCTCTTCGTCTTCTAGACTTCATTCAGAAAAGAGCCATTCGCTTGATAAACAGCTCAACTCTCACAGATACCCTTCACCCTCTAGAACATAGAAAAAGAGTTGCAGACCAGTCATTGCTCTACAGATATTTCCATGGCAGATGCTCCAGAGAAATAAAAACTCTTGTACCACCATTGACCACATTCGGCCGAAGAACTCGGCACGCTGATCAGTCTTACCCATTTACTCTCAAGATTGACACTACAAGGACCAATTTTCATCAAGAATCCTTTTTTACAGGGCTGCTACGGAATGGAATAAGCTTCCAAAATCAGTTTTTCCAGAGAACTATGACCTGCAACTTTTTAAAAAGCGTGCCCACAATCATTTTCTTTCTATAAACCCTTTCCCTTCTAATAGTCGCAGTGCGGGCCGTCCGCGGTCCACACGATAGGTCTACCCTTTTTGCGACTATTTTCTTAGAAAAAAAAAATTACACAATCAGGCTAACATTAGTAAAAAGCTTAAGACTAATACAACAATATTACTGCTGATAATAATAGCTTTTAATTTGCCTTACATTACAATTGGATGTATAAAGCTGGTCACTTATTAAGTTATAGTTGCTACACATAGTATGAACAGGGGAGTTTTTAAATATATTTGTTCGTGGCGTGGTAGTGTACAATGAGTCGGTGTATCGAGATGCCTGACGGGGAATTTGAAAGTTTATCCGATGTAGTAAGCATTGACATCTAATTTCGTTGTTGAATATTTTGTGTAGCGTAATAACACTAGAACATTTTCGTTTTCTATCCAGAGTGAAAAAGCTATATCTTGACAGTAAAATCTCGTGTGCCGTGCCAATTGGTGGATAAGTCCGATCTACTTTAAAACTTAGGTATTTGATAAAGCGTCTTTGGATTACCTCCAGTTTATAGATATGCACTTGATAATATGGGTTTTAGATAACTGATGCGTATTCTAGCTTTGATCTTACAGAAGCATAGTAAAGAGTTTTAAGTGTTAAATGGTTAAAATCGCGGCCTACTCTAATTAGAAATCCATACATACGGTTTGCTGACGTATTTATATTGTCTACGCGGTTTTGGAAAGGCAGCTTTCGGTTAAAATTAACTCCAAGATCCTTAAAATTAGATGGTCTTTCTAGAAAATGATTGTCTATCTTGTAGTAAAATATAACTGGATCAGATCTCAATGTTTATAACATTACGCAACATTTGGTAGGATTTAACGCTAAATTATTACGACTGCACCATTGGCTGATTTTTCGATAGTTTCTCACATTCAGTCATATTAATGATAGGAGATAAAATTTTTAGATCATCAGCAAACAGTAAAAAATTTAGTTTAATTATGTCACCAATGTCATTAATAATTAAACAATAGTGGACCGAGGTTAGATCCTTGCGGTACACCTGATTTGGCGAGGTATTTGTTAGACCTAAATCCATTTAACTGCACATACTGTGTGCGGTCGGACAGATATGATACAGGTCATACAGGATACAGGACAGATATGATTTAAATAACGCAAGAAGGTTACTCGATAAGCCGAAATTCGAGAGTTTTTGCAGTATTATATTATGGTTAAGTCTGTCAAATGCTTTGGTCATATCCATGTAAATAACATCTGTCTGAATTCTGTTATCTATATTTTCCGCTACGTGTTGTGTAATAACAGTGAGATTTGTTGTTGTTGATCGACCTTTTACAAAACCGTGATGCTGGTCTAAAATAGAATTGCTGACGTATTAATACAGAACTCCTTGTACCAATATTTTAAATACCTTGCAAAAATTGCATATAATTGAAATCGGTCTGTAATTTTTTATATCAGTTCGCGTTCCTTTTTTAAAGATCGGAAATATCTTAGAGCACTTCCACATAGAAGGTATCGTATGTGAACGAATGCAAATATTAATTAGTGTTGTTAATGGGTGGGCTAATACTAAAGCACAGTCTCTAACAATAAATGCAGGGATATGATCCGTTCTGTGGTAGGTTTTGCTTTAATAGACGTCAAGGTAGCTAAAACTTATATTTAAATTTAAGTGGTACGATGGATTATTATCCTGTATGGTATTTGAGGCTGAGTTTAAATGGTCCGCGAAAGAACTACTAAAAAAGTCTGCAAACCCATTTTGTATATCCTAGGGTTTAGCTAGTATCTGACTTTCGTATGTCATGCTATTAAGTACTTTACCAGATTTGTTTTTATTGTTAACGTAGGCCAAAAATTTGTTAAAATTTATATTTATCTCAGATTCATATTGTCTGACATAATTTGTATGTGCATTGTTAATGGCAGTTTTAATTGCCTGTCCAAGTTGTCTAAATTTTTCAAGTGATTGAGTGTCGTTGTTATCTTTATATGTTAGTATGTCTATGATACCGACAATATCCCGGATGACTGGCTAGTGTCATCATTTATTCCTATCCCCAACAAACAATATCTAAAAAGTGCAAAGAATATCGATCTATCAGCCTCACGAGTCATGTTCTAAAAGTTTTACTGGGCGAATATATTCAAAACTTGAAGAAGACATTTTCGACACACAATTCGGATTCAGGAATGGCCTAGGTACGAGAGAAGCATTATTTAGTTATGTTGTGATGTTTTTGCTCGCTTTATTGACTTTAAAAAAGCTTTTGATCGCGTTAATCATCAAAAGTTAATAAAAATATTAAACGAATACCAACTAGATGATAAATATTTATGAGTTATCTCCAACCTTTACTGGAAGCAAGAACCATTTGTTTAAGTGAAACGAATAAAATCCTAAAAATTTAAAACTCGTCAAGGTGTTCATCGAGGTTGTGTACTGTCTCTTTAACATTTACTCAGAAAAGCTATTTTAGGAAGCGTTTGAAGAGGTAACAAATGGTAATTTTATAAATGGTGTACTGATCAACAACTTAAGGTATGCATATGATACTGTTCTTCTTGCAGATACAGCTGAAGTCTCCAAAAGTTAATAGAGAAAGTAGCTGAGATGTGCGAAAAATATAATATGCGATTAAACACAAACAAAACAAAGATAAAGAAAACAAGCCGCTCAGAACGTACAGTTTCACTTTAGAAATTTCCCCATTGAGACAGTCTGAACCAAAAACTATCTAGGAGTGCAACTAAATAATGATTGGGACCAAATAAAAGAGATAAAGATACGATTTGAAAAAGCCAGATCTTACTTCAATCGCATGAAAACTCTCCTGTGTAATAGGAAACTTAATTTAATTCTAATGACTCGTTTATTAAAATGTAACATATTTTCAATATTAATGTATGGTTTTAAATCATGGACATTGACGGATGCAGCTTGCAAAAGACTTGAGGCATTTGAGATGTGATGCTTCCGACGCATGTTGAGAATACCACGTAACTAATGAAGCTGTCTTCCAACGTATGCAAAAAGAAAAAGAATTAATGAAAAACATTAAAAAAAGAAAACTTGCATACTTTGGACACATAATGCGTAACCAAAAATATGAAATACTGCAGCTGGTTATGCAAGGTAAAATGGATGGCAAGAGAGGTCCTGGAAGACGCCGAATATCATGGTTACATAATCTTAGGAAATTAACTGAAAAAAATTTAGTAGAGTTATTTCGGGCTGCCGTTAACGAAGTTATGTGGGCCAGAATGATCGCCAACGTCCATTAAGTATAAGGCACTAGAAGAAAAAGAAATTTTCTGTAATAAACGTACTGTCACGTTTAAAATTAAAATAAACAAAAAAAAATAATTAAATACACCACAAAAAATCCGCGAAAATTTCACATCGTTCTCATTTTTATTCTTTAACGCAAACTTGCTAATCCTATGACAGCTACACTCTATTTTTATAATTCAATAATACATTCTAATAATAATCAAATCAAATCTAATGACAACGTATGCTTATTACTAAACAAATACGATCTAAAGAGATTAATTAACATGGTATTGTTTTTCACAAGTTCCATTAGAATGATAAAATATCTGAGTAAATACAATCCAATAAAAAGTAAATGCGAATTATCTTATCAATTTCTGTTCAGTTCACATAAGTGCTTGGATAGAATTTTAGCCGATTTAATTCAAAGTATACGATAAAAGATGGAACATATTGAACTCTTACTAACTTTTGATAATAGAGTCGTTCATCGAACCGACGATTCATCCAGGATGAAGGCTCAATGACAAAAGTAAACATTAATTTCAATAAACAAAGTTACTTTTTCGAAAAAAAATGCGAATTGATCCTCGTACATTCTTAAATGATTTCTGTACCTACACTTCAGGATTTTCTTTTTCCCATTATCTTAACCAGGGATTTGTCGCTTGGTTAAAAATCCCAAAGTTACTCACGCGTGAAATTTTATTGCTTTTATGTAGTTTATGTAATGTAGTTTTTGTAAATCTTCATAAGAACCCATCTCCGAGGTACCAATTCGACAGGAAAAGATTGTGTGTTTAGGGCCAATTGGTCACTGGCAAATTATGCATATGTATACACATTTATTACGAATTTGCCGAAACTACTAAAAACATTGTAATGAAATTTACTACGAATATGTTATAAAAACTGATACATCCCATGAATTTGCTTTTATATTTGACTCTCATAGAGGGCGCTAGTTACACATTTCGCACCAAGTAATATGAAATATAACTTTTTTATGGTTAGATTTATTCATCAAAATTTCAAGTAAACTTAAACATCTTTCAATTTTACACCAAAAAGGTACTGGTAATACTCGATACTGTGTATCGTTTTCGGAATATTTTTATTAGAAAATTATGAAGTAATAACCGATGCTGGTATAAAGTAATGATGTTTCAAAATAAGGTGACCCCGTCTCTAGGATAGGTAGAAAACTGAAAAATAATTGGGATTTGCTTTGTAAAAATTTTTCGTAACGTCATCCGTTTCAAGATAAAGGGCGTTGAAGAAAAAAAAATTATACACATTTATTACGATTTTGCCGAAACTACTGGAAACATTGTAATGAAATTTTATACAAATATGTTTTAGAAGCTAATACATCCTATGAATTTGTTCTTATATTTGACTCTCCTAGAGAGCGCTAGTTACACGGTTCGTACCAGGTAGTATTGACCATAACTTTTTTAAGGTTAGATTTATTAATTAAAATTTCAAGTTAACTTAATCATCATTTAATTTTACACCAAAAAGGTACACTTGGTAGAACTCGATACTGTCTACAGTTTTCGGAATATTTTGATTTGAAAATTATGAAGTAACAACCAAATTTTTTTCTTCAATGCCCTTTATCTTAAATACGGATGACGTTACGAAAATTTTTACAAAGCAAATCCCATCCTACCCATCCTAGAGATGGGGTCACCTTTTTTTTAAAACACCATGTATAATAGTAGAATCACTACTTACGAGTCACGACTTATCCCTGCCAACCAAGATCAGACTGTTAAGTGCTATGTCTTTCCAGTGCTACTCTACAATGTCGAGTCTTGGACTCTGTGTCCTAGAACGAATGGGTAAAGGACAGGATTTCTTGGAAATAAGAAAATTGGACCACTTTTTATTGTCAAAACCTAACGGGAGAATTGCATCTGCAATTATTAGAAAATAAAATTGATCCACTTATTACTTAGTCACAAAAAGACCAGTTGATGAACAGGGAAATATGGTGCTAAATTAACCAAATATATACCTTTAACAGGACGAAGTTACACCACATTATGCACTAGCTGTAAGACAGTGGCTAGATTTCCAAGACATTGGATTGGCAGAAAGAGTTTCATAGAATGGCCGGCAAGATCTCCAGATCTAACAACACTTGACTTTTTTTGTGGGACTATGTAAAAACATTAGTTTACAAAACTCCTTCCAAAGATATTAAAAAACCAAAGCTTACAATTACTGAAGAATGTAGACGAATAACTAGCGAAACTTTGCTAAGAGTTCGACAAAAATTTAAAAATAGGTTATATTATTACCTACAAAATAACGGAGCACACTTTGAACAGTTACTATAAATACATTTAAGGAACTGTTTGTAATTAACTTTATTTTAGTTTTTGTTGTAATTTTGCTATGTTTAATGTTATGAGCAAAATAATTCAATAAAATAATTTTTTAATAATTTTTTTTACTGAAAATTGTTGTAATTTGCATTTTTCTTGGGTTTTCATTTAATGTATCACATTTAACATATACTTTGTTTTTCTTACATTTACACAAAATCGAAAATTATTTGGATTGACTAGTTTTGAAATGAAAGCACTGTATAAATAAGTATTTTTTAAAGCGATATTATCAATTTCTTTTTTAATTAGAACAACCTCGGATTAATGATGTCATTAAAATCATTAAAAAGCGTAACCATATACATCCAGGTTATAAAGTTCTTTTCAGTTCAAAAACCCTACTAGTAGAAAAATTTTTTCAAGCAACTTAACGAACATTTATTATAATAATAAAAAAAAATCCAAAACAATATTACAAATATTGTAAAATATATCTTTTTATTAGTAATACTATACGTGCAAGAAGCAAAGTGGACTATATAACAGAGTTTGTAAAAATTAAAAAAAAATATAATAATTGATTGACAAGAGATTTCGTTACAAATAAAATTTCCACTTTCTTTTACTTAAGGATGTTTTCAACAACCGTCTAGAATCTAGTAGATGGATTCTCGAATATCCTAATAGAGATTTCTCCAGCGTGGAACCTTTTCTACCTCAAATAAGGATAACTGGCCAACATGCCAACATTTGATTTTAGAAGCTTGGGAGTAAATGTGTGAGACTGATCAGCGTGCCGAGTTCTTCGGCCGAATGTGGCCAATGGTGATACAAGTGTTTTTATTTCTCTGGAGCATCTGCCATGAAAATATCTGTAGAGCAATGACTGGTCTGCAACTCTTCTTCTATTTTCTAGAGGGTGAAGGGTATCTGTGAGAGTTGAGCTGTTTATCAAGCGAATGGTTTTTTTTTTAATGGAATCTAGAAGACGAAGAGAATGCCTTGGTGCTGAACCCCAAATGTGCGAGCAATATCTTTTTAGTCTTTTGTCTCTATTGTCAGAAGTGGCCAAATCGGTGTATATGGATGGTATTTTAGCCTGTAGTGCTGTTTGGTGCTTCTGTCGCGGATAACATCTGGAACGAAGGGTACTCCTGAGTCGTTGTTTAACATTTGGTTGTTGACTTACCAAGGAGCATAAGTGATGGCTCGAAATATTTTTGACTGCGACGTTTGTGTCACGGAAATGCCTAATTTACTGAAACATCCCCGCAGATCAATACCGTACGACCATATTGACTTTATCACGACTTTTTATTGTAGTATTGAATTTTCAAGAGATAATCTTGATTGTCCCACAAGTAGGAATTATATTTCTTATATTCTCAGGTCAATTTGATTTCTCTTTTTATTTATGTGTTCTTCCCACATAAGTCTACTATCCAGATAAATTCCAAGGTATTTAACACTAATTTACTTTGGGTTTTGTATGTTGTTTATAAATTCTGGCAGGCATTTCCCTTTTTTAAATTTGAAAGTTAAGTGTTGTGACTTAGTTTCGAAAATTTCAGTTTACACCTTTCCAACCAGTTTTCAAGAAGGTGGAGGTGATCTTGTAAATTATTGGATGCTATTGGTGTATTTTTATGAGTAGCCACTATATTTTTAGTTTAGCTTACTGCGTCGTCGTACTTCCGTGGTTTTGTGGCCCAAAAGAAGAAATATCTTGTCGTTATTACGAGTCAAATATAAGCTATAATAAAATATAAAACACTTATGATAATTTGTTGTAACTATTTACTATTTTTGAATGCGCACCTCATTAAAAACTTTTCCATAAATTTTATTAAAAAAATTTACAGCCTAAATAGTTGTTGTTAAAATGTAAATATAATTAATCTGCTAAGTAAGTAAAAAATTGGTAAAACACAGGTAACAAATTTTAAAAATATTAAAAATTTGTACAGTGTACTACCAGTCGGCGCCAAACCAACAGAAAAATCTTTTTTTCCGATCTAAGATCGACATTTATCAATTGATTCCTTGAAGAATTCCAAACAATACCATCATATTTTTGTTTATTCGAGCTCTAAATCAAATAAATCAAAAATAAATGGGAAATGCAAGACCAAGGCTTACTTTCTCGGAGATTACTTCAACAATTGTGAAAAGTTCAAATTGGATATATCTGTAGGGTGCTCCCTAGAGACTGCTGAATAAAAATATAAAACAATGTGCAACAATTTAGTATTTTAAATGTTAATAACTCAATAAATATGCTAATGGTTAATTAAATTATTTAAAAAAATAAAATATAATAATTATATTAAAATATAAAGATTATTAATTACTCATCTCCGCAGCATTAATCCTGTTTTCATGCTTCTTCTACCAACCCCAACATTGAGAAGATAGAAAAAAATTTATATACATACATATAGTCAAGCCATTTTCCCGTAGGGGTGGGCAAAAACCACTTTTTGATGTGTAACATCTTTGCTCTCGCTTTCTTGCAATTTGTGGGAGTGATTTCGTGAAATGGGATGGAAGTCTGCAAGTGTAACAGTCGCGAAAGCGTGCGCTATTTGACGCTATTTGACGTCAGATAGACGTCAACCAATTTTCCGAGAGTGTTGTGTATAAAGTTTGCTGTTATATGCGTAAACCATATAAATAAATATTTACTGTTGATAATAAGTCTCAATAAAGTGCAGATCATTGATTAAAAATTCAAGTAGGTAATAATTAATTATTCAAATAAAATATTTCAGTATTTAGCTTTTTTAAATTTTGAGCTCACTACATTGGGCGATGAACAACAAGGATTCAGATCAGGAAGCTCTAGTACAAATAACTAAAAAATCCATCAAATATAACAAACCAGCCTTCATGTGTTTTAAAGACCTGGAAAAGGCGTTTGACCGAATACAACTGGAGGACGTGGTACATCTTCTATACAACAGGCAAATCCCATAAAACATCATAAAAACCATCGAAAATATTTACTAGAGAAATAAAATACAAGCCAAAATTAATGGCACAACTACCAAAGAAATTCATGTAAATAGTGGTATTCAACAAGGAGATTCCCTTAGCCCCTTATTGTTCAACATCGTTATGGACGAAATAATAAAAAGTACTCGTAACCTGAAAGGGTATAAAATGGGGAACAGAGACGTTAAAATCCTATGCTATGCCAATGATGCTGTTCTGATTGCTGAAAACGAAGATGACCTACAGAGATTACTAATCTAATTCAGCACAACGGCAAAAAGTCTAAAAATTAAGATATCTGCAGCAAAGACAAAATGCATGACTAGTTCAAAAACACCTATTAGATGTAAACTGGTTGTGGATGATAAAATTATACAACAGGAGATGAAATTTAAATACCTAGGCATAGAAATAACAAGATACGGTGACATCGAGGCGGAGGTAAGAAACCAAGCGGCAAAAGCAGCACGAACCTCAGCTTACCTGAACGATACAATCCTCCGAAACAAATATAACGGAATCGAGACGAAATCCCGAATCTACAAGGCGGTTATCCGACCTATATTAACATACACAGCGAAATCTAGATCAGATACATCGAACACAAAGAGAATATTATAAACCACCGAAATGAAAATAGTGCTTAGGATCGCTGGAAAAACACTTTTTGACAGGGAGAGAAGCGAGGACATTAGAAGAACATGTAAAATAGACAATGCAAATAAATGGATACTGTAAAGAAAGAGAGAGTGAAACGTACACATAGACCGGATGAATGGCGACAGAATGGTCAATATAACTAGAGATAAGTGGCCCTTAGGGCGCTGAAGACCCCGCTAGAGATGGAGCGACAACCTTTCTAATAATTGAACGGCAGAGGATACAAAGAAAAACAAGCAAATTGCTTACATTAAAGAAAGAAGAAGAAGAAGAAGAAATTTTTAATGTCAGTGTTAATAAAATAAAAATTTTTTTTCAATAAAATGAATTATTGTTTGTTATGAAAAATCATTTTAAATAATACCTGACCCATTTTTTTCAGAATATATTTTAAAATTGCTTATTACTAAGGTGAGATGTCAAATGTGACACGTCATAATTATGCGAATACAGTAAGGCTCACTCGTTTTTTTTACTTGCTACGGTTCTTACACATATTTTTCCCAATTATTTACTATTTTTTTTTTCATAGACGATATTTCAGATCTTGTTGGTGCTATTTCACAATGTTCTGCAATATCGCCCATTTGCAATGTTTTTAAAAATTGTTTATTGTAATTATCATACAAGGTAAATTTTAATTTTGTTTTAAGGTTCTCAAAGAAACTAGTTTTTTTTAAGGGTTGCTTTTTTATTATCTCCCAAACCTTATTTGTTTTTTTTTATTAGAAATAATAAGTTCAGAAGAGGGTTTTACCCAAATACAGCATATTGAAAACTTTCAAGCACTCCAATACCAGAAGTTAAAGTAGATCTCTATAATGGAGTTGCGAATAAACCGACATTTTAAGCTTCTATTTAATATGTTTAATTTATGACCCAATTCATTTTAACTCACCACGAAGCATTGTCTCCGTTTATAATTATTTATTTTAACACAACAAAATCACAGATAATGACTCTTGCTTGTTTACGATAAGCAGGCATTAAAAGTTATTTGAGAAATGTGGTGCAACCTTTAATTGGTTTAACCCCAAAGTTTTTATAGTTATTACTTAAAAACAACATAATTCTATAATAAAACCCTTTACTTATTAATCTCTCGGTTCAAATTGGTTTAGGTACGCAAGATATAATTTTTTTAATCCACAAAAGCATTACGGTTTTTTGCTTTTATATAACCAAAAAACATTTAATGGTAAGCAGCTTTCGGATTACCTGAAAATAACCACGAAGATAATTGCCGACTTTATAATTGCCGGCTGGAAATCCCTCAAAATGTACTAAATTAATTAAAACTGTAATTTTAATTAAAACAGTAAATTGAATTTTTATTCGTATAGCTATTTTTATAGGAAAAAAAAGATGCCAAAGATATATTTCGCAGTCTTCTTCATAGTCTAACGTCGAGAACGACGTGTAGTGATAACAAGTTAACAATTCTGAGATAGATAGATAGATCTTCCATTGTCAATTACAAAACACAGTTATATGAGAAGTATTCAATATTTATTATATACGCACGGTACTCGTGCCAAATTTAGAAACAACTACCCGTATAAAATCCGATATAAATCAAAGAAAGCGTCTGTCCACGTGGACTCGATTGACGTGCGTCAAAATTCACAAACTAGGTTATTCAACCAATGGAAACAGCGAATCAAAATGTTAAACGCACTGAATTGGTCGAGCGTTGTAACTCGATTGAAAAGCTATAAATAATCTTGTTTATGTTTAAAAACCTTCTGTGGTCACGTCTGTGATATCAGTAGGGTAGTGTGGTGTGTTGAATTTAAAATTTTTATTAAATAATTAGAAACATGGCGTTTTGGAGACAATGGGCCAATGAAATTGCACAGCGTAGTGGGAATAAGGACAGATATGAATTTATTTAATAAAGATTTAGACAGATATTTTTGAAAATAATAAATTTATAAAATGAAGTATCTTCGTCTAAGGCAGATCAAACAATATTGTCGATAAGGGTTCAAAACAAGTTTTTAAATTCTGAAATTGAAAATGGAATGTCCATGTTCTCAAATTAACTTTATTTGCTATTAAAACAGCAGTTTTCCGCAGTATAGGTAAATTTCATATTTTTAAAATGCTTCATTTTATTTATCTAAAATTGATATTCGGTATATCAGTTGATATATATCTGCGTTGATTTACTAAATAAAAAACGATGATTTATGTATTACAATATTACATAATTTAGATAAAAAATTTATGATTGTCATAAAATATGTAAAACACGTTACAATTCTAGGCAATGAATTTAAAATAAAAATTTTATAAATATATACAACTAACAACTCTCATCAATTAAGCCTAATTTATTTAAAATATACGCTCTGTAGCTTTGTGTGTGCTGTATCAAAACACCGACCAATGTTTTTAATTATTCATATGTTTGTTTTGAAAAGAAGATGATGCACAAAAAATATAGCTTTCTTCTTGATTATAATATATACAAAGATACTTTTAGCAGCAAATGTGATTAAAAATGGTTAAGACGTATTGTTGTATTGAAAAGAGGTGTTAATTAAATGGAATATGAGTGAAGGGGGAATTTTGGTTTCGTATGATATTCAAAAATAACTTCAATTTATAAGTTTATTTTTTAGTCTAGATTAATTAATAGATATAAAAGCTAATATTAATTATCAAAAATTTGATGGTTAAGCTATAAATGACCACTAAAAAATGTTTGGAGTAACATGAAGTACCATGTAGTGCGTCCATAAAGTAACGCATAAATTTATTCTTAGATAAATAAATAGTACTATAAAAAAATGTGAAACAACTCGATTTTTTATTTTAATTTACTATTTTTTAAAATGCCTTTTTTACGTCGATGATCAAGTCATATTAGCGTCATCTGAAGAGGAGTTGCAGGCGATGGTTAATGTTATGCATGATGCCCTGAAAATCAAAGGGATGTAAATAAATGTAAGCAAAACGAAAGTAATGGTTTTTAAAAGAGAAGAAAGCATGACAAACTGTAAAGTTCTGATTAAGTGAGAAAGAGTGGAACAAGTTAATGAATTTATGTACTTGGGTTCAAAGTTTACGAGTGATGAAAAGTATGACAGTGACATTAAGCGAAGGGTGTTGGCAGGAAAACAAATGAATGGGGCACTGCGTAGCTTTATAAACAGCCAGAAAGTGTCAAAAAAGGCACGTCTGACTGTGCATAGAGGTGTGTTAATTCTTACACTTATGTATGGTAGTGAATGTTGGCAGAAAAAGCATAAAAATAGGATTAATGCTGCGGAGATGAGTTGTCTGAGAAGTACAGCCGGAGTGACTCGGTTGAATAAGGTGAAGAAAAGTGAGATTAAGGAACGCTGTGGTGTAAAAGAAGATGTGGTTAAAAAAAGATAAAGGAATGCTTAGATGGTTTGGACAGAGTAGAATGGATAAAGGAAGATTGACGAAACAAATTTATTAGGCGAGTGTGATTGGACAAGTCGGTAGAGGTCGACCTTGGTAAACATATCTCGATAAGATCAACATTGTTTTGAAGAAAGGCCAGGTCAAAAGTACCAACAACCGACGAGCATGTATGAGAGCACTATTGAAAGTGGAGGAAGCAAAAGATGTGTGTAAGAACCGTAGCAAGTGGAAGAAAGTGGGAAAAATGGGAAAAAGGCGTGACTATACGTATGTTATTTTTTTTAAAAAATAATTAATTAAAAATCTAAAAGTGTATGACAATTTATTATTTACAAAATAATTGATGACGACTTAACATACACTCTAACAAAATAAACCAAGGAAAACCTACAGTAAATGTTCAAATCGTTCTCCATTCTCTAGCGATGTACTTTTCACAAAAATTCTGAGAGGTTGATTTTTGGATTTAAATTATGATATTCGAATGTATATTCTAAAGAGGTTATGTCACTGGTTTTGACGTGGTGACGTAATCGGTATTTTTTTTTAAATTGAAATGGATGTCTTGTGATCCTTCATCTATAAGGTCTGCATTCAATGAAAATAAATAATTTGATTAGTTTGTACAGGGTAAACCAAAAATAAATATTTGATTTCCAACAAATTACAACATTTAAATAAGATATTTAAAATGCAATAGGCAAATGTCGCATTTTTTCAACACTCTTTTATTAGCTTTAGTTGAAACTAACTAACTAACAATGTAATAAAATCTTGGAAGTCAATTTTTACCCACTTCCAACAGTCTGCATAATCTGAAATTTGGCACACATATCAAGGACCAACGACAATACAAGAATTTCATAATATTAAGATAATTATAATGACAATAATAAGAATTTTTAATTTTCACTCACATCAAATCCTCCGAATAATCTAAAATTAAGGAATAATAAATTATAGTTTTGAAAGAACTAAAGATACACGATTTAGTAGTACTATGAACTAAAAAGTAAAAAATAATCTTTTAAAATTAACTTTTATGTTAAAAAGGAGAGCGCGGGCCGATAGAGTGACCCCCAAGATCTCAAGATCTTACGTTTCTAGATTTAAATGTTCCATTTTGTTGGATATTTACTAAAATAAAATATTAAATTTTGTTCACCCCGTACAATCAAATCAAAATTTATTATCATAAAATGCAGTATTGAAAGACCTTTTAGATTAAGTATTACACGACATCTATTTCATTTTAAAAAAATTACCGATTACGTCACCACGTCAAAACCAGTGACATAACCTATTTAGAATATACATTTAAAAATTGGCATTTAAAAACATAAATCGACCTATTTTAGGATTTTTTCGAAAAGTACATTGCTTGCGAAATATCAAATTTGTTCCATAATTTAGCCGCGCACGGCATATTATATTTTGAGATGGTCGACTGGATACCGTACACCTCAACGTTTTGCATTAAAATTTATATTTTCCTTAAATATTTTTCTATATCTGAATATGGACAGATTTAAATAATTTCTCACTTAAGGAATTATTCTGAGAATGATGAAGATTTTATTCATTGGCTGGAACCAATACATACATATATATATATATATATATATATATATATATATATATATATATATATATATATATATATATACAAATTGGCTGGTTTTTTAAATGTTTTTAATTAGGGCAAAATATAAACACTACTTCAACACAGTGAATTTGTCCCGACTTGTTAACTGCTGCAAGCAATGAAGTATATATATATATATATATATATATATATATATATATATATATATATATATATATATATATATATATATACCTTTATACATATATTTACCTTTACTTTTAACAGTGCTCTCATACATGCTCGTTAGTTGTTGGTACTCTTGATCTGGCCTTTTTTCAAAACAATGTTGATCTGATCGAGATATGTTCGCCGAGGTCGACCTCTACCGATTTATCCATTCACACTCGCCTTATAAATTTGTTTCGTCAATCTTTCTTTATCCATCCTTTCTACGTGTCCCAACCCTCCAAGCATTCCTTTATCTATCTCTGTAAACACAACTCTTATTCACCACAGCGTTCCCTTATCTCACTATTCTTCACTTTATCCAACCGAGTCACCCCGGCTATTCTCTTCAGACTACTTATATCCGCAGCATAAATTCTATTTTTATGCTTCTTTTGCCAAACCCATCATTCTCTACCATACATAGGTGTAGGAACCAACACTCCTCTATGCACAGCCAGACGTGCCTTTTTTGACACTTTCTGGCTGTTTATAAAGCTATGCAGTGTCTCATTTATTTGATTTTTCAACATTTCACAAAACTGCAGAAGAAAGAAAAGAAAAAAATGTTCTTAAAACTTGCTACGATAACATAACTAAACATTTATTAACCATTGGCGTAATTTTAAAGTACTCGGTAAAATACTTTTTTTGTTTTTAAAACTATGTTCCGTAATTTTGCGGCGAAGTGTTTATTTAATTATACTTTACGATAGACACACTGACTTGTGAAACTTTTGTTGAAAAGGTAACGTTATTACTACTACTTTAACTACTTCTTAACTCAATTGCAACTTATCTATAGCTGATTAACATTTGATGTATATCTTACTAATAACTCTGTAACAACTTGATAATAACTGGTTATGACTGCCTTTTCGTACAATCGAAAGCTTATGTAGGTCGCTAAGTGAGTTTAGCGACTTACTTTACAAAGGCCAGCGGTGTCTTATTACCATTTGCTGATATTCATGACATTCAATTTGTAACTATTTGCTGACAATTCTCTTTCGGAATGTGACGAGACAGACTTACTCGCTGTGGTAACAATTTTTTTCTATGACTGTTAAAAAATGGACCCTTTTTATGTAACAATTTTGTTAAGTACTGGATGCATTATACAAGACAAGTCACGCTGCATGTGTAAGAGCCTTTACTCAACGGGCCAAGGCCAATCAGCGACAAAGTAGATTTATAACCAACAAAACAATGGACACCAGTTATACAAAATTGAAATGGAATATGGGGCATGCAGTGCAATGTTTGAATCAGACTCGCCATAAAATGTCATAATTTGACAATATATCTACCTAGCTGTGGTTATTTAGAACCGATTTTTGGTAAAAATGGATTCAAAAAGCGATAACAAATTCAACTGCACTCCACCAGAAGTTATGCAAGCTGCCAGTTTAAGTACAATCAGCCTTTTGCCCAAAAAATCTAAAAAAATGTATGAAATAGTTTACCAGATATTCATGGATTGGCGAAAAGCAAAACATGTCAATTCGTTTTCGGAGAATTCATTTTTCCTCAACCTCCAGAATGGTAAATGTATTAGTCAAAAAATTGGAATGAATAAATTCGGAGCAATGGGAAAACAGAAAATGAAATGTTCAGAAATGCTTCCGCGGTCAGAAAAATGAATACTAGGTTTTCTGGTTTTCAGTTGTCCCTGAGGAGTAGGCAGATCGAGACCTCAGAGACAACTGACCGGTGCAGTACGACCAGTGGAGTAGGCAGATTGAGACCACGAAAACGTACTGAACCTTACCCTTCCTAACCCTAACCTAACTCTTGATAATGGCTCCAAAGCGGGAGCCGAAACGTCGAGAAAACAAATTTTTCTGAACGCGGTTTATCCAGAAAACCTAGTATTCATATATATATATATACGGCACAAAAAATTGTAAACTCAATTGAACCTTTATCTTTAAATCCAAGGACTGAAAACATCGTAAATAATACCTCCATTACTTCAAAAAATAATAACTTGAATCTGCAAATTGATTCCTCTTCTTCTACTCCATCTATAAATATTTTCAACTGAACAAATTTCACCATAAGTATTGTAACCAATAAATGAGTTTTTATTAGCTTTGAAAACGAAATTCTTCTTCTTCTTATAATAGGACCTGGCCCTGTTTAGCCCGTTGCGTTTAGCCTCATTCGGAGCTCTTCCTGTGACGCTGAGCTCCAGCTTTCGTACCATCTCTTCGGTGGTCTGACTACCGATCTTCGCGAGTTTGGTTTTTGCGACATGGCACACTTTGCCCACCTTTCATCTGGCATCCTTTCCACATGGTCTTTCCAGCACCTCTTGCGTGTTCTAAGCCATTTTACTACATCCTGTATTTCTAGTTCTTCTCTGATATCCTGGCTTCTTATTCTATCCCTGATGGTAACACCCTTGATGGTTCTTAGTATTTTCATTTTGTACGTTCTCGTTATTCTTCTCGTTGTTGATGTTTCAGCTTTGGTTTCTGTGGCGTATGTTAAAATAGGTCTTACACATGTTTTATAAATCCTCAGCTTGCTTTTTGTACTCATCATTTTATTTCGCCATATAATATCTCTCAGGTATGCGCTGACTCTTGTTGCTTTTATGGCTACTTCCTGCTACTTCAATAAGGTTTCTTTCGCTTGATACCTCCACTCCTAGGTAGTTGAATCTTCTCACCTGCTGGATTATCTTGTTGTCAACTGCCAGTTTGCACCTTATGGGTTCTTTAGAGATAACCAAAATGAAATTGTTTGACAAAAACCATCAAAATTTGTTTTTTCAATAAAATATTCCCTGAATATCTCGCCCGTTTGAATTGTATGGTGAACTCTCAGTCATAGAAAAAGTATAGTATTCTACTTTTGTGTAATGACTATTACTCATTCTCATCATAACACGCTCGTTGAATAATATACTATATTAAAACAATGGATTGAGCTTTATTAATATTTCATCGGGTAAAAAGCATGTGTCAGTGCCACTACACTATCTCAACAATAATCTTTTCAATATATGATTTTAATAGGCAAGAAGTTGTTTAAAAATAATGCATTAGAAAAATTATCTTTATTGGTAAACTGAGTGAATACAATTAAGTTTTGCAAATAGTTGAGAAAGCAGAAACCATACAACCGGAACGAAAAACCCATTTATCAACCGCACCTTCAATATTTCTTGCTAGTCACTAGAGCCTGAAGTTTGTCAAGATTTATTAAATTTTTACAAGACAACAGACAATTTCAACGACTCCATTACGTGATGTAGTGCTTAAGAATCCGCGTGTAACAAGTAATCACTTGTTACTTTTCAATGTGACATCGCCCAGCTCTGCGTGCGCTAAAAACGAAGCCTTTTTCATTATTCATTTTTCATATAAGCTCAGTGTTTGCTTCCGTTCGTCGGCTTTGGTTTGTATGAAAACATGCTTCGCATTTCATTTTTTATTCGCAGGGGCATTCAGGCGATAGGGATTTTAAATCTATGGATCGTAATTATTCATTTTATGAATGCCGTTTGTTTTTTAATTTTTTGGATTTTGTTTCTTTGATTAGACGGATTGATACACTGCAAGATATTCAAAAGCCTCGAACGTATAAAAAGTCATCTTAAGTATTCACCGCTGCAAACAAGCTGTATGAAAAATGTTAAGCTACGGGTTTAAGACTCACTGACATAATTTTAGTTCTTGATACATAAAAAAACCTTTGCAATGTTATTAGGTACAATTTTTTTTACTTTTCATGTTTAACGTTTTCTTTAGCGTAATTTCAACACCACTACAAGGATCCATTACTGGTTGTATGGGTTTTCTTTTATGCTAGTATTTATTTGGTAAAACAGAGTTTGGGTACACAGAAGAAGTGTAAATGCTTCCTGCAACAAACAAACAAAAAGAAAACTTTGTCTCAACGTTTGATGTTTGTGAGGTCGATTTTCTGTGACCTTTGTACATTTTAAATACATAACACAGCATGATAAAAAAAGATAATCGTCAGAATTGCTACCAAATATATTATTTCAGTTGATTAAAAATATACTTATTATGTAAAATAATAATTACTTATTGTCAGTGGTATAAAACGATTTCAGAGTACAAATATTTATTGTCTCTTAACCCTTACTTTATTGATTATTAACATTTTGTATCGTCACTGTGGTGGCAAGAGCTTATTGTTCGCCAAAGAAATGGGATAAGGAATGTTAGTTAGAAATGTTGGTTAAGAATGCAGCAAAAATAAATAGAAAGAAAGAAAAAAAAATTAATTAAAATATCTGCAAGAGAAAGGAGAAAAAAATGAGCGAGCCTTTTAGTCGTCGCATATGATGTGTAACGTTTGACATCTCACCTTAGTAATAAGCAATTTTAAAATTATAATCTGAAAAAAATGGGTCAGTTATTATTTGAAATGATTTTTCATCACAAACAATAATTTTTTTTAATAAAAATTGTATTTTATTTAATTGACACTGACAGTGACAGATATCAACCTAAAAATTTAAAAAAGCTAATTAATGAAATATTTTATTCGAATAATTATTTATTATTACTCACTTGAATTTTTTATCAATGATCTACACTTTATTGAGACTTATCATCAACAGTAAATATTTATTTATATAGTTTACGCAGCAAAATTTAAACACAACACTGTAACTTAAGTGCACAGCTGATGGCTAACAGTACTGACTTCATGGAAAATTGGTTGATGGCTATCTGAATATCTGAATGGTCTTGCCCTTTCATCTGTTTTTAAAGGTGCAATATAAATATATATTAAAAATAAAATCCCAAAGAGTTACCTTTGATCAAAATGAAACAACAATAAATGCCATTTGGGGAGTTTATGACAAAAAAATGTGTTATCAAAAATATTTCTATGCCAATTTACTAATAAATGTGTTTTGTTTTTTAGTCCCAACAAATGCTTGACTAAATGTATTTTAAAGGGGTCGGTTAAACAAACATTATTTTCGGAAGTATTAATTGATGATTATAAAAATACGAATAACCTTTTCAAAGTATGTCTTACGTTAAATTTTATTTTTAAATGAAAAATGTGTTGACGTATGGTTACGGTGGAAAGATTGATGATTGATTCAAATAATCTTTTTTGGCAGTGAATAATCTAATTTTAAAATTTCTTATAATCCTTTCGAAATATTTTAAGTGTTGTTTTGAAAGATTAAAATTAATCTCTTTTGTGAACGTTATAAACGATTATTTTATGTTTTATGTCTAGTTTACGTTTCTCGTAATAATTTTTATTGATATAAAAAAATCAAATTATTGACCAAAATGACAGGACTGTCAAAGTCTGACGAAGTGCAGAATTTAATTAAACTTAAAGAAAGGAAAACTTCAAAATTAATAGCACTTTTTAACAAAAATTTGTAAATAGAGCTTTCAAATAGTTTAACTTAGTTTTATTTGAGGTTTTCATCCTGGCTTAGGCCTTACTAGTGCGATGCGTTGCATTTCGTCATCGCAGCGTCAAAACCGCGTCGTTTTACGTATATTTTAAGTAACATGCCCAGGACATGCCACACTATACGTTGCGACGTCGCACGCGACGTTTAAACATCATACATTAAAGAGTGCATTCATGCCGACCACTCCGGACCTCTCCGACCAATCCAGTGCGACACAATCTGCGCATGTTCCATGCTTGGTTTGGCGATTTAACCTTTTTTTGTTCTGCAAATTTTAGTCAAAGCATACACCAGCCTAAAAGTTGGTTGGTGTATACTGTGCTTCAGTATTTATTGTTACGTTCTTTAAATTAAATCGACACTGAAAAAATGAAACTGACAAATGGTACGATAATGTACCTGTTGGAAGAAATACAATAAGTGGATGGACTAAACTGCTGCTGAATGTAAAGGACAAAAAGAAAAAAATTACTCGAATAGATCAACTGCTGCTAGCGAATTGGCAAAAAGTGGTGTAGAAGAACAACAATTGCTGAAAATTACTGGTCGTAGCAGTTAAAATTCTATAAATCCATATAAATCTCGATCACCACAACAAGATAATAAATATTATGCGTGGTAATAGATCTTCTATAGCAGAGAACAGCAACGAATCTAATGTTTAGTTAAATTTTAATAATTGTACTTTCACTAACTGTACTTTTAATAAATAAATAAATGTTTCGTTGTGTTGAGTTATATATTTTGTTGTCAAAAAATGTTCCGCCGAATATGCGACATTGACAAATGCTTCATAATTTTGCCACGTCTTTTTTCGTTCTCTAAAGAGTACTCTGCCAGCGGTCTCTCTACTGGCAAATTATGCCCGAGCTCAGACGTAGAGGGTAGAAGAAAAAAATATATAAAAGTAAGCCGCGCCACCGACTTAGACGGTTCAAGCCGGAAACCCCTAGGTCTTATAGGCACTAGCAGAGCCACACGATAAACAACTAAGATTATGGTGAACAAAAAATTAAAATTATAGCAAATATGTATTGGATACTTTACTCACACAATAAATCAAAGTACACAGCTCAATAGCAACATCATAACAAATATAGTCAAAATTAACAGCTTTGGTAAATTTTCTTGCTAAAACAAACCAAAAATTTAAAATTTACAACTTTATAAAATAACCATAACAGAAGTAAGAGTAACAGACTTTACCAAGTTACCAAAAAAAAAGTAAAACGTATATAAATCAACTCATTAATAACACTAAATCAAACGTTTACACAAGGCTGCTAATTTACTCATGTTTTTACCATTTACATAAAGATTTTCACTGCCAAAACAATCGAGTTTATTTAAAAATATTTTTACAATGGTTGTCCTTTAAAATATCAAAATTGTAGGATATTTACAAATAAGTATGAAAAAAATATATTTTTACTTGGACATAGAGAATTATTGAGAAGATTATTTTAATCCAAGTTTAGTTTTGGCATATTATCTAATGCGATAAATAGTTTCCAACAATGTACTATATTAATAAACTAAAACAAAACTTAATCGTGGTGACAAAATAAGTTTCCAACAATGTACTATATTAATAAACTAAAACAACACTTAATCGTGGTGTCAAAATAAGTCACGGCGTTATATATATTTAAAAATAAATCACTTATAACCTTTGGGTATACGAATTCACTACTCCTGGCCGGTTCGATTATGGGACGGCACCTGCTAATTAACAATGGCTTCTCTCAAATAAATCCCGCATGCGGATATTTTAACTCGACACCAAAATTCAAAATATCAACAACGAAGGAAAGATAGAATGGTCAAGTTAAAAATTAAGTGGTTTTTCTTCAAAATCCAATTAAGATGGCCCAAATACAGCCAGATATGAAAGAAAATCCGTAGAGGTTCTGCACACGTGTTATTATCGCACCGTCCCAAAAACTCTCACCACCACCCGACTCCCAAAACTGCCACCAAACGACTGACAAGACTGACTCCCAGGCCGGTCAAGAAATGACACGGAACACGCGTCAACCAACAATCTTTGCAAATCTATGTTCCAAACTCATAATCGCACTCGTCCGTGTTGATAGCCAGCCCATCCACACAGAAATGCAAACCAAACAATAATATAGTTGACAACACACAACAAAAATAAAAGCAAAATCTAATAACAAAAACCCCCACTCCATCTCCATCGATTAACAAAAATGTCACAGCCATTAATAATCGAATCCTATCACTACAAGGTATGCAACACTATTTACAACGGATGATATATTTAAGTTACAACAAAATACGGTATGCAACCCTACTTACGAGTACCTAAGGAATACTAAACCATCAGAGACACAATTATAATGGAACTGTAGAAGGGAAAAAAAATTGGCACGTGACAATTTTATGACAAATTTTTTAAGCTTGTTGCTTGAAAACTCTCTCGTCCATTCTCAATGTCCTAGGGATATTACTACTCATAATTTCATATTATTGCGTTATTTTTGGCCAGGAGTAAAATTTGTAAGAAAAAGTAACCACTTACACCCAATAAAACCTTCAATTATTTGATTAAAAAAACTCTGTTTGTTTTTTGTTCTTTCATCAATCTTAACATGAATTATATGAGTTGCAAATTATTATTTTTAAAATAAAGCACTTACAAAAATTCATATTCATTTCGATAATAAAAGACTTTCTACAAACAGTTCATTTTAGCAAAAAATCACAATGATATTCAAGTTTACACTGACATTTCATGTACGTATAACCTAATAAAAACTCTGCATACATTACGTTGAACGCACTTTAAAACGAGTCATTCGAATATTTTTACATTCTACATAGTCAGGAACACAAAAGGATGAATTTTGTTCAGTAATTTACATAGCTACTTAATTCGTTTTAAAAAATCGAATAATCTTGTGAAAAGTTATTTTTAATTCACAACGAAGAAATTTATAATGTAGTCCTGGCAAAGCTTTAAAAATAGGATTAAATTATTGTGAGTGTTAAAAAAACCACCGCCGGTTTCATGGGAAAAATATTGTGTATCAGTACGTACGAAGACTTGGTACAAAACTAGAAAACTGACAAAAAAATTTCCAGTTTTGTACCAAGTCATCTTCAGGTCTGCAAAAAAATTAAATAAAGTTAGTTTAATAGGAAAAACTGGTCGCAATTTCTTCTTACGAATTTATTCTACTATCGAGTAATTATTATTATTATTATTACATATCAATGAAGGCTGAGGTCCAAGCCTATGACGGGCATACAAAATTATATACATAAGTAAACAAAATATACAATGTGAAATAATTATTAAACGAGATACAAATTAGGAGTGTAATAAATGTTCGTCGATTTTATTTTTAAATATGTTAACTGAGCATGCTTTAATTGTTTCCTTACTTAATCGTTCCAGAAGTTAAAAACTTTATTGGTGACAAAAGTTTGTCCTGGTACACATTTAAAAATTATTTTTTTTAACTTAAGTTCATGTCCTCGGAGACGGGAGTCGGTATTTAGGAGGAAAATACATACATACATACATAAAGTCACGCCTTTTTCCCATAGGGGTAGGCAGAGACCACTTCCTTCCACTTGCTACGGTTCGTACACACATCTTTTGCTTCCTCTACTTTCATCAGTGCTCTCATACATGCTCTTCAGTTGTTGGTACTTTTGACCTGGCCTTTCTTCAAAACAATGTTGATCTGATCGAGATATGTTCTCCGAGGTCGACCTCTACCGATTTGCCCATTCACACTCGCCTTATAAATTTGTTTCGTCAATCTTCCTTCATCCATCCTTTCTACGTGTCCAAACCATCTAAGCATTCCTTTATCTATCTTTGTGACCACATCTTCTTTTACACCACAGCGTTTTCTTATCTCACTATTCTTAACTTTATCCAACCGAGTCACTCCGGCTATACTTCTCAGACTACTCATCTCCGCAGCATTAATCCTATTTTCATGCTTCTTCTGCCAAACCCAACATTCACTATCATACATAAGTGTAGGAACCAACACACCTCTATGCACCAGACGTGCCTTTTTTGACACTTTCTGGCTATTCATAAAGCTATGCAGTGCCCCATTCTTTTGTTTTCCTGCCAACACCCTTCGCTCAATGTCACTGTCATACTTTCCATCTCTAGTAAATTTTGAACCCAAGTACACAAATTCATTAACTTGTTCCACTCTTTCTCTCTCAATCGAAACCCCACAGTCATGCTTTCTTCTCTTTCAAAAACCATTACTTTCGTTTTGCTCACATTTATTTTCATCCCTTTTATTTTCAGGGAATCATGCATAACATTAACCATCGCCTGCAACTCCTCTTCAGATAACGCTAATATGACTTGATCATCGGCGTAAAGAAGGCATTTGACGATCAAATCATTCATTTTTAATCCATACGCACTCTCTTTCAGATCTTTTAAACAATTGTTTATGTATAAGTTAAACAGCCATGGCGAAGCCACACATCCCTGTCTCACACCTTTTTCGATGTTAAACCAGTCCGTGCAAGCTCCGTTTATTCTGACACAAGCAGTGGAATCCTTGTAAAGTGATTTCAGTGCTCGTATTAAACTACCACTCACCCCATACATAGACAATGTAGACCACAATTCACTCCTCACCACTCTGTCATAGGCCTTTTCCAAGTCTATAAAAGTGCAATAGACCTTCTGACTTCTAGCCAAGAATTTTTCGACTATACCTCGTAAGGAAAAGACCTGATCCATACATCTCCTTCCTCTTCTAAATCCTGCTTGCACATCCCATATTATCTTCTCAGTTTCATTCGTTACTCTTTTGATCAATATTTTTGCATACAGTTTGCCGACTATGCTGAGTAAACTAATACCTCGGTAGTTCTTACAGTCCTGCTGCGAACCTTTTCCCTTGTAAAGCGGCACGATAACGGCCTTGCACCAGTCGTCTGGTACACTACCACTTCTCCAACAAAGGTTAAAAAGGCGGTCCAGTAGACTAGCTACCACGTTTTGTCCAGCCTTCAGCATTAGGAGGAAAATGGTTTCCATAATTAAACTTAATCATCCGGAAGGTGAGAATTAGATCTCCGCGTAAGCGGCGATCGGCAAAGCATGGTAAGTTAGCCATCTGTAGTCTTTCGGAATAATCTGTATACGTGCAACCAAAGGACAGTCTTGTAGCCCGGCGTTGATTATTCTCCAACAGGTTTTGATCTCGGATGAGCACTGGACACCACACTATACCCGCATATTTAAGCAACGGACGAACATACGTTTTGTACAGCTTTATGGAAGATTAAAATGAAATCTTTGCAAATGATTTTTGAAGAAGATGTCACTGACTTAAAACGCTTACAAGTTTTTAAGATATGTTCGGACCATGTTAAATCTGATGTGACTGTAACACTTAAATCTACATAAGCTGGTACTGGAGCAAAAAGTTGTCCGTGAAATAAATACTGCAAGCACGGATTATTTTTGCCAAGCTGTAGAACCACAACGTTTTAAAAAAAACATAATATTTTTTTTATTTGATGCATTAGAGAAGTTGTGTTTTAGATTCTACATGTATTTATAAATAGACGAAGTGCGTTTAGCTAACTAAGAGCTTCACAAACTAAATGCTACTACTACCTACTTATTACCACAGTATTTATTTTACTGTTATGCTTCTTTTGCAAAACTTAACATTTACTACCATTCATAAGTATAGGACCAGCACTACTTTATGCACAGCCAGTTGTGCCTTTTTTGACACGTTATGGCTGCTCATAAAGTTATCCAAGGCCCCATTCATTTGTTTCCCTGCCAACACTCTTCGCCCAATATTACAGTTATACTTTTTTCTCTCGTACACTTTGAACTTCAATATACAAACTTATTTACTTATTCCACTCTCTCTCCTTCAATCAGCACCTCGCAGTTTGTGAAGCTTTCTTTTTTAAAAACCATTACTTTCGTCCTGCTTACATTTACTTTTATCCCTTTAATTTTTAGGGCAATATGCATAATATTAACCATCGCCTGCAACTTCTCTTCAGATGATGCTAATATAAGCTGTTCATCGACGTAAAGAAGGAATTTCGCACTCCTAGAAGAATAGATACTGACACAATTTAAAAAATACGAATAAAGAATAAAACATTGTTTATGCATTTGTTTTTAATTGTAAGGTCCTATTTGACAGATGCGATGTGCAAAAAATTGGATGCCTTTGAAATGTGGACGTACAGAAGGCTATTAAGAATCTCCTGGGTAGAAAGAGTGCGTAACACCGAGGTACTTCAACGCCTCGGCAAGCAGCTGAAAGTTCTGTTTACACTAAAAAAGCGCAAACTGGAGTATTTTGGTCACATCTTAAGAAATGACAAGTATCGACTTTTAAAGCTTATTATAGAAGGGAAGATCGAAAGACGAAGAGGCCCGGGTAGAAGAAAGATATCCTGGCTAAAAAACTTAAGACAATGGTATGGAGTGAGCACTACCACATTGTTCCGCCGAGCTGTAGACAAGGTTCAGATAGCGCTGATGATCGCCAACGTCCGAGGAGGACAGGGCACCTAAAGAAGAAGAAGGTACAAGGTGCAAAAAGAATGTTGATATTTATGTATAGTGATTATTATTATAAAAATGTGACGGAATTTCTAAACGTAGATATTGTTTCAGGCGTACTTTTTGTGGGCTAAGTCAAAATCAGTGTTTTTCGACTTGTGTCAGTATTCTTCTAGGAGTGCGACTTGTTGATTAAATAATTAATTCTAAATCAATATGCACTTTTTCTCAAATCTTTTAAACACTATGGCAAAGTTACACATCCTTGTCTAACACATTTTTCAATGTTAAACCAGAGCGTGTAAGCTCCGTTTATCCTGACAAAAGCAGTGAAATCCTCGCAAACTGGTTTCAGTGCTCGTATCAAACTACCGTTGAAGTGGCGAAAAGAAATACGGTTGGGGGTAGTTTTTGATTCCCATTTTTCACGCGATAGGGAAGTATTTGATGGTCGGAGGTTTTTATTTCGGACCCATATTGGCCCCAATAAAATATACGAATAAACAGATACAAATTTATTATTTTTTTGATAACTATAAAATTAATTTTAATATAATTGTTTCCTTATTTAATAAAAAGAGATACGTTTGCTGGATTAAACTACTAATAGGATTGAACAACATTTTCCATGTTAGATCTAATTGTTATCGTAGAACAAAAAAAATTATTCAATAATCGCGTCCATTTCGAAAGAAGTTTCTTGTATAATGTATCTACTGTTTACAACTCCATACCGAGCTCTGTCAAGGACAAATCTATTTCCACTTTTCATAAAGCCTATAGAAATATACTTCTGTCATGTCAATAGGATTCTCCCATGCTTTGAATATATCGTAGTTGTTAAGCAATATTTCATAACCTCTGCATTTTACCTTATTTTTGTTATTCATTATTTTTATTACTCATTATCATTATTATTATCATCATTACTGTGACTATTATTTCAACTTATATAATTCTCGTTTTCGTCACACATCAATTATTGACAGTTAAGATGATACTTTAGTTAGGCTATTAGTGTTAAGTTTGGTTGAGTGGAAGACTTCGCCATTTCAGTATATCATTTCATTTGTACTGAATAAAGATTTTATTATTTTCACTTAGCGAATAGTCAAATCTGCTATAAAATGAATTTTGTTTTTGTTTAAGGCTACACTGGCAATACTC
This sequence comes from Agelastica alni, assembly GCA_950111635.1. Classification (NCBI taxonomy): domain Eukaryota; kingdom Metazoa; phylum Arthropoda; class Insecta; order Coleoptera; family Chrysomelidae; genus Agelastica; species Agelastica alni. Next base: position 27,524,973 of record OX467711.1, on the reverse strand, counting down.
GACAAGCTAGACATAGATGCGGCGCGACCCACAGAGGAAGAGGTAGCCAGAATGTTCGGCTACGAGGAAGCCTTCTATGCCGGTACACTTAGCAGGTGGCAAAAGCTCAAGCCCAAAATATGGGCGCTTTTCGACGAACCGTATTCTTCTTCGCAGGCTAAGGTACCCCCGTTCAATGTGCACCACCGAAATGTGATTATTAACTTTTAACTAACTTGGGTGTGATTTCGAATTTTTTTATCGAATTCAGTAGTCGTTGAGAGTTCCCTTTTTGGTAGCGTTAATGTTTTTTTCTTTGATTAAATATTAACTACGAATAAAAATTAAATTAAAAATAATCTATATTAAAATAAATAACTAAAAGACTGGGAGCCGGTGACACTAAAAGTGCACTTATATGGACTCTAAAATTTAGCAAAGGAATTAATAGTATTTAATCATGGGTAAAACATCCAGAAATACTCTTGAATCAAGTTCCTTCATCTCGATTTTGGGAGTCACGGTGTCTAATAATATGTCTTAACATGACCATGTTGCTAACATCGCAAAGTCAGCAAGCCAGAGGCTAGGTTTTCTGTGGAAAGCTAGAAAGTTTTTTGCTCCTGATCAACTATTGACGACGTACAAGGCTCACATCCGACCCCTACTGGAGTATTGCTCGCACATTTGGGGTTCAGTACCAAGACATTCTCTTCGTCTTCTAGATTCCATTCAGAAAAGGGCCATTCGGTTGATAAATAGCTTAACTCTCACAGATACCCTTTACCCACTGGAACATTGAAGAAGAGTTGCAGACCAGACATTACTCTACAGATATTTCCATGGCAGATGCTCCAGAGAAATAAAAAGCAACTGACTGAAGGGACATAGATAAGCTAAACATTTTTTAAGGCTTTTAGGGTGACTCAGATATAATATATTATATGTAGTAAGGAAAGCTCAATTCAAAAGTGAAAAGAGTAAGAATTAAAGATGACAGACTGTATTTTGTGTCAAAAATTAAAAACGGGACAGAAAATAATTTCAATATGCTTCATTTAAATGATTTCCAAGTGTTAAAGCTATAAAATAAAGTGGTGTGACAGATATTTTGGTCAGGTTTTGAGCTGTCACACCGAGTCATTTTAAAAAAAGAACTGAAAAGATAGAGATTAAAAAAAAAGTAATTACGCTATAAGGAATACATTATCAACTTTAGATATTATAAGTCGGTATGACAGACTTTTCTGCTACGATGAGAGTCACCAAATTTTTTTAAAAATACATAAAATTTGCTACAAAATGGTCTACAAGAAATTAATTTCCATAAAAGTGCAAATTACTTGGAAAAATAAAAATTTATAAAAAGTATTTTTGCCAGGATAAACTCTGGCACACCGGGCCTATGTTTTACCTATAATTAAATACTATTAATTCCTATGCTAAATTTCAGAATCCATATAAGTACCGGCTCTCCGCCTGTAAGTTATTATTCAATAATAAACAAAAGTTGGTTTAAGTCACTCCTACGCCATTTAACTATTAACAATTAATATACCAAATAATTTTTTAGAGATCATTTAAATGCTACAAATTTTTTTAATGATTGTAAGTACACAATCATTATAAAATTATGTAATTTAAAAAATAAAATAAATTGTGTAATATAAATTATACATATTTTGATATAAATTGTAGATTTAAAGCTGCAATCATGATTTTTTATTAAATAATCATATAACACTGTATTTTTAAAACAACCTTTTAAAAGTTTTAACTACCACATATTTTTAATTAATTAGAATTAAATCCCGGTTTAAAAACACAACTAAATTATATTTATATTCGTAGTTAATGTATATATTGTAGTTAGTTATTAAAAAAATATAGTTACAGTATTTAAAAGTATGACTTGAAGTATGTACGTGTAGAATAATAATTTGTAGCAATTTAAAAAAAAAAGTATTTAATACCCTCTACCAAGTTAGTTCCTTGTTAACTTGAGCACAGCACTTAATCGTCCTTCAGGGCACTTTATAAAGTTGGCACTCACACGAATATTTGTACAAACTAGGGACCTCTTAATGTCAAAGTTATCAACGATTATACGACGTAAAAGGTTTGAAATTATTGTTTATCCGTTCAAATAGTAATATTATTTTCTCCCTACTGTACAGAAAGCTTCACTTTCGGCCCGCTACGCAAAACGAAGTTGCCGCTTTCCGCCTACAGTAGGGAGAAAAACAGTATACACACCACGGGCATTAAAGTAAGAAATGTCTCAAAACACATGTACACATAAACAAACATGTGCTCTGAGACATTTCTTACTTTACTGCCCTAGGTGTGTAATATACTATTTGTCTTGCAATAATACTGTGAGTGCAAAAAAGTTTGCATCCTATGGGTATGATTTTTATTATTTCTTTGTCAGAAAATTTTGTTCCCAGCAAAAGTTGCGTAGGTAAAACTTATATTGGCTACATCAAATTTCGAAATCTAAAAGGGAAAACCAAAAATATGAATTTTGATCAAAAGTAAAATATTCTTGTGTTCGACATTATTTAAACACTTACAAAAGTCGTTTGGAACTTAAAACAACGTCTAGATTTAAAATAATAGCCACCCAAGCAGATACTAAGGGAACTAGAAAAAATTTGCAATACAGCTATTTATTTAATATTTTCGAAATAATTTTTACCACAGGCAATACATCCTCCGAAACCAATCCTTAAACCACATCTGCCACGTCGTGCTAGAGAGTATGGCGCACTCGTTGTCTCCAGCCCTTAAAAGGTCCTCATCACTGGAAAACCGTCTTCCATTCAGGTTTATTTTCACATGGAGGAACATTACCAACAACCGACGAGCATGTATGAGAGCACTGATGAAAGTAGAGGAAGCAGGGGATGTGTATAAGAACCGTAGCAAGTGGAAGGAAGTAGTCTCTACCTACCCCTACGGGAAAAAGGCGTAACTATATGTATGTGTGTATGTAGGAACAGTGCAAAGTCGCAGGATGCAAGGTCTGGACTATAACAAAGTTCTATCAAATGTTCGGTGCAGGCTTTCGCGCGGTGTGCTGGAGCGTTGTAATGATGAAAGAACTGGGTGCCTATTCTTGAATTTGGCCGGAAGTTCTTTAGAGAGCAAATGACTTTAGAAAGGCACTGTCTAGTGTACCACTTAGCTGTGACTGTCTTTTGTATGTTCAAAAATTTATATTTCACAATTTCACTCGATTTGAAAAATACAGCTATCATTTTCTTCTTTACCGATCAGGATTTTTTGACTGCTAGGTACTACAGGTGTATCCTCGTCATGAAAGATCCAAATTTTAAGACTTGGTCGACACATTATAATAGTACAGCCAGGTTTTATGTCGCAATATTATTTACATACCGAGGTTATCCCTTATTTGGTCTTCAGTCAGACTTTGCGGCACCCAGAGAAAAAAAACTTTCGTCCCGTGCAAATAATCGTTCAAAATCGAACGAATTGCTGCTGAATTTGGACGTGTCATCAATCTGGTGGTAAGTCATTCGTCTGTCTTCGTCAAGCATTTTCCTCCCAGTCCTCTCAACGTCCAGACTAAAATTTTCCTTTGGAATTTTCTGTCTTTTTCTTCTTCAGTATCCGACGATAGAGCCACATCTCAAACGCTTTCAATTTTTTGCTTGTTGCCTCAGTAAGTATCCACGACTCCACCCCGTACAACAGGACTAAAAACACATAGCAGCGCAGGAATCTTACCTTCGCGTCAAAAATTTCCTGTATCACCTAAATATAAACAACTGAGCCCACCGGCCTTGCGAATAGTGTAAACATGTCTTAACATGCACCAAACTCAGACTCCTGCGCCACGTGTTTGCGTCATATTGCAAAAATTTTCCAATTTTTTTTTGTATTTGTTATTGTGTCAGTATTCCAACGTGTTTTTTAGAAAATGTCACAATAATTTTTTATTCGAACAATAAAATGTATGGAGAGGAACAAAGATAGGTATTAGGTACTACCGTTTTAGCTACCAGTATGGTTCTAATAATCGTAAAATTGTAGATTTTTATTGTTAAAGTATTTTATTTCAAGTGGTTCTTTTCATCAATTAGTTCCTAATGGTAGTTATTATGAACATACATACAATGTAAAATGACAACTGTGCTTCAAAATTACCTCTATAATTGGGAAAAAATAATATATATATATATATATATATATATATATATATATATATATATATATATATATATATATATATATATATATATATATATATATATATATATATATATATATATATATATATCGCGTTAAAACGTGCGTCGGCGTCTTGCGATTCCTAATCTCCATTCCTCTCTATTCGTCCACATGTCCTCTCTCAGATCTCTCTCTTCCATCTCTTTTTGTATGCCTTCTCTCCAGCTCTTTCGTGGTCTTCCTCTTCTTCTTCTTCCTCTGGGGTTCCACTGTAATATTTTCTTTGGGATTCTGTCTGGTGGCATTCTTTGAACATGCCCGTACCATATCAACTGTTTAGTTCTTATTTCGTGCATTTCGTGCATATATTCCGTTTTTTCTACATTAACCTCTAGTCCCCAAATTTTATATTCTTCTATAAGTTTTCGTGTCATATACTCTGTGTCGTCTATGTCTTGGCCGACTATAATTTGATCGTCTGCGAATGAGAGTGTGTATAATGTTGTGTCCTCATCTAAAGGTATGCCCATGTTTTGGCATTTCCGTTTCCAATTCGCTAGTGCCCGTTCCAAATATATTTTAAATAATGTTGGTGACAAGCAACACCCTTGTTTCAGCCCTTTTGTGATATTAAACCCTGTTGTTAGGTTTTGTCCAACTTTAATTCTTGAAAAAATAATAAATTGGATTAAACTTGCACTAAAATTGTATTATTGGTGAGAGAGGAGATCCCATAAAAAATATAAGGCAAAAAGATATTTTGAGACTTTTCAAACATTGAAAATTTTAATAAAACAACAAATAAAAATCTCTTATTTCCAAGATGTTGAACATAATATTTCATATGATCCCAAAAAATTCTAGTCCCCTTTTAATAAAAAACAAAAGCAAACTAGAATTCCCGGTTCAATGCAATTAAATAATGAAAAATATAAGGCATCTCAGGATATTGTTAATGAATTTTCAGACTTTTTTTCTAGTGTGTATTTAAATTCTAATCCAACTCAAATAAAATTTTAACATAATATTTTAAACAACAAAATTAATTGTAGTGAGCTGATAAACCAGTTCAACTTTCTCGTTCCTAGAATCGAATCGAGAAATCAAAGCACATTTTACTCAACGCAAACCAGAACAAACATGTTAGTTTGGTCTCCACTTTATAAAATGTCAAGTTTATTTAATAATATTTCAAATTTATGTGATATACACTACAACAGTGTTGATTATATTTTAAATATTTATAATGAGTCATTTTCAAATTTATAATTAACTTTTCCTGTTTTATGTTTAATTTGGTAATGTTTGATGTTATGTTTATTATTTAAAAACTCCATGTGTTGCTTTTTATTATTTTAGTATCTTTGTTGTTATTTTTCTACCTATACATATTTTAATTTTTTCTGTAATTGGGTGTAAATATGTTGAGAATAAATAAATAAATAAATAAGTTGAGTATAAGTTATAGTATAATTTGTACAGCAAAAAACCAGCAATAATAGTAAATTTATTTGCTTATGCAGTTGTGATTTTAAATCTAAACATTGTGTTAAACTTTAAACTTTTTTAATAATGTCTAAAACAAGAATAATCCATTATTAATTAAAATTTCTATTTTTTGTTCTCCCTCGTATACCGTTTGTATATTTGAAAATGTAATGATGCCAATAAAAGTGTCACGTAATGCACTAACTTTTTTTAAAAATAATATTTTTTAAAAAATAATTAATAAAAATGTTAACCATTTGGTGTAGTTTTTTGGACACTTACAGTAGAAGAAAAAAAACTAAAACAAGTTGTCAAGCTAAATGTTTAACAAAAACTAATCAATGTGTGTCGTAAACAAATAAACTACGCACGTATTTTAACGTACATCATACAGGATCTTTCTCAAGTAATATTTAAAAACAAAACAAAGCGCAATTCCATTTTTATGAAATAAGTAAAATTTGTTTAAAAATTCGAGTCAATTTTAGACCAATTTCAAAAGTAAAAACAAAATTTTGGTTTCATTGGTTTTTTCTTAATTTAAAAAAATTATTCGTAAAAAAAAAATCATATATAAATATTATAATTAATTAGCAACAAATTGTTGCATTAATTATAGATTGTTAATATTGAATTATTTAATAAATAAAGAGCGATTTTTAGAAAGACGTCATGCTTTTTAAGTATTTATTTATATAAAGTTAACTTGAATACAAAGTGTACATGTGCTTTACAACTTATTTCTAGGTTAATACTAACTATATTAAAGGTTACATTCTTCTTCTTACTTATTTTACATATAACAGCATTAACCTTTTTTATTGAATATCAAGTAACAGTTATTTAGTTTAGTGGAGTCCTTGGAAAATCTTTGAAAAAATCCGTTGCTCAAGATTTTTCGACGAAAATGGATCATCCTACACCTACTTAATACACTCTACAGAGTGAAATAATTTGTGACCCAAAAACTACCCTTTAACAACTCTTCAAAGGTTTGTTTTGGGGTAGTTTTTAGGTCACAAATTATTTTACCCTATATAGTACATTAAGTAGGTATACCATGATTTATTTTTATAAAGAACCACCAAAAATGAAAAAAAAACCCTATAGAATATATTGAGTAGGTGTAGAATGATCCATTTCCATCAAAAAATCTCGAGCAACGGTTTTTTTCAAAGATTTTCTACTTTGGAGAGTTGTTGAGGGGTAGTTGTTGGGTCACAAATTATTTCACCCTATTGAGTGTATTGAGTAGGTGTAGAATGATTCTTTTCCGTCGAAAAATCTGGAGCATCGCGTTTTTTGAAAGATTTATCTACTTTGGAGGGTTGTTAAGGGGTAGTTGTTGGGTCACAAACTATTTCACCCTATTGAGTGTATTAAGTAGGTGTAGAATGAGAGATTAAAGTCGGGCGCCCGAGATTAAAGTCGGACCCCCGAGATTAAAGTCGGACCCCCGAGATTAAAGTCGGGCGCCTGAGATTAAAGTCGAGCGCCCGAGATTAAAGTCGTACCCCCGAGATTAAAGTCGGTCGCCCGAGATTAAAGTCGGGCGCATGAGATTAAAGTCGAGCGCCCGAGATTTAAGTCGGACCCCCGAGATTAAAGTCGGGCGCTTGAGATTAAAGTCGAGCGCACGAGATTAAAGTCGGGATTCCGAAAAAAATTGCTTGTGGCCCTTCTACGCCCTTGTAGATTTTACACATTCGTGGTAAGTATTTTGTTTTTATTTGATTATTAGCCATCCTAGTTTGTGGTGTCATTGCTTCTTTGCACGTGTGCTTTGTAAGTATATATATGTAGTGTCGCTATTGTTTACAAATATATTGTGTGTTATGACGAGCTTCAACTATCTGTATATTTGAAATAACTTACATGAACCTTTATTTGATATTAATCACATTAGAGAGTATGCATGTGATTGAAGGAGTTTAAAGTGCCCGTGTCGGTTGACTTTTTTAAAAACATTTTTTAAATACTTTAAAGTTAGTTTTATGGCATTGAAAAATTTTCTACTATTATATAGCGATGTAAACTATCGAATAAAATTTTTAAAAAAATACATACATAAACCCTATTTATGGCGAATTTAAACAGACATGCTACTTTCGGTTATCCAGGAATTGGGCAGGAACATTGTTATTTTAAATAAAACACCCTGTGTATTATTACATGTTCTAGTAAATGTTTTAAAAAAATTGCATTATCAACCAGACACAAGGCATATAATTGTTTATAATCCTGAGTGCAGTTTAATTTATGTAGGTAGTTTTTTTATAAATTCAATGAATGAATCTTTGTATGCCATAATTCATCACTGAAAAAATTCTTACAATAGAAGATATAAGCTGAAAGTTGCATCCCAGAATTTTTGCAAAAAAAAAAATAATTCTTTTCTCAACAAAACTTGAACTGCTCGAATTTAACGAGAAAGTTGTATTTTTACGGTTTATTCTGAAGAACTTAAATATTTCCATTTCTACCATGGATGAAATAGTCTAAATTACAAGTTAAATAAATTAACTGCCAAATAAGAGCACTACCCTCAGAAAAGAGTTTAGAGAAATCACTACTGATAGACCTTTTATCAGTAAGAAAATGTTTGGTTATATTATATGGATTGATTGTTGACTTTTGTTTTTTCCTTCCCCAATTTACGCTTATTGATACACTTATGAATATATTTCTGATCCAAAACAACACAGTATTTATTCATTTTATTTTTAACGACGTTATTAAAATCACATTCCAAATTCATTCCTAGATAAAAGTAAAGTGACCTTGGAAATAAATAAAATATACAAAGGCGCTTTCTATTCGTAAGCTGCTTAACTAAGAAATTAGTAAGAATGTTGGTAAAGTAGGAGTTATTTTTTGTTATCTCGTCACACGGTAGCGATTCAAACCAAGTTCAAGCTAACAGAATGGCAAACGGTACCGTGTGTAATATTACACAAACCATTTGGAGCCACTTTTGACCCCCTCATAACTCAAAAACTATTTCGCATAAACATGTCGAATTTGACTCATATATTAAGACTTACTACATACATGTCTCAACTTTCACATCCTATCGATCACTTTCGGTGAATGATACAAATAGACTCAGGCAGGAATAGGTTGATTCCATCAATAGAGATCTTAAAGCAATCGTCGAGTGGGGAACCAACAATCTTGTTCAGTTCAACGCCCAAAAAACACAAAGTGCCACGTTTTCCAAGAAAGTGAATTCCTCAAATCATCCCATCACAATGTCCGGAAATACCCTTGAACCAAGTCCCTCCATATCTATTTTGGGAGTCACGGTGTCCAATAATATGTCTTGGCATGACCATGCTGCTAACATCGCAAAGTCGGCAAGCCAGAGGCTAGGTTTTCTGTGGAAAGCCAGAAAGTTTTTTACTCCTGATCAACTGTTGACGAGGTACAAGGCTCAAATCCGACCTCTACTGGAGTATTGCTCGCACATTTGGGGTTCATCACCAAGGCATTCTCTTCGTCTTCTAGATTCCATTCAGAAAAGAGCCATTCGCTTGATAAACAGCTCACAGATACCCTTCATCCTCTAGAACATAAAAGAAGAGTTGCAGACCAGTCATTGCTCTACAGATATTTCCATGGCAGATGCTCCAGAGAAATAAAATCTCTTGTACCATCATTGGCCACATTCGGCCGAAGAACTTGGCACGCTGATCAGTCTCACACATTTACTCTCAAGCTTGACACTACAAGGACCAATCTTCATCAAGAATTCTTCTTTTACAGGGCTGCTAAGGAATGGAATAAGCTTCCAAAATCAGTTTTTCCAGAGAACTATGACTTGCAACTTTTCAAAAAGCGTGTCCACATTCATTTCCTTTCTATAATCTCTTCCCCTTCTAATAGTCGCAGTGCGGGCCATCCGCGGCCCACACGATGGGTCTACCCTTTTGCGACTATTTTCATAAAAAAAAAAACATATGTGCTCCAAATTTCATAATTACTCCTCGAACAGTTATTTGGATATTAACGTTCAAAAATCGTCATTTTGGCATCTAGATAGGTGGTTAGGTAAATAGAAAGAAATAAATAAAAAAATTCATGACAGCACGTCTTTATGTGGATTTTAAGGTCTTTACATGAGTACATAACGAGTGAAATACCACCCTTCATTTTTTTTATTCCAAACATATCAGTTTTAGTACTTATACCTAAGAGTATAGTCTAACTTTCTTATTTATAACTTTAGTAACTGGGATTTAGTATTAAATGTACAAGAAAATATAAAAACTACGCAACAAAGACAATCACACCCCATAAACGTAGGAAAATACAGTAGGATAATAAAAACAGTTCACTTTGTACATTAAAAATATGTATTTAGTTGTGCCGTGTTGTTGCTTAACTTATAATCATAAGTTGGCCGTGTTATCCAAGTGTGCAAGTATGATCACGTCTCAACATGACTTAGACTTCTGCGCCACGTTTTTGTAAAAAATTTCTAGTTCCCTTTGTACATTAAAAATATGTTTTTAGTTGTGCCGTGTTGTTGCTTAACTTATAATCAAAAGTTGGCCGTGTTATCCAAGTTACTCTAATATTTTACGTTAATATTTTACTTTAATATTTTGCGTAGAATTCAGATATGTTATAATATTTGGGATGTGATTTTTAAATTAACAAAGTTGTTGTGCCCTTCCGGTATAACTGGGATATCTCCAACAAAATGTTTTGTTTAAATTTACCATATTTTGTTCTCCATAGCCACAAATTGTTATAAATATAGTGTGAGCAGTTTGCAATGTATAGAAAATATAATCTCGTCGCTATACACACTATATATCAATACCTTTACAAATTTATGCCACATAATGTAATGATTAAAAAATTTGGTTAAATTATTTTTATCCTTCAGTTTAACTATCACTTTTGCCACAATTATTTTATAAAACATTTAAAATTATACGTTTCTTACTACACGTACAACAACAACAAAGAAGGCTTCACCAAAAATTACAAGAATGTTCTGTAAAGTCCTTTTAAAGCTCAATGACCTCGTTTAAAAGGCATCCAATGAATGCACTGCCCTCCCTTTTACTTCTTAAAGAACCCAAACACTAGGATATTGAAATTTTTGAATGTAGGTTAAATTCCTTTTCTGCACACTACAGAAATAATACGCCAGGAAACAAATTATGACAAGAAAAAACCCGATATAATTAATTTTTTATTAACTCATAAGAAGTTGCAACACATTCCTTGAAATATTTATTTTTTTATGTTTAAAAAAAGTACTCTGCAAGTTTTTGGATTAAGACATTTCCCATATTTTTCTGCAATCTTTTTGTATATAACATCTCAAATTTTCTTCGGCAAACAGCAGCGACATTGCTTTCTTTCTCTCCCTGTAGCATTGCTTTCTTTCTCTCCCTGTAGCATTACAACCCAGGGTGTGTCTTTGCTGACTTAACAATCTGCCTTCACTTTCTGCGGTCCCTCATTAGTTCATCTGCTTGTTCGATATTTAGAGTTCGTAAATTCGCTACAATATTATCTTTCCAGCGCATCCTTGGTCTTCCCAGCGGTCGTTTTCCTTCCGGGATCTCTTCCATTATAATAGTATAATAAATATATACAGGGTGGGGCAACCCATACGACACGGTCCCTGTAAACCAAACCATACATTTTTTCGGGAATTTTTTTATTTTATTAGATGTATATTGTATAAGGCTGCAAAAGGAAATTATTTTGGAGTCTACAGGGTGGCTCAAAAAAGTGTAACATATCAAAGTTCTGTTTTTTTAAATGGAACACCCTGTATTAAGTTACACTTTTGAATAGTTCAGGAAAAAAAATGTGATTTTATATAAAGTACCATGTAGCTTACTGTAATCGTTCTCGAGTTATTGATTTTTTTATGAAAATGCTAGGTCAAATTGGAAAATAAATAACATCGAAATGTATAGAAATCATTCCTTTGAAATCTGACATAACATACAATAACTGGTAATAAGAATTCTTTCAACAAGTTAAATAAATGTCGTTTCAAAGCTATCCTGATTCAAAAAATGCATTGAAATAAGAACCACTATTTGAAAAAGCCAATATCAGAAAAACTATTTAGATTGGGTATAATAAATCGCAATATGAAATGAAAGAAATTTTGTATTGTTTAGATCAAAAAAATAAAGGGTGCTTTATTTGAAATAACAAAGTTATCTTTGGTCGAAATTATTAAAAGGTGACAATGATTTTTGAACATTCTGTATAATATTGAAATACGAGTTTTTTTAAAATCAATAGCCAAAAACTTCTTTTATGCTTGGTCAGAATTTGAAGAGATGATTTCTATACATTTCGATGTTATTTAGTTTCCAATTGTACCTAGCATTTTCATAAAAAAATCAATATCTCGAGAACGGTTATAGTTAGCTACATATAACATTTTATGAAATCGTATTATTTTTTCCTGAACTATTTAAAAGTGTAACGAAATTCAGGGTGTTTTATTTAAAAAAACACAACTTTAATATGTCACACTTTTTTGAGCCACCCTGTAGACTGAAAAATAATTTTCTTTTGCAGCCTTAATCAATATACATGTAATGAAATGGGGAAATTCTTGAAAAAATTATTGGTTTGGTTTATAGGGACCGTGTCGTATGGGGTGCCCCACCCTGTATAATAATAATATAAACTTGACGACACGTTGATTTTGTCTCTTAACATGATCGTCCCATCTCAATCTTTTTGACTTTATTATTTTCATTATATCTGGCTGGTTATATAGTTCTTCCAATTCTATATTATTTCTTATTCTGTATTGTTGTGTGTTGTTGTCCTTAACTGGTCCATATATCCTTCTAAGAATTCTTCTTTCTGTGATTTTTAGACGGTTTTCGTTTTGTTTTGTCATCGTCAATGTTTCACATGCATATGTTATGATAGGTCTTATCACTGAATGGTAAATTCTTATTTTCGTACACTGGGGTACATTTTTCGATTTCATAATTTTTGCAGCGCAAAACAGCATCGACTCGTACCTTGTATTCTGTTGTTAATTTCTTGTGTTACTTTGTTGTCAGAGGTGATCGTAGCTCCCAAATATTTAAACTGATGGACTTTTTCAAAATTGTAGTGGTCCATTTTCACGTTCTGTTCCATTCTATCTCGTCGTTTTGTTCTTGTTGTAGCCATATATTTTGTTTTTTCTTCGTTGATTCGAAGTCCAACTTCTTTTGCAGCCTTTTACAGTTTTATGAACTGTTCCTTGACACTGACAGTTTTTCCCTTTAAACGATCACCCGCCGGACTAATCTGAAAATTGGCTGAAAGTTTTATCAAAATCGGTCCAGCCTATATATTTTAATGCTTACGTGTCATTTTTACGCAGGATCCATGTTTATCTATTCTGTATCGTTCCAATTATAGTATAAAAAAAACACTACAAACAACTATAAATCATAATAATAATTATCATTATTGTTAAATTTGACAAATCAATTAATTTAGTTTTGAGGTTAAAAATGCGGGGTTGCTAAAACTTTACACGATCATCCGCCGGGCTAATCTAAAGATTGGCTGAAAATTTCATTAAATTCGGTCCAGCCGTTAGCTATAAAAAAGAAATTAAAAAAGCGGGGACATATTAAATAAAGACTCCAATTTGGAGTTATTAACTTTTAAAAACCACTTAATTTAATTTTAATATAAATACACGTTTTTATTAAAGGTGTTGTCGCGATAATGGAATTTTATTTGGGAATGCTATATTAATATATTTTACTTGTACAGGAACGATATTAATAATAAATCATATAGTTTTTATTAGAGTTACATTTACCACGTTTACCTTTTATTTATTTTATTATCCAGAGAGCCTCGTAGATATAAATCAAGGCTATAGCAATAAAATTTCCTACATGCACACATAAATCCCCAGTTATCCATAAAAACTAGGATGTGTTGTACTATTCTTTTTCTAAACAAAGATTAGTTGCAGAAGATGGTATTTTTTGAATAACAATAAATAAGCACGGAATTGTTTTAAAAAATACTTTACCTAAGAGGTAAAGTAAGTTAACGATTCCATGGAGTAATTTCTTGCCTAGTAAATAAAAAAAGTTAAAAAGCTTTAATTAAAATAAAAATATTAAGGGTGTCTCATTTAAAAAAAGAGAGATTTAGTGACCTTTAAATGTTAAACATAAAATCAATAAAAGTAACATTTTAACAGTTTTAAACTAATTATATAATATGGATTAGAGTAATAGGTTAGATTAGGTATCATGTAAATGGGGAATAAGTCGCCACTCCACAGTGACCTTTAGTAGGTCTATTGTGGCTCACCCCTAGAGGTTACAGCTCACCGCCCAATCCAGTTCATAGTTGTATGGGGTAAGATTTTTTGAAAATCGGTAGGCTCTAGGTTGGTATAACCAAATATGTTAAACCTTATTCTTCCCTGGTCGGGACATGAACATAGTATATTCTCAGCAGTTTCGTATTTCACGCATCAGAACCGACAGTCCGGTTTCAGACCTATCCTTCCAAGGTGGTATCTTAGACGACAGTGTCCTGTAAGCAGTCCCGTTAGAATTCGCAGTTCATTCCTGCTCCATTCTAGGATCTGCTTAGTTGTGTTTCTCGAGAGTTTAGGTAAGAACGCCTTTAAATGAGCCAACACTGCTATATCGGACCAGTAGGTGAGTATTTTCTTTTTCGCCTAGTCCGAAATAATTATTTTGGTGGCACTTGTAGTGACTTCAAAGAGTTCTGGTACAGTGAACGCAGATTCGGCTCCCCGTTTTGCAAGGGTGTCAGCTTTTTTGTTTTCCTTAACCTCCTGGTGTTCAGGTACCCATAGCAGGGTCACTCTGTTGTTCGCACTAAGGTAATCCAGGGTTTTGATGCAATTCCATACAAGTTTAAAATTTATCTTTTTGGAGCTTAGTGCTTTTAAAGCAGCCTGGCTATCTGATATTATACTAATGTTTGCTAGAGATCTGTTAGTCAGCTCTCTTGCACACAATTCGATAGCTAAGACTTCAGCTTGAAAGATTGTCGCATACCTGCCAAGACTGGTAGATATTTCAATATTTAGTTTCCCGCTTAAAACACCGGCCCCAACTTTATCTGGGGTTTTTGAGCCATCTGTGTACATTACGTATTCAGTTTTTGGGAATGGGATTTCTCTCCTCGCCCATTCGTCTCTCTTCGGTAAAAGGACTTTAAACGACTTTTTTACGTTTATTTTTGTGGCTAGCAAAAAATCGAAAAGCGATAAATCTAGCAAACGTGAAGGCCATTCAATGCTGCCTGTTGCTGTCCTGTTGATCTTCGTCATATTGTGGATTATTTTCAAATACATATCAGTTAAGGCAGGGTCAATAGCCTATTAACTACAGGCTTTTCTATTTCTTGCATTTTTGTAAGCTACATTTCCTGTCTAACTCTAGTACATTCTTTTTACTGACACCGATCTTTACTTTGTGTATTGAATAGCTAAGATAAGTTTCACATTTAAAATCTAATTTCTCAATAAGTAATGGGCAGAATTTTAAAATTTAAAAACTATTGTATAGAGAACTGTAAGAGCTTTTAAAAGACATCTTATTCGACCCCCAATGTCATTAAAAAAATTTAGGGTTACTAACCTTTGCTTCTTTTAGCCATAAAACAAACCAGTAAAAGTGGGTTTCGTTACCAGTGGTTTATTTTGCTAAATTTTGTTGCATTAAAATTCAGTTAGGAAATTTGCAATTATGTCAGCCATTCTTTTTGAGACGCTTTAGGAATTTGCAAATTAAAATCTACTCGTTGAAAACGTCAACATTAATTTCCATTTATGCAATTCAAAATTACTTTATCGTTTTGTTTTCATTCACATTCGAAGAATCACTTTATTTATATTTGAATCACACGTTTGAGCAATTCGAAATGATTTTTTGTCAAAACCTATGAACAAAAGACTATAGAAGCGGAAGTGGATTTTAATGAATAATCTTTTAAAGTTATTGGAACGAAGTTTCTTAACGGGTAGTGCGATTTAGTAGAAATAGTCACGTAACGAAATGCATCGGTGGTTCAGTGGTAGAATGCTTGTCTGCCGCGCGGGTGGCCCGAGTTCGATTCCCAGCCGATGCATTCTTTTTGTGCTTTTACCATTTAATACCATTTTTAGTGATCGAATTAAAAATCGAAAAATAAATTAAAGTTTAAAAAAATTAAAAAACACGCTCTTAGAGTTTATCAAACTAAAAAGTAAAAAATAATTTTTAACACAGGAATAAAATTACTGACATTAATGTCAATCAAAGTCATTGCCTTGTATGACATTTTTAAACTAAATTTGCTGTTATGGAATGAAAGCACCCCACGCTTTAAGAACTGTGACATTAATTTTCTCGTCAGTACTTTTATTTCTATGTTAAGAAATATTTATTACTTTTTAGTTTAATTAATTTCAAAAGCGTGTTTTTAGTTTTTTTATACTATAATTCATTGTGTTAGATCATACGTGAATATTGTTTTATCATGGCAATTAATTTTGAAAAATGGAAACTACAGCAAATGTGTGTAATACAGATTTAGAAAAGAAAGTTGATAAAATTGTATAACTCGAGTAATTACTGTTTACATTCGTTTATTGTACATGTGATCTAAGTGTTTACTATTTATTTTACTATTTAAATTATAGAGTCGAAAAGAGTAAGGAAAACGCAAACGTCTGATTGCAAATAAATACCGAAAACCAATGCTCCACGCCAACAACAATTCCGGCATAATCAAAATAAAATGAGCGAGCATTACATTAGTCGCATATAATGTGGAACATTTGACATCTTACCTTATTAATAAAATTATAATCTAAAAAAAATGGGTCAGGTATTATTTACAAAAGCTAAATTCTGAAATATTTTATTCGAATAATTATTTATTATTAATTACTTGAATTTTTTATCAATGATCTGCACTTTATTAAGACATAGTATCAACAGTAAATATTTATTTATATAGTTTACGCATATAACAGCAAACTTTATAAACAACACTGTAACTTAAGTGCACAGCTGATGGCTGACAGCACCGACCTCTCGAAAAATAGGTTAACGGCCATCTGACGGCCAACTACCACCACGCGCTTATTCGTCAAATCAAATAGAGCGTGCTTTCGCGACTTCCTGCAATACACTTTCTGTTTCATTTCACGAAATCACTTCCACAAATTGCAAGAAAGCGAGATGTTACACATCTGTTACACACTTCCGACCAATTTCACGAAATCACTCACACAAATTGTAATATTGAATGAAAATCTCTGATGTAATTCGTTCCTTTAAATTATTTGCCTTGAAAAAATAATGTAAAATAAAAATTGAAATTTACAGATTTCATTTTAAATAACATTCGGAGTTAAAGAAAAAACGTAATGAACTTCGTTTCTTACGGGGGTCCTCCGACCGCATAATTTTTTTATTTTTGGGGTTCCATTTAAAACATCTTTGAAAATGTCCTAAATTAAACCTGCTTCATTACCAAAAGTTAACAAAGAGAAAATTATAGAGAGCCGCCTTCTTATAAACCATACATAAAGTCACGCCTTTTTCCCATAGAGGTAGGCAGAGACCAATTCCTTCCACTTACTACGGTTCTTACACACATCTTCTGCTTTCTCTACTTTCATCAGTGCTCTTACACATGCTCGTCGGTTGTTGGTACTCTTGACCTGGCCTTTCTTTAAAACAATGTTGATCTGATCGAGATATGTTCTCCGAGGTCGACCTCTACTGACTTGTCCATTTACTTGTCACTCCGGCTATACTTCTCAGACTACTCATCTCCGCAGCATTAATCCTATTTTTATGCTTCTTCTGCCTAACGCAACATTCACTACCATACATAAGTGTAGGAACCAACACACCTCTATGCACCGCCAGACGTGCCTTTTTTGACACTCTCTGGCTATTCATAAAGCTATGCAGCTATAAACCACGCTGCTATCAAAATAGTTTACTACTTTAACTACCTAGGAACCATCATTAATAAGAACTAGAATAACGCACAGAAAATAAGAGCACGATTAGGAGAAGCCAGATCAACCTTCAACTGCATAATCACCTTCTTTAAAAGTCATAACCTCACCATTGATATAAAAGAAAGACTACTGCAATACTACGTTCTTCTTTATGGTGCAGAATACTGAAATGAAACCACAATTAAAAAACTCAATGCGTTCGAGATGTGGCTATACAGAAGAATCCTAAAAATTTCTTGGGTGGAAATTCTACGAGAAAAAATCTTTAAAAGAAAAAGACTAGAAAGATTAAGAATATAAAGGCTCAAGAATCTCAGGACGTGGTTTTTCCAAA
Source organism: Agelastica alni (assembly GCA_950111635.1). Classification (NCBI taxonomy): domain Eukaryota; kingdom Metazoa; phylum Arthropoda; class Insecta; order Coleoptera; family Chrysomelidae; genus Agelastica; species Agelastica alni. Next base: position 27,506,959 of record OX467711.1, on the reverse strand, counting down.
ACATCCTCACAACTCTTTAGAAATGCTGGTTAAACTATTGTTCTTTAGTAATCAAAGGCGTTTATTATTCAAATACAAACTCCATTTAATGTTTTACAACGATTTAAGTAATTACCTGCAAAGTTATTTCATACAAGGTAGTAACAAACAAACAATGTCGAGTTTATAATCCCCGAATATACGATTAATTTTGGTTGTTCGTTTATTTCTTGGTTTACGATCTAATTCCTTTTCCATTGTGTCACTGTATTCGAAAATTATGTTTGAAGGGCGTTAAATTTATTATTAATCGCGCAATTTTCTGAAAATACACTAGCTTTTATGATCAAAACGCAACAAGTAGTTAATGTCATACCAAACGGTTCGGTATTTTGATAGCACCTATAATAAAATATTTTTATCCCTTATTTTTTAATTTGGTATTTTTTTTAGTCACAGATATTACTACAAGTCCCACGTTGGGCGCCAAAATCTGTAGCCAACTCTTTTTTTGGTGAAGAGTAGTCTATATTAAAAATGAATAATAAAAAAAACTCTATAGACTCTATCGCAGGAATGTTATCTGGACTTTTAAATTAAATTTAATTCTTTCACAAACCACTAAAAACGAAAAATATAAATACAGATTTATAATAAAAAAAAATGTTTACATTTCATGGAAAAAAAATTATAAAAATAAAATAAAAATCAACTGAATTAAAAATGTAAAAGGAAAATCGAATCCGTTGAATAAAGGCATCCGAAAACGAAATTAGGCAAGAAATCCTAAAAGCTAAATGGTGAAAATTCCAAACGGCGAAAAATCCAATGGTCTCAGGAGCAAAAAATCCAAAGTAACTGGTCAGCTAACATCCAACAGCGTAAATTCAAATGTTGAGTAACTAAAACCATTCAAAGGGTTGGGACGGCGGTGATCCCATGTCCGTACGGCGAAAATAATGTGTCCAAAAATGGCGAAAAACATCAGTGACCAAAGCAGTGGACAACCAAAGAAAATAAGTCCATGACAGACCAAAAAAAAATCGTGTATAGTCAACCAACCAAAAAAAAAAACATCGTGAACCAAAGAAAAAAGTCGATAGCTAAAATAAATTAAACTTATAATAATAATTGCGAATAATATTCTTGACATTTACAACAAGAACTTTGGTATTAATAATTTTCTGTCAAATTATACACATAAAAACAATTTTAACAAATAAATAAAAGCACACATTATTTCCCAAAAAAAAAGTACAGCATATAGTTTTGGAAATAATAAAAAAAGACCACTGTTATTCTCGGAAAAATAATTTAACAAATTAAATAGATTCAACTCACCAATTATATAACAAATCTAATTACGTTAAACTTATCCCGTAACGACTATCGACTTTTGATGGCTGGACTGATACTCGCTCGACAAATACACACAATTTAAAATAAATTGTATCAGCTGCTTAGTAATAAAACGCAACCAGTGACGGCCTCGGAACTAGAATAAATTCGTTAAAATGCGAGTGCCGGCTCTAATAATTTTATATAACAATCGCAAGGAAAAATTTCCGTTACAGTTCTGTGGCGAAAACAAAGAATCTTTTTCTATTATCTTTTAATTTGGGATTTTTTTCAGTCAGAGATATTCCAAATAGAAAAGCCCTAAAATTACTAGTTGGAATCACTAAAGGTCACCATCCAGTCCCTGAGCAAGGTGGAGAGTTATTCCTGCAGATTTTGAGGCTAGGACAAAGAATCTGTACACCATATTTTAAATAAGATCGTTTAGCAAAGCAACTCCTACCTACGAAGATCTAAGATATAATAACTGATCTCAAACTTTAAAAGGCTTAAATTGGACCCAAAAGACACACAATAAATAATCCAAGGGATGGCTCAAAAGATCTTAAGGTCGAGGTACCCAATGGCATTTGACAGGTCCGACCCTATTGTTCTTCTTCTAGTGCCTATCGTCTATTGATGTTGGCGATCACGCTTTCCTATATTTAATCGTATTGTTAAATAATAATAATAGTCTAAGATATTGGACCATAATGGAGTTTCTGTTTTCGACTCTGTTGTCTCGTAGCTATTAAAAATAAAAAATAATATGATAACGCCCATCCCGGAAAAGGTTCTCGTGCTGGCAAATTAAAATAGTCCTTTGAATTAATAAGCAATCCTTTTAGAGGGATGGAAGTAATTAAAATGTATTAATGGAAATTGGAATATTTTTGGTAGGTATACCCAACAGTTTAAAGGGTCTAGGAAAACATTTACCAAGGGTGTTTAAAAAGTGAATACTGTTTTTAAAAAAATTAATTTTCGGGTGTTGATATAGTAGATATAGATATAGATATATGTAATAAAGTAAAAAGGGTGTTATGAACGAAAGGCTTAGTAAGTACAGGTAGATTAGGAAAATTTAATGAAATTTGTTTGCTTTCCAATTTTTTATGGTCAGATTTAAAAAGATTAAGCCAAAAAAAAATATTTGTAGTATCGGCATTATTTAAACAATCCTTATTGAATCTTTCTTTATTTAAATCAATGTTAATATTATTTATTACCTGCTAATTAATTTATTGTTATATTATTATCTGTAATATTGTTTGGGGTAATTTTTGTTAGGGGTAATAATATAAAATTTAAATATAAATAATTTATTGTATGAAATTTTTTATTTTCAATTTTTTACTAGGTATTCTATTAAATGTAATACTTTTTTTTAAATACCGGAAAAAAATTTTACCACCCACTTTCTTATTTTTTGGTTAATTTTAGGAGAAAAGGAAGTACTAACATCCGAACACCCGTGTCACTGCTCAAATGGACCGAAAGCCTGTCGTTACCATCTGATAAGTTTATACATAATTAAAGTAATACAAAAAGAAAATTTGTCTGTTACAAAAATGATAAGGGATGTGTTAAAGAAAAATAAATGGTATCATGAAGGTTTTTATAATACTTCGTATGCAAAATACCAATTAAATTTACCAATAGATGATGAAAATGTTTCTAAAATGTTTTATAAATAAAGAATAATTGCCACAGTATCATATAACTCCAATTAAAATAATAAGTAGTTAAATGTAGGATATTAAATTAAACCATTTCAGTAATTGATTATTGCATTGCGATAACAATAATTTAAGAAAAAATAAAGGAAATGTTTTATAAACCAATTGGTAGCATAATTTAAAATTTATATAGATATAGCTTTTGCTTAAAGTCTCTTAAATAGTTAAGATTTTTTAAATATTTAAAAAACAAATATGAAAATAACTTAAAAATATTCTATTTTGAGCTAAAAATGCCCTACTAAATTAGAGTTTAGCTGTTGATAAATTACTACAATGTTATTAAAATGTAGATTTTAAAAAAACTATATTATTTTTGTTAGAGAATAAGCATAAAAATGTGTAAATCTGATTTCGCCGCATGTTACCTATACATAAAGACATACGTGGGTCGACTATATATCAGAAAACAACTTCTTTCCTGGCAATGTGCCTTGACGAACATTAAATTATATCTGATAGATGCTTTTTAAGTAATAGTAAAGTATAGGTAACATGAGGTAAAATAAGCTGGTTTTTAAAAATCAGATTTATACATGTCATGCTTATTTGCTGACAAAAATAATATAGTTTTCTATAACATTTAAATTTTAATAATGATTTAATACTGGCCTCAAAAGCTAATCCAGGTAGTGCTTGTTAAAATGTATAGATGTCGTAACTAGCGCTCTGCATTTGATTCTTCATATGTACCTAGTAAAGGTGAGGATTGTTGATTTGTCTCTTCGAAGGGCAAACGTGAGTTTGCCAAGATCTATCCTACGCTGATATGGAGCAACACCCCGGGTGGTCACTTCGAGGGGATAAATTTAATAATTTTTTCTTTAACTTAACAAGCATCACCCAAAATAAATTTGAATATGCACGATTATCTATCAGATATAATTTAATGTTCGTCGTGGCACATTGCCAGGAAAGTAGTTGTTTTCTGATATAAAGTCGAGCGACGTATGCCTATATTTATAGGTAACATGCTGCGAAATTAGCTAATTTTTAAAAATTACTGCAACTTAATTTTAACAAAGTTAATGTAAACCATTTTCTCAAAATAAATATTTTTTACAAAAATATTCAAATACTTAAAAATAACCCAAAATTCTTAAAATATAACTCAAATTTTAATTTTATTTTATTTTAATGTAAAATGAATTAACATGTGGTGTATCTCCCTGAATTATTTTTTACTGCTCTAAATCGTCTGCTCTTAACAAACTTTATATTACTTAAATATAAATTAATATCCTTAGATTATTCGCACGTGTTTAGTTAAATAGCATTGTTTGTTAGTTTTTTTTCCTTAAACTTATAAACCAAAACAATTTTAATAGTGTTTTATAATTTGTTACAGATAGTAGCCGGCGCTTCGGTTTTCTTTATATGCGTATCAGTGTTTTCCTTTTGTTTGAAAACTCACCCGGGAATGAGAGAAAAATGTGACCACGTTGACGCTTCACAGGTGAATTGCACCAAACCCTATCCGTATTTTCAAGTCGTAGACCATTTGTGTAATGCCTGGTTTACATTTGAGTTATCAGTAAGATTAATAGTAAGTATATTTTACAAAAATTATATAAAGTTATTTATAAGACAAAATAAGAGTTTATATAGTTGGGTTCACAGTAAACGAAAGACGAAAAGTACTACTGTGATATTAAGCAAAGGGTGCCCTGCATAATTTTATGAATAGCCAAAACGTGTCAAAGGTGGCACGAATGGCTGTTTAGTGCGCAAAAAGAAGTGATGGTCTCTTCACTTATGTATGGTAGTGAATGTTGGGTTTGTCAGAGGAGGCATAAATGTAAGGTCAATGCTCCGAAGATGTGTAGTATGTAAACTATAGCCGGATTGACTTCAATGGATAAAGTGAGGAATAATGAGATACTGGAACGCTGTGATGTGAAAAAACGTATGGTAACAAAGATAGATCAAGGTTTGGACACGTAGAGAGGACGGATAAAAGAATGTTAATGAAACAGATTTATAGAACGAGGGTAAATAGGCTAGTCGATAGAAGTTGACCTCGGCGAACGTATTTCGGTCAGATCGACTTTGGAAAAAAAGGGCCCGGTTGGTTAAGAGTGCCAGCAACCGACGAGCATGTATAGAAGCGTTGATAAAAGTAGAAAAAGGAAAAGACGTGTGTAAGAACTGTAGAAAGTGGAAAGAAGTGGTTTTTGCGAAAAAAAGGCGTGACTATATGACAGTAGAAGAAATTGACCTTTACCCTGACGTCATACCTACAAACTCCGCGAAATGAATCAATGAGTCAAAAATGGCTACTGTAACTTTGTCGTGTGCCTAAATATTTTTACTGTTTTTTTTATCTTGTCAGTATTTTTTTGCGTTATAAATAACTAAATATTGCTGTTGGTTGAAGTCAATTTAAATAATTCCATATTACTGTTTTAAAATAGTCGAAAATTTAGATGAGTCCTATAATATTCACTAATAAATATTTAATATTATTCCGAAATTTACATTACAATATATATTAAGTATTTCGGAAATTTTCGTCAGACTTTGAAGAGCGATTACATGCATGTATCTTTCTTACTTCTTGGTTGTTAACGTAATTCTTACTTTATTTGACTTAATAAATTTACCATAAATATTTTTCTCGTTTTACGACATTTTAGTCACCGTCTAAAAAGTAAGGTTATATTAAAAATATTTATTAAATGCAAAACAGGGAATTTTGTACTCACCGTAAAATCAAAATAACAAATTAGAGGTTTTGAAAAAACCAATTTATGCTCGATTGTATGTCGATGATCTAGTCATATACACGCGGGGGAAAATATATTGTCAATTCATAAACATGTACAAAACTCAATCCACAAACTAGAGAGTTGGTCTAAAGTTACGGGACTGCAATTTTTAATAAATAAAACCAATGCAATTCTCTCTAGCAAAAACCCCTACGAATACGTAGACTCAATTTTCTTTCTGGGAATGAAGCTATACAAGGAATTAACTTGGAAAGAACATATTTACAACCTTCGCTAAACAACACAAAACGGACTAAATTTGATGAGAAGTGTAGCTTACAAGGACTGGGGGGCCGATTTCCAAACCCTAATGGCACTATATAAAGCGTTAATCCATCCAAAACTAGATTATGGAGGCAATTGCATAAAGCTCGGCTAAAAACACCGTTTTAAAAACTTTGAATCCAATTTAAAATACGGCAGTTAGGATTGCATTAGGAGCTCATCATACAAGCCCAGTTGAGGTAATGCTCTGTGAATCTGTGGAACCACCATTACAACTCATAAGAGAATACCTAAGCCCATCATACGCCTCAAGAATAGCAGCCGATCCACTAATACCTGTTTATAAAAACACCATTGCTGATAGATTCTTTTCAACATTTAACACAAAGAAACGATTGAACCCACCATTCTACCATCGAATAAAATGTTATTTGGAAAACCTGAATACAAACATACCTACCATGTATAAAATTTCTAACATCAACCTCCCTTTTCCGTGGACAATCTCCCTCCCAATCTGCGATACCGATATTTCACTTAAAAACAAAAAATAAGAAACCCCAATTAATATACTTAAAACAAAAGTCCTAGAGAAACTAATTATCTACAAAGAATTTACTCAAATATTCACACATGCATCAAAATCTGATAAAGAAGTTGGAGCCGCATTTGTCTCAGGTAAACAAATGTATTCCTACTAACTTTCTACAAACCAAAATAACATTAAGATTGGATTAATAATCTTAGACTCCTTAAGATCGCTAATTGCCCTCCGGCAATTATATCCCCAACACCCTACACTTCTAACCATTAAAACGGAACTCGACATTTGCCAACAAAACTTACGGACACTTCACTTTTTGTGGTTACCTTCTCACTGTGGAATACGGGGAAATGACATGGCTGACATGTTAGCAAATAAAGCTATCGAAAACCTAATTACACTCACAGTAACATCATGCGTACACCTTGACCTAAAACAGTATTTTAAAAACAAAATTACAAACAAGTGGCAATCAGAATGGAACACATCGAATTGTAAACTAAAATATATAAAACAAAAAATATTACCATGGAAACTTCCTGTCAAACGGAGAGACCAGGTAATAACGTCAGATTACGTTTAGGACACACAATAATTACGCATGATTATTTATTCAAACATGAGTTTGCCCCAGTATGCTATGCTTGCAGTACGAAAATAATCATCCAAGATCTGTTAGTGGATTGCCCCTTTTACACACTTGAAAGACAACAACACAATATACCGAATTCTTTAAAACAGTGCTTACGTGAGAATAGTGATAGTGACTCATTAATAAACTTCTTACGCTCAACGGGTCTTATAAAACATATTTTTTTATCTATATCATAATTAGAGATACAAAAGAAAGTATGTCATTGCTTGAAAGACAAGCGTACATATTGTATGATGTGTTTCTACTGTCAGTAGAAAAGAATAAAGTATATAAAGTTTGTGTTTACTACAATTCATTGTTAGTGACGTCAGGGTAAAGGTCAATTTATTCTACTGCATGTATGTAATAAAAGTGGGCTGTCAGCTGGGAGCCAATTTTTGACAGACACAAAGAAAAAGACCGTATGACGTTACCCATCTGTCGCTTACGCTGACGACAGGTGACGTGAAACGAGTTCAGGGTATTATCATACCTACAAACAATTTTAAAAGGTGTTCTTTTATCGAAAAATAAAATGATAATAGGTATGTTTTTTAATAAAAAATAAAAAAATAATTAATACTTTCAAAAGATGTTTTCTTTTAGAATATAAGATGTTAATATTTTAAAAAGAAAGTTTCTTATTAGAAATAAGAGGATATTACTTTAAAAAATGCCTTCCTTTAGCTCCAATCTAACATAAAGACATAAAATTTGAGTATTATTATGCAGATTTGAAGTAATACCTGTAGACTATTAAATTTTTAAATTATATTTATTAATAAATATGGGTTATAAAATGTTTACAAAGAAATAATTGGAAAAACTTTTGCTCGTTTATCACGTTTACTTAGCAGCATTTAATGTAATTATTTTTAAAAATATTCCGCAGAGTATTTAATTAAGTTTTATTCATATTTTACCGCGTGTTTATCAAACTTGTCAAATTTTTGGTAAACTTTTACAATTTATTGCAAACATACTTTAAGTGTGCATACGACTATTAACGTAAAAATATTTAAAGCTTTTGTGTAACTAATTGAACTTAATTTATATTTTAATTTAATGCTATCTCTGCTTTTAATTTACGTACATTAAAAATTAAATATGATAACTCATTATTAACACTGGTAATTATTAGCTAAAACATCTTTAATTACACATATTTATTGACTGAACTTCTATGCAAAAATACAGTACAGTTATAATTTTTTAAAAGGTAACCTTGTATTTTAAAAGTAAAGAATACAATAAATTTATCAATTTTTTGACTAAAATTACCTTCTGTAATGGTTCATTGTTATTCATCAAAAGTTATCTATTCTCTATCATTTTTGTTGGATATAATACAGTGTGTCCAATTAAGAAGAAACCACATCAAAACTTTTTTCACAGGAAGCTTCCTGTGATAGGGTAGTATACACGGTTATATATCAGATGTAATTCAATGCCTGTCGTAGGCATATAGCCAGAGAAGTATTTTGTTTTCTGATATATACTATATACCTATATATACTATACCTATATATTAACAATATGTAGGTACATACAGCAGTCATAATTTTTACATCTTATTTTCGCTGTCGGGCTTTATTATACTTTTATAGTTAATTGCAATAATGCATTTTTCTATAATTTTCGCACATACATATATATAAATACCTATCGTGGCATATAGTCTGAGGAGTAGTTGTTTTTTGATACATAATCGACCCAAATGAACCTATAATATAGGTGACATACAGCAGAATTGGCTGATTTTTTAAAAATCAATTATACATTTTCCCCATCTATTGACGCTGTCGAAAAATGTTTATAGTCTACTATAATAGTATTATAGTTTTCTATAAATTTTGCAGATTACAATACTTCTTCGCAGAAGCTATTCTCCGGGTGGTGCTTGTTAAAAAGTATAGATGTCGTGACTGGCGCTTTTCGCGTAGCACTTCATGTATACTTGGTATGAGTCGAAGCTGTTGATGTGTTCAGTCGAGGTAGACCTACCCTATGCTGATGAGGGGCAACACACCCCGAAACTTCGGATGGGTTAATCTAATAGTTCCTTCTCTTACTTAACAAGCATCAGCATATTGTTACCCAAAATGGGGTATTATACACGATTATGTATCAGATGTAATTCAATACCTGTCGCAGCATATAGCCAGAGAAGTAGTATATATATATATATATATATATATATATATATATATATATATATATATATATATATATATAAATCTTCTGTGCGTGTATATGTGACTAAACTCCTCCTAAATGGCTGAACCGATTTTATTGAAATTTTTTGTGTCTATTCCAGAGCATTCTAGAATGGTTCAGATTCACTTCCAATTTTGTTAGCACCTCTACGAAATGGGTGGAAAAGGAATGGGATAAAAAAATTAAAAATGACTGTTATTAGTGTTGAATTCATAGTCTTCGGGAACGATGAGTTTGATAGTGACATTCCCAATTATGTTAGCACCCATACAAAAGGAGTGGGAAGGGGATGAAATATGAAATCTATTAAAAACGCTAATAAAAGTGTAGAAATCATAGTTATTGGGGTCGCTGAGTTTGTTAGTGTTATTCTCAAAGCAGGCAAGCCAACGATCGGGAAGGACAACGTCTGCCGGGTCTGCTAGTATTTATATAAAATTTTAATACCTACCTCTTAATATTAAAAAAATATACCTACGTGTTACAGTAATTAGCTTATTAATTTAAAATTTAGGATTCAAACTTCTCCACATACACATTTTCACATAATTTTCATCAATAATAATAAGCTGGTGGCGGTTCCATTTTCATCAAAGTACTTAAAAATATTTTAAATTTATTTACGTACCTGCATTATAAATTTTTTATTAGTAATCATTTAAATTAATATTCTTATTTTAATTTTTAGATTCAATAAACTTTCATTACCTACTGTATTTTTAAACTATCTTTAGCCAAATATACGCACAAAAATTAATAAATAAATGTTTGGCCTAAGAGTGTATTCGGATTGGAAACAGTGTATTTGTATTTCACCTGCAACTGCTATTTTTCATCAAGTTCATAGTCCAGACATGAGGAGCATATCGACCGTAATGCAGCAGCGCTAACAGCATAGCAGAATTTGCAATAAAGTATATAACTATATCTTTTATTTGTTTTAAAACTGTTAACGATATTTTTCGCAACCAAGAAACAAGAAGCGTATAAAAGCACGAGAGAAAAGTTATCAAAATCGGTATTTAATTTTCTTTGCTTTTATTTTTGAGATACATTTATACATGCGAACATAGTGGTAATTTTTTTAAAAAAACTTACAGAAAAGGTGCTGCATTAGTATTACAGCACTGCACATTTTTTATTTTGACAAATAAAAACAAAAAAATGTAACACAATTTTTTTTTATTAATGTTGTCATCAGGTAATGTAACGTGAACTTTTTCTCTCAATTTAATTGAGAATTTTTCAAAGCCGTTCTTGGTATTAAGCCGCCCCACTAAGAGTTGAGTTCTCGACTAGTGCTAGTAGGATTGAAATATTAAAGAGCCATCGTCAATTGAATTTTTCAATACGATAATACGATTTTATTATATACTTAAAATTTTATGTGTGTAATTTAAATGGTAAGAAACAAACGGACTGTTGGTCCTAACCTAACCTAACCTAAATGGTAAGAATTGTTTTAATTAACACGCTGTTATTAGGTTCACATGTATCTTGTATGTATGTATGTATGCATGTATCTTTATTCGTAATCAGATTTAATTTAAACTTTGCACACTTGTCAAAAAACGACAAAAATGCAATAATTTGAGCAAAATATCCGATTATCCTGAATAGTTTCGCTAGGATTCATAAATTTTTTCAGTAATTCTTTGCATGAGAGTAAGAGAGAGAGAGAACTAGTGCGTAAACTACGCATGCGCGCAGAACAAATATTAAAACAGAACATCGCATCGGTGGTTCAGTGGTAAAATGCTCGCCTATCACGCGGGTAGCCCGGGTTCGATACCCGGCCGATGCATTCTTTTTGCACTTGTACCATTTAAAACATGATTTAAATTTAAAAAAACTAAAAAACAGGCTTTAAGAGTTAATCAAACTAAAAAGTAAAAAATAATTTTTAACATAGGAATAAAATTACTGACGAGAAAATTAATGTCACTGTTCTAAAAGCGTGGGATACTTTGTATGACATTTTTGAACTAACTCTGCGTTTTGGAATAAAAGCACCCTACGATTTTGAAACAGTGACATTAATTTTCTCGTCGGTAATTTTATTCCTATGTTAAGAATTATTTTTTACTTTTATTAACTCTAAAAGCGTGTTTTTTAGTTTTTTAAACTATGATTTATTTTTTTGAATTTGATCTCGCTTTCAAATGTAATTTAGCATTAACGATCTGGCTGATTTATTTATTTATTAAAATATTTTATGCCAGAGACCTTTGTCGTTAATGTTAGATATTATAGCCGAAAATCATTCCTAGTGACTTTTTTTTTAGTAATCGACCTTTCTTTCCGTCTGTTGTTGGTTTTTTAACTGGAGACCTTTGTTTTATTGGAAACGTTTTTTTTTGGTGACGTTTTTACTGGACATCTTTTTTACTGTAGGCTTTTTACTGAAGACTTTTTCCTAAATGCGTTTTTGTTTCTGGATACTTTTTCCAGCATGATTTTTTTCGTTGCTGTAGACGGCCCTCATAACTGGTCGTTTTTTCTGTCGGCTGCTTTTTCCTATCGGATGTTTTCAGCTGCTGCCAATGGTTTCTATGGCTTTTTCCTTTCTCTGTTAGCCGGTTTTTGTTGGTTGTTTTTTGGTTACTGGCTATCAACGAAGATTTTGTTCGTCGACTGGCGTTTAATTCGCTATACAACACATGCGATTTAGGGTATTGAACTAAAATTCAAAAGTTAGCATTTCCTTTTAGAAAAAATTTGGATAATTCTTTTATTTTTGATATTACTATTACTATTTAAATTTTAAATTCATATTTTTTATATTTTGTATCTCTTTCGGTGATTTGTAACATTTTTTTTTAATTTTAATAAACCTGTATGTACTCTTTATTTTTTTTAATTGTTTCTGAGAGATAAGAACGAAGTTCTGCACATCCTTGAAGCCTAAATACGTCGATTAGTTAGCTCGTTTTATATTACTAAATTAAAACAATACGATTGGATTTGTTTGGGGTTAATCCATTTTTAGTGAATTTTAATAAAATCTCTTGGTGCCCTCACGTGGTTAGTAGTTATAGTTTTTTTTCAGTTAGTTTAATATATTCAACTAATCTATACATCCCCCCAAATTTAATCCAATCGAGAAATCAAGTAATTACGGAACCCTGAGTATAACATTTTGATATTTTTTTTTAGTTAATTAGATAATAAATAATTTAAATATTTAAATAAAAATTTTAAAATACATTTTAAAATACATTAAATTTTATTTGTTTACCGACCCGAATAAGTATTAATTATTACCATTTGATTTTTATTCATTTTATACAATTAGTTAAAAATATTTAAAAATTCTTTTCTAGTATTTAAACTCTTAGTTTTAATTTAATCGGTATATTATTATTATTATTATTATTAAGTTTTTTTTAAGTTACACATTTTTGGGAAAATTTAATTTAATAAAATAAATTAGTTTTTTGAAATTACACAAAATTTCTTTGGTAACACATTAGCAGCTCTTGAGTTGGAATACTTTGAAATTTAGAAAGAGTTTCATTCGTTACAGTAATTAACAAAGTGTTTGTTTAAATGTTTTAATTGCGGGAGAAAATGTTAAAGGACAAGTTAGCATCAGTAAAACATTCTTTGTTGGATGACTTTAATGAAGTTATAAAAAAAGCCGACGTACTTCCAGTCTACTGAAAATAAGGGACTTATCCAGAAATATTTATTGGTAATATTATAACTTAAAACATTGGTCATTTTATAAAGGTGAAAGTTTTAAAATTATTTTGTTTATATAGCACGGATAATAACTCACGAAACGGGATGAATTGTAAGAATGTCCTGGAGGACATATAAAATGTAATAATGTCACACCGGTATGGATTCTAGGACACAAGGGATTTAGAGGGAACGAGAATGCAGATACACGGTCCAAAACGGGCTCAAAGACTGTCTCCATCGGACCAGCGCCCCACTGTGGGGTTTCAAAAAGCCTCAAAGAAGCACCGTTAGAAAGTGGATGAACTCAGAAACTCTGGTTAAATGGAATGTATCCATACGTCAGAGGCACGCGAAAAAGTTCACAAAAGAATGTAACGTGATGCAAGGATATAGTCGTTTTTTTTTTTAATTAATGTTTAAAAAAACTAATAACTTCTTGCTCAGGGTTGTGTTTTTGATATCTCAATTAAATTAAATTCGATGGAAAAGATAGATCAATTCGTACATCTATCTATTCTTGTATTTTTTTTTAAACAAATAAAATAAACTAAAACCTCGTTAGGGCGCCAAGTGATATTACTGAAAATCGCGAAATAAAAGAGTAAATGAAACCGCGGATAAATCCAATTGTACTATTTAATTTAATGCTTGTGAACAAGCAACGTGTTTATCCGGCTTTAATACTGCTGTCACCTTTTTTTTTCTACAAACAATTAAGAAACTGGAAAAAAACAGGTTAATAACAATAACAAAATAAAAAGTTCTCTCTCTCTCTCTCTCTCTTGTTTTTTTACTCTCGAAAGAGTATGGTGACATCATGTCTCTGTTTTTAGCTGCAAGAGAAGTTTCTTGCAGACCGTGACCAATGATTTTTTTGGTTTGGTCCACCCAGCGCGTCGGAGACCATCCTCTTGGTCGTTTACCATTGATTTTTCCCTCTACAATAAGTTATTCAGCCCATTCGTTCTTCTTGAACTGTGTCCAAAATACCGTAGGTATGATTGGTTTATCCTGGTTGATAGCCTCGTGGTAATTTTTAGTTTTTTAAGAATTGACACGTTAGTACGGTGTTCTGTGTATGATACTCGCAGCATTCTTCTGTATGGCCATATTTCAAAAGCATCTATTATTCTTCGATTGGCCATTTTTAAAGTTCAGGTCTCAGAGGCATATGTGGCAATAGGAAAGATCAAGAAATTTAATAATTTCAGTTTGTTGCGTTGAGATATTGTAGAGTCTTTCCATATTCGAGTTAAATTTATTGTTGAGTTACGTGCTATGGCCAGTCTGCGTTTAATTTCTCAATCACAGCCGCCTGTCATCCGCATATCCAAGGTTAGTAATTCTTTTTTCTCCTATGGTTAATCCCCTTCGCCAGCACTGCAGAACTTTTCTCATTATATACTCTCCGTATGTATTGGAGAGTATCGGTGACACAATACAGCCCTGTCTTACACCGCACTTTGAACTAAAAGACTTACACAGCATGTTGTTGACTTTCACCTTTCCGCAGTTGAAAGATTTTTAAGCAAAATAATCATATGTTTTGGTACTCCCATGTTTTCCAAGATAAGCCACAAATTCTTCCATTTTACGCAGTCGATTGCCTTTTTGTAGTCGACAAAGCACAAATAAGTTTTTACATTAAATTCATATGCTTTTTCTATTATTTGTCTTACATTCAGGATGTGTTCCCTTGTTCCCTTTTCTGGCATGAATCCTGTCTGTTAGTCGGTAATCTGTGGAAGTAGAAAAGGTTTTAAACGGTTGTTTATAATATGAAGCAAAATTTTGCTGGCATGTGACATAAGCGCTATTGTTCTGTAGTTGCTGCAGTCTGTAGGTGAGCCTTTCTTGTGTAGCGGCATGTACACCGATTCACACCATTCTTTTGGCAATACCCCAGTTTGCCAAATTTTAACACACAGTTTGTGGATTGCATTAACACCAAGCTCGCCCATGGCTTTTATTGTTTCTGCGGGTATGCCATCATCACTAGGTGATTTGTTGTTTTTTTAGAAGGTTTATGGCTTTTTCTACTTCGGCTTTTAAGATTGGGGGCTCTTTTTCTACCTCATCAATTTTTGGTAGACCGTGGTGTTCGGTTTTATCAGTAGAAAAAAGTGTTTCGCAGTATTGCCTTCATACTTCTGCTATGTTGTTGGCATCCGTAATTGTCTCTCCGTTGTCATTTTTTATTATTTTTGTCTGAGGCTTAAATGTTACCAAACTCTAAAAAAGCTAAAAAGTGAAACGAAAAAAAAAATCAAATTATTATTATTTGATTTATTCGGTTAAAACGGAAAAGTTCTTCAGATCCAGTTCCAAAGAAAGGTCCGAAAAAGCTCAAAAAAAAGTGCCGAAGGACACTTCATTATAGTATCCCGAAGACAACTTTAAAATAGTGTCCGGAAAAACTTTAAAATAGTATCCAGATAAAAAACTCCAACGAAAGTTCCGAGGAAAAAAAAATTCGACGCTACAATAAATTAAAAAAAAGCTAACAATAACTACTTTAACATTAACAGCGAAGCTTTTAGTTCTTTTCTTATTAGTAAGAATTTAAAAAAAATTTCAAAACAACCTAAAAACCTGCAAGTACTGCTGAAATACGCAACAAAAAAATTTAACAAGAAAATAAAAATCAATATCACTTTCCTTAGAAAAATATTCGGAGTATAATCTACGAACAATAAAAGTGATTACTCTTCCATGGGAAGGTATAACAACAATAAAAAAAACTCACCGATTATATTTTAAACTTAACAAATAAATTTAACATATAACACCCACAGACTTTTCTAATATTTCACGCTAAAATCAAAAATTTATTTTAAACCTAATTTATCATGTCGTTATCTACTTATAATAAAACCCAACACGACCAGCTACGGGTTTAAAATCAAAATAATTTGACCAATTTGCCAGGACGACCCGTTGTCCTTCTAAGACACAAATTTCCCGTAATAAGAACCCTTGCATGCAACCACGGCAGACCTGCTTAACCTTAGCCATACCAGAGAACATTGTCGACTCCAAAAACATCCTTTTAGGCTAGGAGGGGCTAAGAACAGTAAATGTCGTTTTTGTCTTAAAAAAGAAGATACGGCGAAACACGTCCTATGTCAGTGCAAGGGACTGGCAAGGTCCCGGTTTCTGTGCTTGGGCAAAGAAAAACCTGAGCCTGGGAGCTACATTAGGACCCCCATCAGTTTTAGGAAGTTGGTAAAACAACTGGGGCTGAAAGAGAAGCTCTAACCACAGGAAGGGTACAATAGACCCCATCAGATCAAATTTTTTTTTTACTGAAAGTGCGTACTTACAAAAAGCCTCTTGTCAAATCCAATTTTATTTAGCACGTACAAATGTATAAAGTTTTTATTGTTTATAAAAATAGTAATTAATTCGACTCAGTATTTTATTTTAACCCACGAGTTTTGTCACAAAAACAATTTACTCGTAAAGACCAAACTTAATGGATATGTTCATGACAACAAAATAATTGACAATTAAAAAATAAATGTTGGCCGTTTTTAATTTATAATTTTAGTTGGGTTAATTTCATTTTTAAAAAGACAAACATTTTTAAAAAAAAAATTAAAATCTTTTTAAGCATAAATACGTACATACATATAGTCACGTCTTTTTTCCATAGAGCTAGACTTTCTTCCACTTGCTGCGGTTCTAACACACATCTTTCGCTTTTTCTACTTTCATCAGCGCTCTCATACATGCTTGTTGGTTGTTGGTACTATTGATCTGGCCTTTCTTTAAAATAGTGGTGATTTGATCAAGATACGTTCGCCGAGGTTGACCTTTACCGACTTGCCCATTCACACTTGCCTTATAAATCTGTTTCTTGAATCTTCTTTCATCCATCCTTTTTACGTGCCCACACCATCCTGCGTTTCTTTATCTTTTGTTATTACCATATCTTTTTTCACCTTTATCTTACTTCCCATACACAGCCAATCGTGCCTTTTTTGACACGTTGGCTGCTCATAAAGTTATGCAAGGTGCCATTCTTTTGTTTTCCTGCCAACACTCTTCGCTCAATATCTCAGTCATACTTTCCGACTCTCGTGAACTTTGAACCCAAGTATACAAACTTATTCGCTTGTTCTCGTTCTTCTTTAATCAGCACCTCGCAGTATGTCATGCTTTTTTCTCTTTCAAAAAACCTTACTTTAGTCTTGCTTACAAAAACTTTTATTCCTTTAATTGTTAGGGAATCTTGCATAATATTAACCATCGCATACAACTCCTCTTTGGATGATGCTAATATGACCTGATCATCGGCGTAAAGGAGGCATTTGACTATCAAATTCTTTATTCTTAATCCATACGCACTTTCTTTCAAACCGTCTTTGTTAAACAGCCATGGCAAAGCCACAAATCCCTGTCTAACACCTTTTTTGTATTTAAACCACTCCGTGTAAGCTCCGTTTATCTTGACACAAGCAGTGGAATCCTCGTAAAGTGATTTCAGTGCTCGTGTCAAACTACCGCTCACACCATACATAGAAAATGTCGACCACAATTTATTCCTAACCACTCTGTCTTAGGCCCGTAAATAGCTTTTTCAGTTTACGATATTTTTGGCAATAAATTAGTAGTAAAGATCGTTATTGACTGCAAAAATAAAATTTGATTTATCCGTATTTATCCTGTCACTTAAATATTCACTAGGTATTTAAAAGCTTTTACCGTTTGCCGGTTTATAAGCTAAAGCCATGTAATTTGTAGTACTCGTGTATTTGCGGTGAGAGTGTCGGAGTGGTAGGTTTGGAAAATTGCTTTTTAACGTTCGACCAGACAAAAGAGATTTGAATAACAATGTTTTGCGGTTTTAATGTGGCTGGCCTATACTGTCGACATGTTTGTTCGGTTAGTTTGGGTGTACATATTTCGTAACAATTTACTTGAACGAGTGTAACCATAAAAAAATCTGTGATTTTAAAAAAAATCCGAACATTCTTTCAGATATAATCAATTTTAGCAAAATTTCTACAAAATGTTTGTTTCATTTAACTTAAAAAATGACTACATTTTTTTTAAACTTAATTATTTAAAAATAATACCTACAGTGTAGTGCCATAAGCACGGGTGGCTAACCCAACATAATATTAATTCATGTAAATCCAGTATGAGTTGGGATAGGAAACTTATAATGATTATAAAGCGTGGGAAAACTGCATATCTTTGCTATATCTTTCGCAACAAAGAATATCAATTCCTGAATCTCATAATGGAAGGAAAGATAGAAGGAAAATGTCGCGTCGGCAAAAAGAAATACTCATGGCTCAGAAACATAAGACACTGGACTAATCTAGAAGCTCACGTTTTATTAAGAGCCCCACAAGATCGAGCTGTTCACGTGCCCTACTTCATCCGTAGAGGTAATGCTGAACCTCTTACCATTGCATTTATGTTTAATGAAAGAAGCAGCAATCAGTGCCTTCAGACTGAGCTGGACAATAAATCTTAAAGCAGGAAATCGGATTGGACATTTGAAGATTTTATAAAATATTTCCCTAGAATTCATGTCTAAGCCGACAGATATTATGCCAGTTTGAAGTGGTCATAGACAACCACCAAGCTTGCACAGAGAACAGATCTCAACTAAGAAGGGATGCTTTAGTGTGGTACACTGATGTATCCAAGATGGATGAAAGGGTTGGAGTGGGAATTACAGGGCCGAGTCTAATTTTGTTCCTTATTTCATGGTGCATCTGGATGTATTCTAGGTGACCTTTTTTCAAGCGTCTTTCTTTCATCAAAAGGATACTTATGATATTGTTAAAAAAGAAGGGAGTTTCTTGAATGCCTTTTTAAATATTATAAAATGTATTATAATATTACATGACGGTACTAAATTCGGCTAAATGTTTGAGGTGCCGAATTCGTGAAACCGAAAATATTATTTCTGACTTTAACTACTTATTTTAACTGTAATTTCAATGATGATAAGTTTAAATTTTTTTGCCAAAAATAATTATTAATTTTTGATGATGATTAAAATTTATAAGTTATCAAAATATTTTTATTCCGTTTATCATCGAAAGCAAATTAAAATAAACACAAATTAAAATTTGAATGAAAAAATGATGAAAATTAAAAGTATATTAAATAATAATAATTATTTAAAAATTCTTTTAATTTATATTGACACAAAGTTTAAACTTATTTAGAATTTGTTAACGAGCAACAAGATCTTTTTGCGCATTTAAACTTTTCGCTGAATATTTAATTAACAAATAAAAAAAAAAATTTTAAATGTCAATCAAATTTGAAAAAAATTTTAAAAGCGATGTTATTCAGGTTTTCCTGGGAAATTTTTTATTTAAAGTATTGGTATAAATGTTTTTAAAAAAATAATGATATAATTTCGGTAACAGGCATTTTCCATTAATGTCTACATGAAACTTTAGGTAGGCAACATAAACAAAAGGTAGAAAAGTGCCCAACCATTAATAACAATGATACAAAACGTGATTGTATAATAACATTTCCTTATGGAATACTTCAACACAAAGTTGAAAATTCAACGCGATAAAACAAATATTATTATTGTTAAACAAAAAGCCCAACTTTCACCGTTATTATCACCGAAACGAGCAATGTGTACGTACAATGAAACCAAACACTTGGTAAACAGGGTTGTTTTAATTTATCGGATGTTGTATAAAGTAATCCATTAGGTAACGTCACTAGCGAAAAAAATTCCCATATTTTTTTTAAACATCAACTGTTTTGAAAAATATTGCCACCAGAATTTCAATTTTATGATTAATTGCTCACCATTTTTATTTCAAACAGCGTTTGTATTTAACGCCCGAAAATAAACAGTATTATTTGCGTCAAAAATTATTTTATCAAACCAAATAAATACTACGATTTAAATGACTAGCGTCTCATTTTATTTTAATCATTATCGTTTCTTGCTAATTTAATAGTTATTTGCGCAAGTCTCGAAAAAACTGTTTTTCAAAAGAGTAGACAAGATTCAAAAATGTACAATGAAACTTCTGTTAGCGGACATGTCTACACAACGGAAACTCCTTCGTAACGGAAATTTTTTTTAGAATATCGAACATTTCATGTGTGTAAATAGGCTAAAAAACCCCTGAACAACGGACCCTCCTCACAACGACTTCGGATCAAATGTACCCTCATTTTTTCTTGTAATTTTACCAAACTGCCGACAACGTACAATAAGGGCGATTATAAAAAGGGCTTGAAAATCCAAATAACTTATTGCAGCCATAAAACTAATCATATAAGTAAGTACTTGTAGTCATAAAACTAAGTAAGTCGGTAGGTACTTTAAGTTTTATTTGGTGAAACATATTTTAAAATTTATTTATCGGTAATAGAGGCATGTGAAAAAAAATCATTATAGTGTTCGAGTTTTGGCCGAAATTTTTTATATACGAAAGACTAATTCTTAACCCTCAGTACAATAACTAACAAATTTTATTCTAGTATTCCTTTACGATAAATTTTATTTTTACAAATCACTTAGATATTCACATTACAGTTACTTTAAAATAATTTACTTTAAACAACTTTAACTTAAACTTTTGAAAATGCAACTTCTTCGCGACCGCTGTCCTTTTTATATTTTCAAATCATCGTTCTAGAATAATCGCCACAATTTGAAATTATTGGACCTTTTTCTAGAAAGTGCCCAAATTATCATTTAACCATTTTTGAACCATTAGACGCAGTATTCTAGAATTTGCCGGTCTTTTTTTTTGTTTCAATCGCCGCACTTGTAGTCCCCCAATTGTGATCTACGTGCTGTCGCGATAGACAACAGGGCTGGCTCGTAACAATATAAACAATTTTCAACTATTACCTACTTAATCTAGTGTTCAAAATGTGCTCCATTTGTAAGTTGACAGTACCCTAATCGATGGTAGAATGGGTCTACGACATTTCTCCATGATTGGTTAGACCTTGACTAGACCTTTTGGAGAACATAAAATTATAGGTGTTACATATGGTTCCATTCAGAGTTGGGGCTTTAAGTTCGTACTTTCCCCTCCTGGTGAATGGAACCAGCACTGTTTTGCTAGGATTGACATTAAGTCCTTCCTTTGCGCTCCAGCTTCTGATTGTGGGCTTTTTGCATGCGATTGGAAATTACTTTGCCCCTAATGGTGGTCATCGGCGTAACCTTGAGTCGTAAAACCAGAGTCGTGTAGCTTAACTATCAGGTTGTCTACAACCAGTGACCACAGCAAAGGCGATAAAACTTTCCCTTGGGGACAACCTTTTTCTACTGTCATCTTGACTGTTTCTCCCCCAAGAGTCGCCACAATGATTCTGCTTTTCAGCATAGATTGTATCCATATTCCATATAATCAGTAAGGCGTAAGGCGGGGATAATCAAGTGGTATTTTTACACACACGTCCTGTTTGTTTTATTTTTTATCGACATTTAATCACAACGCGTCAAAAGTAACTTTAAGTATAAAAAATTCGAGTGGTGAAGAATTAACTTATTCACCCCCAGAAATTTCGGATTAAGCAAAAAGTATAAAAATTTAGTTTCAAAAAAATCAAAAAAAATCTATGACAAATTATACAGACAGTTCATGGACTGGACAATTACAAAAGATATTATATCTTTTTCGGAAAATATGTTGTTAGTTTATTTTAAAGAACTTAAATAAACTTAAATCTACGACTTTATGGACTCACTATTCCATATTAAAATTGATGCTGAATATAAACCATCAAACTAACATTTCAAAATACTTAAGATTACATGCTTTTTTAAGGCGGAAACATTAATACTAATATTGAATTTTCATTTTTGTAAAAATGAATTTGTTAAAAAAATTCTTTTTTTGATTTTATTACTTATTGGTCGTAGAAAAAAAAGTGTATGCAACGATCTTATTAATAAACTCGCACACGGTTTACGACTTATCTCATGCTCGTGTATTACTAGCTATTATAACATGATCGTTGCATAGTATACTAATAAATATGTACCCAAAACGCAGAATGTCAAGGAAACTTAAAAGTTTTGTGAAGATTTCGAAAACGTGTATGTAATGCCTACCTTATTTGTGGCAGAAAAAAACATGATACATCCCTGTAAAGAAGTTTAAGGCTAAACAACAAATCCTCATCCCAGACCACTCCCTATACTCACATGATTTCTGTGTCCCTGTTTTGAAAAATAAAGAAATCTTTAAGAGTGACCCATTTTCAGTCGTTAAGGACGAAATAACGCTGTAACTTAACAGCCAAACATCTTAAGACTTTTTTCACTTTTATGAACAACTAGCGAACCCGGCAAACGCTGTCTTGCCCAAACTTTGGTTTGCTTGCTGCTTTGGAAATATCACTGTCAAACTTAGCGACCCCGAAAACTATGAATTCGATACCAATATCGGCGTTTTTAAAATTTTTATATTTTATTCCACTTTTTTTTTATAGGTACCAACATAATTGGAAATGTAACTATCAAACTCAGCATCCCCAAAGACTATTAAGTGGACACTTATATGAGCCGTTTTTAATACTTTTTATATCCATCCCCTTCCCACTTCTTTCGCAGGAGTGCTAACAAAATTGGGAATGTCACTATTAAACTTAGCAATCTCAAAAACTATAAATTCGACACTAATATCGGTAATTTTTGATAGTTTTTATATTTTAACCTCCGCTCATAAAGAATTAAACCGAGAAATCCAAAAAAAGTAAAGACAGCGAAAAAAATCTGATTAAATGAGAAGTGCGCAGAAATGAAGAAATTGCAGTAAAAACATGACTAACTCAACATACAAAGGAAAGTAAAAAAATCGGGAAACGTTAAAAAAAGAGCAGTACAACATACTAGCCGATGAAAAATAAATATAATATTAGACCCAAAAGACAAATTAAAAAAAAAAAGAGAAACTATATCGAGGAATTGTTTTAAGATGAGAGACGTACAACAGAAATAAACGACGTAGGCACAGAAACCGGACCAAAAATAACCTACGAAGAAGTGATGTACTGCTTAAAGAATATGAAAAACGAAAAAGCTCTTAGGCCAGACGTACTACCCATAGAATTAATAAAACTTATCAACGAGGACAACATCCAAATACACTTAAGCTCTTCCTTAAAATAATACACAACAGTTTGAATAAGAAACTAGATACTGAAATTAGCGAAACACAATTCGGATTTTGCAATGGGCTTGTCACCAGGGAGGCATCGTTTAGTCTGAATGTACTGACGCAACGCTGCCTCGACGTTAATAAAGATGTGTACGCATGCTTTGTAGACTATGAAAAGGTCTTTGACAGGGTTCGACATAATTGGCTCATGAAGATTTTACGACAGAAAGAAATGGACACTCGAGACATCAACATTATTGAAAATCTATATTATAACCAGAAAGCAAACATTGAGATTGAAAATACAAAAACTAAAGATATTAAAATTAAAATTATCACCGTTACTTTTTAACCTGTATTCGGAAGCTATTATGAGAGAAGCGCTATAGAGCCGGTGTGTTCATAAATAGGAAGCCTATCAACAACATTTAGAAACACACTTATTAATTTTATTTTATTAAAAAAAACGGATAAAATACCAGGAAAAATAAAATATGAATAATAATGTATGTACCAATAAGTTTCATCAAAACTGGTCAATTTTAAATTTTGTTTAGGATTTTAATGTATTTCCCAGTAAGACGAAAATAAAAAATCTTTCGAAGAAAAAATACGACAAAAGGCAAAAGAGTTTGTATTTTTGAGCTCTTTTGTAAAAACCTTTTAAAAAATATTATTTTCTGCTAGAGCAGAAATCTGAATATAACCCTACTGGTAGAATCTTTTCTTTTAAACGCTTCCTTTAGACGAAATGGTAAATTATCCTAATTTTCGCAAAAAAACAACTGGATTGTGCGGTGAACTGTAACCTCTAGGGGTGAGCCACAATAGACTTATTTAGGGTCGCAGTGAAGGGGCGACATAAGACCTAACCTAACCTAGCCTTATTTTTTCCAAGCTTCATTGTCAGATATCAATACCAAAGGGGGTAATGTTTTTATCAATTATATCGCCTGGGTTAATACGAAACATAAAAATTATGATAAAACTATTTTTTTTATAAACGAATGAGATTATAAAGACATATTGTCATCTTCTTAGCAGGGTTTTTAATATTTTCTGATATATTTATTCATTTACAAGAATATTTCACGAATTGTTGTCCCTAACATAGTTAACGTTAAACGACAAATGCAAATAAAGTGTCAGTTCGTGTAGGTTAAATACTTTTTTCCATTGAGGTAAGCTTAATTTTATTCAAGTGGACAAAATTAAGATAAGAGGTGCGATAAAAACCTCTGTAAAAAGGGGTTAACACCACCTCTTCGTACCAGCTAAAAGAACTGGTCACAAGATTTCAAACTGGGAAGAGAGTCTGGTCAACATGCACCATGTGCAAGAGCCCCCAAAAACTGTGGTGACCAAAGAAAATGTGAATTTAGTCCATGACATGGTATTAAATGACAGAACAATTACAGTCAAGGCTATAGCAGAGACATGTAGGTTTTCTGTTAGAAGCGTTGAAAAAAATTAACATCAGTAATTGGGTCTCAAAAAAGTCTCTGCACGTTGGGTTCCACGAATGCTGACGGCAGACCAAAAGCGTGTTAGCCACGTTGCAGCGAAGACAAATTTAGAGAATCCAGGAATCCAGATGAATTTAAGCAAAAATTTCTTACGGTCGACGAAACATGGGCTCACAACTTTGATTCAGGATTCAAAAAACAAAGCATGGAATGGCCCCTTGAAAATTTCGTGTTGTTTCATCGGCTACAGTTTTTGAAATTTTGCAGGTGTTATTTTCGTAGATTATTTACTGCGTGGGCGCACCACAACAGGTAAATATTATGCTAATTTAATACCAAAAGTACGCGAAGTAATCAGAAAAAGAGAAGAGGAAAATTGCTCTTCGGCACACAAAAGTTGTGTTGCAATGGGCTGCCATTTACAATACGGGATTTAAAATTTTTAAACAACCCCCTTATTTTTCAGATTTGGCACCCAGCGACAACAATGCGATAACAGATCTCTTTCGTTTTTACGTTGATTACAAATGACTGTATATTGATTAAAAATTATCAAAATGGTCCACAAAATGGAAAGTTTCCAATTCACTGCGACATTATTTTAAGTAATAAGTATTAAATATCTTAAAATGGTGCACGTCGGATGTTTCACAATTTAATTACAAACAATTGTCTGAGATAATAAACTCGTTTTAACTAACATTAATTTCAGAAACAATTTTCTTTAAAAAACCGCTGTTAAAGTGAGAAGTCTGTTAAATTGTTTGTAATTAATTTTATAGCAACAAAAAAATTTTTTTTTGTTAAACACGCAGTATGAAAAATGTCATTTAACTTTTATGCAAATTAAAGAAGCTAAATTTTGCATATTAAAAGCTTTTTGTATAACTAACTGAAAAATTAAAGAGTGATCAATTATATATATCCTCATAATTTTTTATTATAAGTATTATAATACCCATTCATAAAAAGGGCGATAAAATATGCTGCGCAAACTATAGAGGTATATCCCTTATTAACAGAGGTTATAAAGTATTCTCTCTAATTCTATTAGAGCGACTGACTGCGTGTGTAGAGATTCAGAAAGAATCGATCTACAGTAGACCAGACTTTTACTATAAGGCAGTTGATGGAGAAGTGTTGGGAATACAACAAAACACTGCATCAGCTTTTTTTAGATTTTAAGCAAGCATGTGATAGCATCCTAAAAGTGGAATTGTGGAATACCATGGCAGAACTGGGCGTACCGAAAAAGTTGATCAGTCTCACAAAAGCTTGTGTAGAGGGATCTACAAGTGCAGTAAGACTTTAAAGAAATTTTTTAACCTTCTTTCCAATCAACGTGGTCTCAAACAAGGAGATGCGTTATCCCCACTTCTCTTAAACATCGCCTTGGAAGGCATCGTACGAAGGGCAAACATAGAAACGCTCCTATTTGGAAATCAGGGTCCGCGCAATGATTCGCTAATGATTTAGATGTAGTAAGAAATACAACTATCAACGTTACGGAAGAGTTTATTAAATTGGAAAATGCTTCAAAGAAGGTTGGCCTACAAATAAACGAAGATAAAACAAAATACATGACTACAACAAGAACAGAAGAGACAGGATAGGACAAAATGTGACAATGGACCACTATAATTTTGAAAGGGTCCATGAGTTTAAATATTTGGGAGCTACAATCACCTCAGACAACAATATAACACAAGAGATTAACAACAGAATTCAGGGAGCCAATCGCTGCTGTTTTGCACTACAAAATATAAATATAAGGAAATCAAAAAATGTAACCCGCCGTACGAAAGTAACAATTTATCATGCAATTATACGACCTATAATGACATAGGCATGTGAAACATGGACGATGACAAAACGAAATAAGAACCGACTAAAAATAGCGGAACGAAGAATTCTTAGAGGGATATATGGACCAATCAAGGACAACGCCACACAACAATAGAGATTAGATCTTACAGGGAAGTGCAATAATTACATAACCAACCAGATATAGTAAAAATAATAAAAGCAGAGAGATTGAAATGGGCCGGACATGTGAAGAGACAAGACCAACGTGTCGTAAAACTGGTGTGGGAAGAGACCCCGGTAGGAAAGCGGCCGCTGGGAAGGCCAAGGATGCTGTGGAAAGATAATATTGCAGCGGACTTACGGACCCTAAATGTCCAACGACCAGAAGAACTTATGATGGACCGCAGCAAGTGGAGGCAAATTGTAATGTCAACGAAGACTCATCCCGGGTTGTAAGCTACAGAAAGAGAGAATCATTTTTATTAGCTTTAAATTCTTTTTAGTACTTAATATTGTTTTACATAGTTTCTATAGTATTTTTTTTTGTCAACATGTTAAAGATACACCCTTTTTTTTACTTTTCAATAAATTTAACTATTAAATGCTTATTCAAGCGTTATCTAACTAAAATAATAAAGGATGGATCGATATGAAAGTCGTCACTTTTATTGGATGTGGCAACATTTATTTGGTATTTTAATTTTTACGTGTAAAGAATTGTTTCAATTTTATTTACGTGATTGTTTATTTTTTGTTTAAAATTTACTGACCTAAAAATCTATATTCAAAAACTAACATCTACAATTAGAACATTAAATTATTAGAATATCTTTTATAAGAAAATTCGTACTTCTTGGTTATAAAATTTATATTTCAATACCAATAATATTTTCAAAGTGTTAATTAAATATACAAAAATGTCATTTTAGGTTATTTAATCAAGTTGGAACATTTGTTTTTAATAAATGTTTATTGATTTTTAAACAAAATTCCAGAAAAAGTCACAATTAACTGCAATAAAATTTTCAGACTCCACGAATCATTTAATTTCAAATGTTATTGAATGCATAAGAGACCGCGGTAGATCCACTTATAATTAAATAACTTTTAAGTTATATAAACACACATTCTGTATAAAATTTATTACAATTGAGTCGTCTAGTATCAAAACCGACCAACTCCAATTTTTTTTCAAAATTCAGAATTAAAATTGCAGAATTATAAAGTTTGGATGCGTGCCTATAATATCGTCAATATGATTTGCTTTAAAAACACCCATTTCCCATTCTAATTCAACAGCGAATTTTGTGTTCGGTTTTAGAACCGGCTATTAGTCCAGTCAAATTAAGGGTTTCACTGCGGAATGAGAGATAATAAGCTATAAATTGGTATGAACCTTTATTTTGGCATTCTAAAAGTCTCAAAAGTCTCATAAAATCTCGTGTCCGCGTCTTAAGATATTCAAGGTCAAAGGTTTTGTTTCCTATGGTTCTAATGCCTCTTGTAGTTATTATAAAAATTGCAGAAAATAAACTTTTGTCCGAAACATTTTTTCATATACTCAACTGTTCTTGAGATAAATCGCAGAGAGCGCTAAAAAATTCCGTATTTTTCAACTGTAGAATGTTCTTCAATCCATTCCTTGATTTAAAAACCTCACTATAACAGCCGATAGACGCGTGCTATAGGCAACTAATTAATCACGTGGTTTATTTAGATTGGGCGCTTGCTATAGGCAACCAATTATACATAAAAGTCACAAGCAAAACCAATTAGAAAAGCTGACATCAGAGCTGATATTACTAAACTATTACTAAAACATTTTGACCACTTCCGTTTTGGTGACTTCGTCCATCGTCTTCGCAGAGAAAACAAGCAAGTTAGCTTTAAAACACCACGTGGTAAAAATTTACATCAATATAATAAGATAAAATCAATAAATTTAAAATCCATCAGCCAGTGAAAATATTCTAAAGAGACAGGAGTTTTTAAACTGTAAGCTCATTGTATAAAATGTACAATAGATTATCGAATTGCTTAATTTACTTTGTCAACGAAATTCACGGCGGTCAAGCCAGAAAAACTAACAGCAACCAGCAGATAGAAATATACGAGCCAGCCAACTAGTTATCGAAGATTTAACATCTTATCGAAGCACGGCGAGATTCAACAGAGGCAGGAACCGACATCATCCTACAACTTCTTCATCCATCTTCTAGATTCTAGAGAGATTTTCAGAGATGCGGTTTCACGCACCATTATAGCCAGTTGGATTGCCAACCTTCGTAGGGAGACGGCGTCCCAAGTAGAAAATTAAGCTTTGGGACAAAGTCTACGATTGGAAATCCGCTTGTTAAAATGTAGTGAAACAACCCGGAAATTGACACTTTCAGTTTAATCCATCGAAATGCTTATTTATAAACAAGAAAAATAAAGAAAAAATTCTGGTGGAGGGTAAACCAAACTGCGGGGCTAATTTTGGCAATGCCCAAACAATATTTCGAAAAATCTCTACGGCTTCTCATATCCGACCAAAACCAATCCCTCCAGGGCAAGTGGTTGCAACCCCCTAAAATTGAAAGATGTGTCCGCATCATTGGCGAAACATTTTAAAGAGAAAAGGTCGGATATGCCAAATCTCCAATTCTACCGACAAATTTTGGAAAAAACAAACGATGGTGCACCACCAGCAGTTACAGTGGAGGAACCTAGCAACAATAGGGATACTGATAGAACTTCAATGTTTATTTAATTTTTTAAGATTTAATGTATTAAAAGGAAAAACTTTTCTGAATTTTTCTAATAATTTTTATTATAACTACTGATATTTGTGGTTTTATTAAAGTTTTTTAAAATTTATAATTTTGTCTTTTAATTTTAAATGCAGCTACCTTCCTATGCGTTTGTTTGAAAACCGACAAAATCCAAAGTTCATATCAAAAGCGGCTATATACAATAAAAAAAATTAAAAAATCAAAAAAAAAATAAAAGTATGGGAACGTTTTAGTGATAGATAAATAAATCATAACCATGTCATTTACATATAAAATAGTTTTTTCAAAACAAATACAAAATCTGAATGGTTTTTTCAATACCTGTAAAATTTTCTTCCGCGGATTTATACGGTTTTGATACTTTTTCTTCTTCTTTGACTGCCTATCCATATTAACGGATGTTGGCTACCATATTTTCAAACTTATTTCTGTCTCTTGCAGTTTAAACAACCTCTTCAATTGATTTAATTCCGGTCTATTTTCTGATATTTCGAGGCCATGACATTTGTTTTCGCCCCATTTCTTTCTTTCCCTCAATTTTGCCTTCCAAAATCATTTGTAGTATATTATATTTTTCATTTCTAAAAATATGGCCAAAGTATGCAGTTTTTCTCTTTTTTATTGTGGTAAATAATTCGCTTTCTTTATGCTTTTTTTGTAAGACGTCGTTGTTCGACACCTTATCAGTCCAATAAATTTAAAGCAGACGTCTGTAGGTCCACATTTTAAACGCTTCTATTTTATTGATAGTGTTTACCTTTAGCGTCCAAGCAACCACCCCGTATAATTGTATTGACCATAGAAAATATCTTAGGATCTTAAGAACCTTTCCGTATTTTATGAATGCACTACGTGCCATTTCTATTCTGCTTCGGATTTCCTTATCAGAGTTCCAATCTGAGTGCAGTCAACACCCTAAGTATCTGTATTGCGGTTTTGATACTAGACGACCTAATTGATCAAATTCTGCTGAGTATTCGGTTTTTTAAAGTCAGTATATTTAACAATTCAATTCACTTAAAATTTGAAAATAATGATCAAGAACAGACTGATTTCCATAATAGTGGTTGCAACGCTTATATCTTTTTCTTTTAGTGTTGTTTTTTGTAGGAGTATAATTTTCACAAAAAAAAATAATAAACTAAACAGACATGCATTAGAAAAAGGCCGCTCCTGCTTTAATGAAACGTTACTTTATTGCTGCAAATAATAAATAAACTGCATACTTTAAAAATGCATCGTTCGCCGAGGGGCTAGGTTAAAAAGTTTTAACGTCTTGCGGCAGTGTAGATGCAGCTTCGCTATGAAAATCATTAATTTCTAAATAAGTTACACTCCCCCTCCATTTTATTAAATGACTTTTAATGCTGAAGTGGGGTTGTGGTCAGTAAGATACGAAGTTCACATTCCCAGTACATGATTTAATTGACGATAATTCTATTTAATGGAAAATATATTACCACGTTAGCTGCTATCCAAATATGTGTATATTAACGAACATTTTATAAATTTAAACGGTGCTTTCATTTTAAAACCAGCCAGTCCAAATAATTTTTAATTTTACGCAAATGTAAGAAAAACAAAAAACACGTCGAATATTAAATCAAGGGGGAGGATTAAAAATGGTATTTTGCTGTTTCCAAGTGGCACCCCTTAAACATCCTGCACTCCTTCTTTAAAATATTAAATAGCAACCCCTACCTTGTGATACATCAAACTAAAATCCAAAAGAAAATCAGCAATAAAATTAAAGCGAAATTACAACTAAAACTAAAATGAAGTTATATAACAAACAGCTCCTTAAATGTATTTACAGTAACTGTTCAAAGTGTGCTCTGTTATTTTATAGGCAATAACATAACCTATTTTAAAATTCTTTTCTCTTCTCTTCTCTTTGCAAAGTTTCGCTAGTAATTCGTTTATGTTCTTAAATTATTCTAAGCTTTAGTTCTTTAATGTCTTCGTTAGTTTTGTAAACTTATATTTTTAAATATCACCACAGGAAAATTCGAGTGGTGTTAAATCTGGAGATCTTAGCGGCCATTCTATAAAACCCCTTCTGCTAATCCAATGTCTTGGATATCGTTCGTCTAGCCATTGTATTACAGCTAGTGCGTTTTTATCTAGCACCATATTTTCCTGTTCGTCAACTTGTCTTTCTAAGTAATAAGTGGATCAATTTCATATTCTAATAATTGTAGGTAGAATTCTTTCGTTAGGTTGTAATCAATAAAAGTGGTTCAATTATCTCATTACCTATAATAGAGCCCATACATTGATCTTCACTGGAAACTGAGTATTATCCTGTCGAAACTCGGTAGGATCTATAGCGAAATAGCCCAGTACTTTAATTATTGATGCTTTGTCGAGAACTCTGTGATTATTATTTATTTTTATTACAATTGGATCCAGTTTCTCCAAATTTCCGTACTAACTCTATGATTGTCTTGTGTCCTTTATTTCTATCAGGATACCTTTTATTAAAAACTCGAGCTGTTCTTCGAGTGCAAATGTTTTGATGACCGTAAATAAATATTATTTTTATTCGTTCTTGCAGAGAATACACCATTTTAATAATTTGCTACAGCTACAAATAATAGCTAATTTACCGTCACAAATAAGTAACTATATAAACTATTAATATTTTTGAAACATAAAAACAAAATGACAAAACATTTTAAAAAAGGTGACATGTATTCAAAAGTGCGTTAATTGATCCCTAATTAGACATCTACCTATCTAACAGTGGCGGAGGTCCTTTTTGTTATCGCTTCATGTTATTTAACAAAATTTGTTGTTATCAGCAAAATAAAATGTTGTTTATATTGCTGATTTGCATTTTTTTGTAAAGTTAAAAGTTATTTGGACTAGTTGGTTTTAAAATGAAAGCACTGTATAAAAATATACTAAATGATTTTGTTTTTTCAGGTATCGCCAAACCTGGTTGATTTTATAAAATCACCGGTGAACATAATAGACTTCGCAGCAACACTCAGTTTTTATATAGACCTGATCCTATTGTCGGAGAAAAAAAATCAATTATTAGATTTCTTTAGTATAATCAGAATATTTAGACTGTTTAAATTAACAAGGCATTCTCCAGGATTAAAGATTTTAATCCATACCTTTAAAGCGTCGGCGAAAGAACTGGGATTGTTGGTATTTTTTTTGGTACTTGGCATAGTTGTGTTCGCCAGCTTGGTATATTATGCGGAGAAGTTACAGGTAAGTAATTTAATCATTTTTATTTAAGTAAGCTGGTTTTTTAAACAATCAGTTACACATTTTTGCATCTATTCACGCTGTCGAAAATACCTTTATAGTTGACTGTACTAACACTACAGTTTTATATATATATATATATATATATATATATATATATATATATATATATATATATATATATATTCATCGGTTTACAGCGTTCTCCGTCGCTTTCCAACACCTAACCGCCACAGATCTCTGTCACCACACATACTATCTGTTAGCTCTCTCCTTTCCATTTCTCTATTGATGCCTTCTCTCCAGCTTTTTCTGGATCTTCTCCTTTTTCTTTTTCCCCGTGGTGCCCATTCTAGAATCTGTTTTGGTAATCTTTCCTCGGTCATGCGTTGTACGTGGCCATACCAAATTAGCTGTTTTGTTCTAATATCATCTACTAAGGTGTGTTTTACATCCACTATTTGTCTAATTATTTCATTTGTCACCTTCTTCAGTCTCGATCTTCCAGCTGACCTTCTCCAAAAATTTATCTCTGTAGCTGTAAGTATCGTTTCTGCTTTCTCTTTGAGCTGCCATACTTCACTACCATATGTTACTACGCTTTGACGATAGAATTATGGATCCTTTTTTTGCTTTCTTTTGAAATGCGCTGGTCCCAAAGAATACCATTAAGCATAGAGATTGCTTGTCTGCCTTGCATATTTCGTTCTTTTATGGTTTCGTCCAGCGTTCCATCCTTAGTTATCTTTAGGCCTAAGTACTTATATTCTGAGCAACATTCAATTCCTCTTTCATCTTCCAGCACTATGTTTTGTTCATTTTCTCCTATACACATTTTTTTAGTCTTTTCTATGTTGACTTTTAGACCCCATTTTCGATATTCTTCTATTAATTTTCGGGTCATATATTCCAGGTCATCGTAGTCCTGTGCCAATACCACCTGATCATCTGCATAACATAGTGTATATAGAGTGTTGTCATTGTTTAAGGGTATCCCCATTCCACTGCATTTTTCATTCCACGTTTTGAGGACTTGTTCCAAGTATATCTTAAAAAGGGTTGGCGATAAACAACATCCTTGTTTAAGTCCTTTGTTTACTGTAAATCCTTTCTTTAATTTTTACATTGGCAGTTGTTCCAGCGTAGAGTTGTTTGATAGCTTTTATTAAACCATTATTTATATTTGTCTTCTCTAACGTTTCCCATAGTTTATTTAAGGGTACGCTATCGTACGCTTTTTGTAAGTCTACAAATAGCATATATACTTCCTGATCAAAAGCTGTCTTTTTTTCAATTATTTGTGTAACACTATATAGATGGTCAATTGTGGATCTTCCAGTTCTAAATCCTGCCTGTTCTTTTGCTTCTAAATCAGTAAATTCTTCTTCAATTTAAAAAAAAAAAAAAAATACACAACTTTCAAAGCGTCCGGACGCCACGAGTCCTACAGTGTTGTCAGATTTTCTTTCCACTACAAACGCGTTAGTCAAATTTAATGTTAAATTTTTTTTTATAAAAACTAATTATAAATTTTTTTTACAAAGATCTATTTTAAAAACTCGTTATAATTAACAGGAAATGTCGCTGTATACAATTTACTACATTTAAAAATTAATTAAACATACTACGTAAGATTTCTTTAATAACTTTAATTTTTAAATATGGTGTGACAATTTTTTATTTTAAACATAATATAAAAGATTGCGTTTTATAAATTTTACCAATTTAGAATTGGACAATTTCTAATTTTAAGAAAAATGGTAGCAGGTGACATTGATTTATTCAGAGAAATATACAGCCAAATTTGTTACACCCACTTCGGAAGCACAATGGCATTGGGATATTAAAAAAAGGCTAAACAATATTTATTGCGTTACAAAACGGATTATCACGGATTTTTTACCACTGTATTGAATTCTCCCGGGAGTTTTAGGTTTTAAGGACAACGTGAGTGATTCATTGTTGAATGTACTTAATTATTCGTATTATTACATACACAGCAGTACTACACAGCCAGAGGCTGGGTTTTCTAAAAAAGCTAAAAACTTTTTACTCCTGATCAACTGTTGACGACGTACAAGGCTCAAATCCGACCTCTACTGGCGTATTGCTCGCACATTTGGGGTTTAGCACCAAGGCATTCTCTTCGTCTTCTAGATTCCATTCAGAAAAGAGCCATTCGCTTGATAAACAGCTCCCACAGATACCCTTCACCCTCTAGAACATAGAAGAAGAGTTGCAGACCAGTCATTGCTCTATAGATATTTCCATGGCAGATGCTCCAGAGAAATAAAAACTCTTGTACCACCATTGGCCACATTCGGCCGAAGAACTCGGCACGCTGATCAGTCTCCCCCATTTATTCTTAAGATTGACACTACTAGGACCAATCTTCATCAAGAATCCTTCTCTTACAGGGCTGCTACGGAATGGAATAAGCTTCCAAAATCAGTTTTTCCAGAGAACTATGACCTACAACTTTTTAAAAAGCGTGTCCACAATCATTTCCTTTCTATAATCCCTTCCGCTTCTAATAGTCGTAGTGCGGGCCGTCCGCGGCCCACACGATAGGTCTACCCTTTTTGCGACTATTTTCATAAAAAAAAACCTACCAAACAATAAAAATATATTCCTTTCGTTTAATTACCAACATAAAATTAAAGAAAAGTTTTTTAATCTTGTAGCCTCGTGTGTATTATTTTATAGTAAGAATTTTTTTTTATGAAGGATAATAAGGACAACAGCTTTAAGAGCATACCCGAGGGATTATGGTGGGCCATAGTGACGATGACGACGGTTGGATACGGTGATATGGCTCCAAAAACATACGCGGGAATGTTCGTTGGAGCACTCTGCGCACTAGCCGGTGTATTAACGATAGCACTACCAGTACCAGTCATCGTTTCGAACTTTTCAATGTTTTATTCCCATACTCAGGTAAGTACTCTACATTTATACATTTTTAAAAAAATAATCGCGCTAGAACGTCATTTATATTTTGAGTTTAAAATATGAAATCAGTTAAAAAATAAATAAAACGAATCACAAACTTTTCGTTTACTTTTATATTATAAATTTCTTTCGGTACTAAATTCATGTATTTTTGCTTTTTAATTTCTCTCACATTTGTTTTTTGAAAACAATGTAACAAAAAATTAATTCAGGTGCCAGGATTTAATTTAACCTTTTTATAAAAGCCCCTTTAAAACTTTTGTTTTCTTAAAAATAGCTAAAAATATAGGAAGGAGCAGTAAAAAAAGTATTCCTGTGTCCTAAAATTATTAAAACTTATAGAATAGGTAGTAAAAAAAATTAAAATAAAAAGTTTATCTAAAGAATAAATTAAATTTTTATAATAATTCTGTGTTTAAGAAAACTAAAAATAGGTTAGTTTTATTTATTTATGATATTAATTCTTGTGTTGAATAAATGCATATTTTATTTATTAAATATGCCTCTTATTTAACTTCAATATATTTGTACCTAAATATAAATAAAGTTCTCATGCAGACGCTTGGATTCCTAATCCCTTGAAGCACTCCTCGTATTTTTAATAAATATCTAACAGAAGCATTTTACTGGTCTGTACCTTTTGACGAAGTTATTTATGATTTTTTATTCAATATTATTAGGAATTCCTTTATGTCGCGGGAAGCCTTTTATAACCATAAACATCAAAGTATCGACAGAGAGTGATTTAACTGATAGTTTTCTTTAAACTGTGCACGAAGCTTTTAGATACTATATTGACTGTCACAAAAATTTGTATTAAAACCGATTATAATAACAAATTAAAATTTTAGGCAAGAGCAAAATTACCCAAGCAGAGAAGAAGTGTGCTACCTGTGGAACAACCGAGGAGGAAGAAAATCGAGCAGGGCACGAATAGAAGGATGAACGCAATCAAACACAATCCGGTTCTATTTAAAAGTGCGTTTGAAAATAACAAACTAGGTAGGTGCCTTACTAAAATATTTAACAACAATATCACGTTTATTACACTGCCCAACAAAAAAAAATTAAATAAAATGTTTCTTTTACTGTATGAGTAAATTCTTATTAATTTTTAGTCAGGAAAAACGAATATGACTAAGAAAAATAATTAATAGCCTTTATAAAAAAGGAATCAGATCTCGTTGACGTTGTCTGCACTTAAAGACTCTGTCATCATCCCACAGAAGATTTCAATGCTGTAACCTTGACTCTAAAAGATCCAGCTTCTTCTGTAACAAATCAAGATTCCAAATGAGATCACTCAACTTCGATTGGCTTATTCTAAGCGGTTAATCATCCTTTTCTTTAAACCAGGATCATGGGATGTTAAAGGCATGTTGAGTTCTTCTTTTTTCATAATGTCTTTATTTTTTCCTTCCAACCCATGAATTTGGGGTAAAGAAGGAAACAGGAAATCTGTCTAAATGTAAAATAGGTCGAATAGCAGTTGAAAGATTCGGGCATTTCACTGTTTATGGATGGAAAAGAATTACTAACCTAAGATATGCAGATGACACCTTAATACTAGCTCGTTCAAAAGAAGAACTCACGGAAATCATAAGAAAATTGGACAGGATCACCAGATAACATGGTCTTACGTTGAACAAAAAGAAGACGAGAATTATGATAATAGACCGCAACCCTGCCAATGTTAGACAGATCGATGGTTTTGAAATGATTAAAAAATTTAACTATTTAGGATCACTTATCACAAAAAAAGGTGGCTGTGATAGAGAAATTAAACGCAGAATGGCCATAGCACGTAACTCAACAATAAAACTAACTCGAATATGGAAATACTCTGCAATATCTGAACACAACAAACTGAAATTATTAAACTCCTTGATCTTTCCTATTGCCACATATGCCTTTAAGACCTGGATTTTAAAATGGCCAATCGAAGAATAATAGATGGTTTTGAAATGTGGGCCCACAAAAAAATGCTGTGAATATCATACACAAAACACCGTACTAACGTGTCAATTTTTAAAAAACTAAAAATCACCTCGAGGCTATCAACTAGGATAAACCAATCATACCTACGGTATTTTGGACACAGTTCAAGAAGAACGAATGGGCTGAATAACTTATTGTAGAGGGAACTGTGTGTTAAAATTTGGCAAACTGGGGTATGACCAAAAGAATGGTGTGAATCGGTGTACATGCCGCTACACAAGAAAGGCTCACCTACAGACTGCAGCAACTACAGAACAATAGCGCTTATGTCACATGCAAGCAAAATTCTGCTTCATATCATAAACAACCGTTTAACACCTTTTTTACTTCCACAGATTCCCGACGAACAGACAGCATTCATGCCAGGAAAGGGAACAGAAACAAATCCTGAATGTAAGACAAATAATAGAAAAAGCATATGAATTTAATGTAAAAACTTATTTGTGCTTTGTCGACTACAAAAAGGCAATCGACTGCGTAAAATGGAAGAATTTGTGGCTTATCTTGGAAAACATGGGAGTACCAAAACATATGATTATTTTGCTTAAAAATCTTTCAACTGCGGAAAGGTGAAAGTCAACAACATGCTGTGTAAGTCTTTTAGTTCAAAGTGCGGTGTAAGACAGGGCTGTATTGTGTCACCGATACTCCCCAATACATACGGAGAGTATATAATGAGAAAAGTTCTGCAGTGCTGGCGAAGGGGATTAACCATAGGAGAAAAAAGAATTACTAACCTTGGATATGCGGATGACAGGCGGCTGTGATTGAGAAATTAAACGCAGACTGGCCATAGCACGTAACTCAACAATAAATTTAACTCGAATATGGAAAGACTC
Source organism: Agelastica alni (assembly GCA_950111635.1). Classification (NCBI taxonomy): domain Eukaryota; kingdom Metazoa; phylum Arthropoda; class Insecta; order Coleoptera; family Chrysomelidae; genus Agelastica; species Agelastica alni. The sequence continues at coordinate 27,468,647 of OX467711.1, read as the reverse complement.
TACAATATCTCAACGCAACAAACTGAAATTATTAAATTTCTTGATCTTTCCTATTGCCACATATGCCTCTGAGACCTGAACTTTAAAAATGGCCAATCGAAGAATAATAGATGCTTTTGAAATATGGCCATACAGAAGAATGCTGCGAGTATCATACACAGAACACCGTACTAACGTGTCAATTCTTAAAAAACTAAAAATCACCACGAGGCTATCAACCAGGATAAACCAATCATACCTACGGTATTTTGGACACAGTTCAAGAAGAACGAATGGGCTGAATAACTTATTGTAGAGGGAAAAATCAATGGTAAACGACCAAGAGGATGGTCTCCGACGCGCTGGGTGGACCAAACCAAAAAAATCATTGGTCACGGTCTGCAAGAAGCTTCTTTTTACAGCTCAAGACAGAAAAAGAGGGAGAACTACGATCCGAGCAATTAAGACATGATGTCACCACACTCTCTCGAGAGTAAAAGAACAAGAGAGAGAAAGGTGGATTCAAGCAAAAAAAGCAGTCGTATATATGGTTTGTATGGCCAAACCATAGTCAAAGCAAATTGATCGTCTTTTACGTTTCCAATCATATCAAACAAAATTTCTATAAAATTTACCGTTACAGCTATAGTATCATTTATAAACTTTAAACATCTAGATTTATTTGTATTTTGACAGTAAACAGTTGTGCCCATATCGAAAAACAAATTTTCTACAAAAGGAAAATACAGAATATAGATAATATAAAATGTCACTTGTTTTTCTAAAACTAGAGTTAATCGGAACTTTTTTACTGATTTTTAAATTAAGCAGATGAAAATACATAGGAATGGGCCAAAACAAGATATTCTTTACCAATCATAACAAAACTACAATGAAATTAACCGTAACAGCTATAGTGTTATTTATAAACTTTCAACATTCAGATTTATTTGTATTTTGACAGTAAACGGGTGTGCCCATATTGATTTTTGAATTACAAAGACGAAAATACATAGGAATGGGCTATTTTTTAAGTCCGAAACATTTTTGAACATTTTTGGGCAGTGTTACTAATCCTAAGCGTTTTGTTTTAAAGATGTTAAATAATTAAAACTTTTTCTGACCAAGTCAATTTAGTAGGTAACGGTTCTTTTTATTTTTTTTTTACCGAAACTTTTAACAAGACCAAGTTAATTTTAACTTTAACTTTAACTTTAACTCGCACAACATCGACAGACGTCGCTGCCGTGTTATTATGTGTATTCACTAATTTGATAAAGTACTGCAAAATTATGAACAAAACTCTATTTCCAGTTAGACCCTTAGGCAAAACGTCTCGCAAGGAAGGAAGTAAAAATTTAGAACTATTTATAATTGGATTATTGAAATTTAAGTAAAAACGTAAATGAAAAAGCTTTTAAGTTTTGGGAAATAGTGCTTTTTTTAACAAGTTTTTTGCTGCAACTAATGTTTGCGATGTTCTTATACTAATTAAGTGACTTTTTGAAGTAGTTTTTTTTTATTTGATAAATTGATATCAACATTTATGGGAAATATTAAGTATCGTCCAAGATGAATCAGCTCATGAGTATCGAAAACAATTCCACCTTAATTTTTTTATAGGATTCTCTTTAAATTGTCCTACTGATTATATAAATGCATGTTGCCATAGGGCAACCCCGTGCCATATTGTTTAAACCGAAATTGTTTAAACAATTGCAACGCATTTTTATTTTCCAACACACTTGTCTGCTTCTTCATATCTACTAATACCAATATGGGATGATATTTCTATCTCGTTCTCCGGCCACGAACAGTTCTTTTTCAATATGTTGAGCCAAACTGTGTTTGGAGTATAGCTGTTGGATAGAGTATAGGGAGCTGAGGAAGTCTGTAAGGATAAGAAAAACTGTTTTGGAGGCTGTTTGCGTTAATATGTATTAGGGCATGATATATAGCGAACAAATCTGCTGAAAGGTGTTACACATCTGTTACACACTTCCATCACATTTTCACGAAATCACTACCACAAATTGCAATATTGAATGAAAAAATAATATAAAATAAAAATTGAAATAAACATATTCATTTCAAATTACATTCGGAGTTGAAGAAAAAACGTAACGTTACGAGGGTCCCCCGACCGCACAATTTTTTTCTCTAACTTGCTTTAGGGTTCAGTTATATTTTTTATTTGCAAGAAGTTTTATTATTTTTAGCTATTCTTTGGACTGTATTTTATTGGCGTATATTATTTACAAAACAAACACCTGTTCTTGTAGAACTTTGCTAAATATTGTGTTGGATATTTAGATCACCGTTTTTGTTTTAAGTTACAATAACCAGTAAATTGTTTAACCTTATGAGACATTTAATAACTTCGGGCAATTAAATACACGTTTTGGGCGATAACTTCTTTCATAAGACCGCATTAACTTTGTGAATTATAGTCTATGTATCATTGCTGCTATTCCCTTTAAAGTTTTCAACTAAGTTTATCTACCTGTGCTTTGCATTGAAACCGAAATCGATTAAAACTTTTATGAATGGTTTTAACTTTGCCGATCTGGGATTCGAAAATAATTTATTATGGTAATTTGTTTGTAAAACAAAAAACCGTTTCGTTTGAAAAAAAGTAAGTCAAAGGACTAAATTATTCAAAACGCGTCTCTATATAAATGTTTTAATGCACGACCGAGCGTAAAACAGCACTTTATCGCCCGCGGACTAAAGGTGAGAGAGCACACTAATGTAGATGGAAATCTATATTTTAGTAGTTTTAAATTATGCAAAATGATGTATACAAACTTAAAATTGTGTTACCAATAATACGACGAAATCAATGACCATAATCATTTTAAATAAGCAAGTTAATATTTACAATACTGTTGTAAAACTCGTTTGTAATCCACCTCGAGAGGTGCTAACAGAAAAAATATGGTGTTGCAGAAAGGTATAGAAATATCTAAGCAGAGCCACATTAAAATGATAAGCAGTATCCTTCTCCTCCTTTTTCCATTATTCTCCAAAGGATGTAGAGTGACACCATTTATATTTGATTCAGCAGTTTCGGCATCATGCAGTCTCATGTTTATTAATGGTTTTGTTTGGTCTACCCATCAAGTTGAAGATCTGCCTCTTGAGCGTTTGCCTTCTATTTTCCCTTCTATGATTAGTCGCTCCATTGTTCCTGATCTTCTAGCTATATGCCCAAGGTATTGCAGATACATGCGGTTCATTCTGGCTAGCAGCCTTGAACGTGGACCAATTTCTTGTAATACGGATACGTTGGTTCGGTGTTCTGTTCACGATACTCTTAATAGTCGTCCATAAACCCACATTTCAAAAGCCTCAATTCTGTTTTTATCTGCTTTGTTTAAAGTCCATGTTTCCGCTGCGTACGTTGCAATGGGGAAGATAAGAGCATCAACTAGACGGAAGTTCGTTGTTTTGGTGATAGATTTGTCTTTCCATATTTTATTTAGCTTGGTAGTCGCTGATCCTGCCATAGTCAGGCGACGCCGTATTTAGCTTTCTCATTTCCCAGTGTTGGCAATCAAGGAACCAAGATAATTGAAAGCAGTATAGTGTGTGTTTAATATTAAGATTATTGCAACCCTCGGTTATCGTACTATAGAAAAGCAAGCTTTTTTATTGTTGTAAAACTCGTTGCAACCCATGTCTAGAGGGATTAAAGGCGACTCATTGTCCCTACGTCTTAAAATAACATCATCATCATGATCACTCAGCTATAGTAGTCCACTGCTGAACATAAGCCTCTCGTTTATTTTGCCACTCTGCTCTATCTTGAGCCATTTGTATCCAATTACCACAGATTCTTTTGATGTCATCGGTCCATCGTGTGGGGGGGCGCCCTCTACTACGATAAGCTTCGTGCCTCGGACGCCACTCCAATAGTTTTTTAGACCATCTTCCGTCAGTTCTTCTAGCTACGTGGCCAGCCCAGTTCCACTTTAAAGTTGTTATTTTTTCGATTACATCTATAACACCTGTTCTTTGGCGAATAATCTCATTTGGTATTCGGTCTCTGAGGGAGATACCCAGAATAGCCCTCTCCATCGCCCGTTGGGTGACATGCAGTTTCTTTGCTGACTTTTTTGTAAGCGTCAATGTTTCGGCTCCGTATGTCATCACTGGTAATATGCACTGATTGTATACTTTTCGTTTTAGACTGATGGGAATATCCGACTTGAAAACATACTTTAATCTTCCAAAGGATGCCCACCCCAAGCCTACTCTCCGGAGAAGTTCGCACGTCTGGTTGTCCCGTCCTATTCGGATCTCATGACCCAAATATTTGTAGGCGGTGACCTGTTCAATAGATTTGCTTCCAATAGTTATGTTTTTACTGGGGACTAGGTTTGTCATGACTTGCGTCTTTGCAAAGTTAATTCTTAGGCCAACTTCCCTTGAAGCATTGTATAATTTTTCCAACATCATGGACGCTTGATCTATACGGTCGGTGATAAGGACGATATCGTCTGCAAATCTTAAGTTATTTAATCTTTCACCGTCTATATTTAGGCCCATTTCCCCCCAGTCGATTTTCTTACAGACATATTCGAGCAGTGTGGTGAACAGCTTTGGAGAGAGGGTATCTCCTTGACGTACACCTTGTTCTATTCGGAATGTTCTTGTGTTTTTATGTAATCTTACACACGCCGTTGCTTTCTCGTATATACCCTTAATCAGTGCAATGTACCTGTAATCAATTCTGCATTCTGTTAATGATTTGAGCATATGTTGTTGGCTGATTGAGTCAAAATCTTTTTCATAGTCTACGAAAACAAGGATGAGAGGTTTATTATATTCTGTTGATTTTTCTATAAGGGTCTTGATTGTATGTAAATGGTCATTTGTACCGTACCCTGCTCGAAATCCTGCCTGTTCTTTCGGCTGGTAAAAATCTAATTTTGGAGTTAGGCGTTTAGCCTAAAATAACATACCTACATATAATATCGCTAAAGAGCACAGACATGTAGCTAATATTAAGAAAATATGTGCCGTATTGGAAGCAATATTTTCTAATAGAAAATGCAGTCGCTAATGGTTTTCTTTTGAAAGCAGTTGTCAAAAGTTTTCGCTTAAAATCAGTCGTTAATGTTCCCGAAGGTAAAGATTTTAAAGTCGTTAGTAGTACTCGCTTCAAACCAGTCAATTTATAGTATTTGCTCGAAAGAAGTTGTTGATGCTACTTGCTCCTAATAAGTGCTAATATTTTACACTGGAAGGTTAACTTTTCTCGAAACTTAAGAAATAAAGTAGGGTAACTTGGTTAACAGTGGATCACTGCTACACAGTGGATCATTCCCACCACAAAGCCATCTGCTGTTTGATATTCTATGATATGTCATACATTCGTATACAACCTTTATAACTTTCTTCCCATTTAATAAGTTTGTGGTAGTCACGACGAATAGATGTGTTAGGAGAGAAAAGTTGAGTTTGTGACAGTCGTCAAAAAAAAAAGTGAGTAATATTTTCTCAAACATGTTCTTTATATTGCGTTTAAACTGTGCGTCTAAACTCAGACATTAAACGTAGTTATTTATTTTCATTACAAAGATAAAAATTATGTAATAGCGATTTCTTGTTAGTAATGACTGGATTTCAAAATTAACTAAATCGAATGGTACACAGTGGATCAAAAGATAATGGTACATAGCAGACCACGATCCACTGTGTACCATATGATTTATAACGAAATAGTGCTAATATTATTTATGAATTAAAGCTATTTTCGTTACAGAATACCACGAAATAAAAAAATTTAAGGAAAATAGGTGCTCATACCAAAGAGGAAATGCAATTAGCTCTTAATTCTATTAATAACGGAAACGGTATACGACACGTATCCTCAGAAACCAACATACCTCATACTACCTTACAAAGATATTGGGCAAAGACAAAAAGAGCTGTCTTTCAAGGGGATATAAAACTATAAAGTAAATAGAGTTTTTTTTCCGAATCACAATAAAATATGCTTTGGGACTATTACAAAAAATGTGCATTATTATTTCATGGACTTACTAGCAAAGATCTGAGAACTGCAAAATAAGAAATTATTCTGCTTATTTTGTCCCATGTCATAAGTAGTTGTTTTTAGTTAAGTAATTAACTAAGCCACTGGGCTCTTACTACACATTGCCCTCTATCATAACATTTACTTATTGTTCTTTATGAATAGATTGTAAATAAATAGGGATTCAAATAAAACAAAAATTCTGCTGATACAAATCCATTTATAAGCTCTCAAGATGTTCAAAGGCTTACCTCAAAAACAAATGAAGAAATTACAAAGGCAAATCAGTGATTTGAAAAAATAATTTTACTTTGAATGAGAATCATACTGGTTCCATCCTGTTTAAAACAAATTATGCACGCTTTGAAACACTCAATGAAATTCATTTTCCAATCAGCTCCCAACACACAGCAAACAATACAATACAATTACAGTGCAACAAAAGTAGCTCGGCGGGCGGGAGATCACAAAATCTGCACAAAACGAAAACATTCGAATAACGATCCGATCGGCGACGACGAAATTTTCAGTAATCGTGAGTCTCAAGTACAATCGGAGGAAGAAGTTTACGAATGTGAAGTAAATTCAGCCGAATATTTGTTATTTTAGAGGCTAGTCGCCCGCCAAGCTACTTCTGTTGCACTGTACGTTTTATTTTTGAAAGAGACAACGTTTTATTTGAACGGGAATGCTAACTGGTAAAACACCCGATATTGGTCTGATGAAAATCCAAATTGGATGCAAGAATTTCATACGCCAAAGACCACAAAAAATCAACGCATCGAATGGTATTGTAAGAAATACATTTGTTAGTCCATGTTTTTTAAAAAAAAATTTAACAGAGGAATTATATCTGGATTTTCTGCAAAATACATTAATTCCTGATTTGACCCAGCTGTTGCTGATATCCAAATTGCCAACACTTCAGACCGCATAATGTGGTTTCAACAGAATGGCGTACCCGCCATTTTCGCTATAGCTAACACTAGTTTTTATAATATCAGACAGCCAGGCTGCTTTAAAAGCACTGAGCTTCAACAAGATAAATTATAAACTTGTATGGAATGGCATCGAAACAATAGAGTCCCTTGGTGCGAACAACAGGGTGACCCTACTGTGGGTACCTGGGCACCAGGGGGTGAAAGGAAACGAAAAAGCCGACACCCTTGCAAAACATGGGGCCGAATCTGCGTTCACTGGACCAGAACCGGTTTTTGGAGTCACCACAAGTGCCGCCAAAACAATTATTTCGGACTGGGCGGAGAGGAAAATACTCACGTACTGGTCCGACATACCAGGGCTGACCCACTCGAAGGCGTTTTTATCGTTTCAACCCTCGAGAAACACAACTAAGCAGATCCTAGAATGGAGCAGAAATGACCTGTTTATTCTAACAGGACTGCTTACGGGACACTTTCGTCTAAGATACCACCTCAGAAAGATAGATCTGAACCAACAAACGGACTGTCGGTTTTGCTGCGTAGAAGACGAAACTGCTGAACATATACTTTGTTCATGCCCCGGCCTGGGAAGAATAAGGTTCAACATATTTGGATACACCAACCTAGAACCTACCGATTTTAAAAAAAATCTCACCCTTTACAACCATGAACTTTGTGAGAAGGGCTGGATTGTGCGGTGAACTGTGACCTCTAGGGGTGAGCCACAATAGACCTACTAAGGGTCGCGGTGGAGGGGCGACCACGCCCACTCACATGATACCTAACCTAACCTAATCCCAGTTTCATTTGCGAATAAAACTGCTTTACAATTATTCACAGATCAATTTTGATAATATCGAGCAAAACGTAACGAAGCAACTCTGTTCTCTCTCTAGTAAACAAAGGTGCAGTGGCTGGTCTCCTACTGTTTAATCCAGCTTCATTTAACCGTCTTCTAATTGATTTTTAAGAAATTGCTACATTGCGGACAGCGTCGAGTTTTATTTTTTGGATAATTTTCATTGTTGAATTAATTTTGTCTATTAGTTTATGATGTCATTAGTCGGTATATTGGTATAACTTGTGTATTTAGTACAAGAGTATGTCTAAATTTACATTTTTTTATTCACCCTTAAGGTTTATATAATTAAATTGTGTTTTATTTTTTTATTTAAAATTTATATCTGATTAAATATTGAGACATCAAAAGGACACTAGGCAATAATTCCAGCCCTACGGCACTGTAATTAAGCTCGTAATTTTCTTATGAAAAGCTAAATCGTATTTCACAAAAGCATTTCTTGTTTGTTGTTACTAACGAAACGCAAATTTAACCTGAGATATCTTGTTTAAATATTCAGCATCATTTAAATATTTTATTCGTTTTGCAACGGGTGAATTATTTTAAAATTATAATAAAGTTTAACGAATGCAAAAAGATCCAAAGGATTTTTATTTTAACGAAAAAACGTATTTATTTTAACATCTAAAATAAATTTTGTTTTTTTTTTGGTGAACTTTTGTTCAAGTCGCGATGTTGCAGATTTGGGAGACTAACATACATACATATATATAGTCAAGCCTTTTTCCCGTAGGTGTAGGAAGGAACCACTTCCTTTTACTTGCTACGGTTATTACACATATCTTTTGCAACACATCCCTGTGTCACAACCTTTTCGATGTCAAACCATTTCGTGCAAGCTCCGTTTATCCTGACACAAGCATTGGAATCCTCGTAAAGTGATTTTAGTGCTCGTATTAATTTACCGTTTACCCCATACATAGACAATGTCGACCACAATTTACTCCTCACCACTCTGTCATAGGCCTTTTCCAAGTCTATAAAAGCGCAATAGACCTGACCTCTGGCCAAGAATTTTTCAACTATATCCCGTAATAAAAAGACCTGATCCATACATCTTCTTCCTCTTCTAAATTCTGCTTGCACATCCCATATCATCTGCTCAGTTTTATTCGTCACTCTTTTAATTAATATATTTGCATATAGTTTGCCAATTATGCTGAGTAAACTAATACCCCGGTATTTCTTACAGTCCTGCTGCGAACCTTTTCCCTTGTAAAGTGGCATGATAACGGCCTTGCACCAGTCGTCTGGTACGCTACCACTCCTTCAACAAATGTTAAAAAGGCGGTAAAGCAAACTTGTTACCACGCTTTGTCCATGCTTCGGAATTTTAACTATTATCCAGTCGTAGCCAGCAGCTTAACCCAATCTCATACTGTTCAACGCTTTCAAAATTTCTGTCGTACTAATTTTACTTTTATTGCAACTTTTACTCATGTCTCCGAATAGTGCCTATACGTGTATTCAGTTGCGAGGTAGTATTTTTACATCTGGATTTTCTTATGGACTTCCAGAAGAGTATAATATTGTTTTTAAAATAGTCAGATAACCTTCTATCAAATTCATCTTTATCACTCTCCTTTTTTCTTGCCACAGCCTCTTTTGCCACACTTTTTAAACTTTTAAGACGAACAACTGGTGAAAAAAAGGAATAAAATTGGTTTACGTGGGTGGTCTGAATGGTTTTCGACTTTAAGATGGGAGCATTTGTCAATCAAAGCTGGGGAATGTAATTGCACATCTTTTGGCAGGTACTTACCAAAATTTTAGCCATTTTGGACGTTTAGTTGTTTGACAATGGTTTAAGTGAGTCAGTGTTAGTGTTTATGTAAAAAAATCGAGTATTGAGCTTATATTAAATGTGTTAGATTTCGTTTATTACACAGCTCAACAAAAAAAAAATTGTTGTTGCCCTGGATATTTCTGCAGATTTTCTTAATTGCAAGTACACGGTATTCAAATATATTCATGAAAGTACTAAATTGGCTCTAGTTTTTATGATTTCGGTGTATTAATAATATTAAAAATAATAAACAATTTACGCCGGCTCCTCTGAACTATTAATAAGTGTTTGGTTTCTGGTCAAAATTCGCTTTCTGCACATTTATTTCGCGCATACATACATTACGTGATTGTGCAAGTGATTCTCCGTACTTCTCACTTTGTTAAAATGCCAGAGATCATTATTTAACAAGATTGTAGGACGCATAACGCGCGTTTAGGTAAGTAAGTAAATATTCAAAGTTGAACTAAAATAAAGCTTATACTTAAATATTCAAAATTCAATGTTAAGTTTAAATCGAATATTTAATGTCAAAATTTTGAGGATTCGAGGACACTTTGATGTCAAGAATTCAAAGCAAATCACAATATTTTTTTAAAATGTAGGTTTTTTTATTAGCTTCAACTTTCTAAACGAAAACTTCCATAATTTGTATTCAACAAGCAAATAGGAAAAGTCTCCAGAATCCTTTTTACAAGAATGTATATATCAATGTGGCTTTCACTGCCCATTATGATCGTAATAGCTCTCAGGAATTCCGTTGCTTCTTTGACCAAAAAGCGTGTGTTTCCTGCAGAATATTAAATCCGAAAAAAGATTAATTCCTACACAATTTTGTATTTTGTGGAATGCGGTTTAATAATGGGGAATTTTTCAAATTTTATTACATCAAGCGATTTAATATTTCACCGTCAACGTTTTTATTTTACTGGAATACAAAAAAAACATTTTTGTAGGACTTGAATATCTTATATCGTCGCAAATTTGTGGTTTTTTAGAATAAGTAGGTGTAATAATTCTAAGTAGTAAGTTAGGTACAGGGTGGCAAACCGAAAACGAAAAAGAGCCATTTGCAGGAACCTCGGCAACATTTTAGAAAAACGCTCAGACCCGTCGACTTTTTATTTAAAGGGAAACATTTTTTTTTCGGTATTTTTGACTTCATTTTTTTTAACCCCAAACCAGGGTAAGAATTACCCTAAAATTTTTAAATGGCAATAGGGGTCGAATAAGATGTCTTTTTTCTTTAAATTTCCTCCAAGTACTTAAAAAAAAAATCTTAAAATTCTAATTATTTTAGTTGTTTACTTACTACTTAATTGATTAAATGTTTAAACTGATGACCACCCGCCTCCATACAATAATAAAAATTTTGCTCAAAACGTTCACGCACATTTCGAAGAATTCGACGGCACTCGTCAACGATTCTTTGACAAAAATCTGCCAAAGACGCTGGTTGTGTTTCATAGATTTAACTTTTGAGATGTCGCTACAAAAAGAAATCTAGGTGCGATAAATCTGGCGATCGTGGAGGTCATTCAATGCTCCCAATCCAATACCGTGGAAAACGTTGGTCTAAATACTGATGAACAATCGCCACATAATGCGAAAGAGCACCGTATTGTTTAAAATAAAAATGATATTCTACTGTGGATTATTTTTAAATACATATCAGTTAAGGCAGGGTCAATAGCGTCTTCCAGTAATTGCAAATACATTTCGCCAGTCAAATTGCCTGGTAGAAAAAAAGGACCCACCAGTCGGTCACCGCAAATGCCAGTTCATACATTTAATTTCTCCGGTTGTTGTGTATGCACCTCGTGAAAAACTCTTGGATGTGAATCAGGTCAATAGCGGCAATTGTGGCGATCTGCAGTCTTGTGTATGAAAAAACTGCATTTATCGGAAAAACGGATATTAAAAAGAAACTGTGGATCGTTCCCTGCTCGCGCACTCATTATTTCGCAAGACTGAAAACGCTGATCATAATCATCCTCATTAAGTTAATCGATTTTATATGTTTGTATTTTATATGGATCAAGGTTTTTAGAAGCGATAACAAATCGCCACAAAGCAATGCAAAGCAAAAAAAGCAAAAATTAATTTATACCATTGGCGTATTTAACTTGAATAAATGACATTTTTACGGTTCGTAATTTTTTGCAGATAAGTTTTACATTTAAAATCCAATTTCTCAATGAGTAATTATTAAAGACTTTTGTGTAGAGAATTGTAAGAGCTTTAAAAATTCATCTTATTTGACCCCAATTGCCATTTAAAAATTTTGGGGTAATTCTTACCCTCGCTTGGGGTTGAAAGTAGTGAAGTCAAAAATACCAGAAAAGATTGTCCTCCTTTAATCAAAAATCGACGTGTCTGAGCGTTTTTTTAAAATGTTGACGAGGTTCCTGCAAATATTATTTATATTCATTCATAAATAATTTTCCAAATATTAAGCGTGTCTAAAAAAGATTTTAAATTATTAGTGGTTCTTTTGTTGTCAAGTAGATATGTTTCGAGTTTTTAAAGAAATTATTAAATTAAAATTAAGTAACATTTTTCCATTAAGCGATATTTAAAAGATACAAGAATAAGAAGTTGCTCATTGAAAAGCATCTGTTAAGAATCTATTAACATGTTAAATAGTATGCAACCTTATGTCAACTTTTTCTGTACAATTTTTATACACTGTGTTTATTTGAACAAAACCCACCCTTAATATTTCAGAAATGCGACATATTAGAATGAAATGCTGAAACACGTCAATTTTAGTTTAGTTTAGTTTACTACATGTAAAAATATAAGAAAACAGAAATGGAGTTAGGGCACAATTTAAAATAATTTAAATATAAAATATGATTCAGAAAAATAAAATATTTTTAATTCGTGGTTGCCAAAATTCTTTATTATGCATAAGCTGTTCGATCATTGTTCATCAAAAGTAATTTTTATGCTGCCATTGAGAATAATCAAGCATTGCATTGGATTTTAAACCTTGCTAAGCGTCACCTAGTAACACTGCTTGGAACTAGACAGTATTATTGATTTGCTGAAAACTGTGTAAAGAATTCTGTGCCGTCCTTTACTTTGTATAAAAGTTTTCTCGGAAAATAAAAGAAACCACATGCTATAAAAAATGTTAAGGCATTTCTGCATTGAGAAAATGATTTATATTTTCATTGAGTGGTTAAATACTTCAATGTTTTTTATACAATTTAAATTTTTTTTATTTTTTTAAAGACTTATTTTAAACAATCGGATATTTTCACATGATTGCATTGCATAAAGCAAATCATACAGAAAAAAAAGTGACTGATAATTAATTTGTATTTCCAGGTAACGTTAATGGAGTAAATGTTGTCAGTTTAGCACTTCAAGGCCCCTCTATGCCTAGTATAGCCGTTTTGCACCACAACGGTCCGTATAATCTTCAACCAGATGTTTCAGGTAATTTACCTTTCATACACATAGTAGAGGATCAACCTTCCCCCAATGAAGGTAATGAATTATTGAATATATAGAGATAAAGTTGCTTTAATCATTGGCCATAATAATTAAAACCGTGTTTGCTAATATTTTGTCGGCCAATACTAATAACATTTTCTATGAAAGCTTCGCCTTTGAATGTAGTTTTTCCCCATTTCATCGTGTAAAATTATTTTTGATTTTTTTTTAAATTGTATAATATAATCAAATAAAATCTACCCAGAAAAGTAAAGAAGGTACAGTGAAACTTCTCCATAACAGACACCAACGGTGAACAGTAATTGTCCGGTGTTTAAAAAATAGTTTTCAATTTGCTTAATTTTTAATTATTCATTTTCGTATATGAATATACACAAATATAGCAAATTTTACGAATATACGGTGGTTTCGGATTATCGTTAGAAACTCGATAACCAGTATTCAACTGTACATTTAAGAAGTACGAAAGTAAATATTTCTTATATTCTCTGCCACTGCCCTGCCTGTTACAAAATACCAGGAAAGGCAATATTTTTATAAATCAATATATTTCTATTACCAAAATTACCATATTTCCGATTATTTCTACGAGAGGCGAAAATGAACTATATGAACGAATTGTATGCATTATTTTTATTGTAACTACTCCAATTAGATCAAAACCACTTTATTTTACAAAAAATATATAGATGTATTTGAACCCAAAGTCAGCTGTTTTTGAGATATTATATAAAACGAAGGTAACTTATGCCAGAAAGGTTTACTTTTTAAGTTAAGCTACTTATTTGTTAATAAAATGCAAGCAACATTAAAGAAACTTTTTAAGAAGTTAGTGCTTAAAGTGAAAATTAACTTTGTATGTTTCAGCGATGCCTTCGTCTCAAACGAACATCAGCAATACAGCAAATTCGCTAACGCCACGTGAGGCTACTACGGGTAGCGTGGACGCGCTGCAACTCCAACCGAAGTACCTTCCGAGTTTCGAGAGGCAATGCAGATCTGAGCCGCGCGACCTGCCCAAAAGCGAAGAAAATCTCAATATTCACAAATCCCAACAGTTTTCATCCAATTATTTCTCGGGAAAAGGCCCCCCGAATTTGACGGAAACCGGAATCAGCCTGGCCAGCGTTCCGGCCATGGCTATAGGCAGTTCCACCGAGGTATTGGTTAGTATCGTCGAAACTCAGGCCAATTTGAGGAGAAGTTCGATGATCGTCGGGGATTCTTCAGTCAAAGCGGACAACGATAAATTTTCGCCGGATTTTGAAAATTTTAAGTCACCCAGTACGGAGTTTACTACGTCCACTGTACCGTCCTCTCCTTTGGAAGAAGGGTTTACCAGTACAGAGCACAAAGATAGTGTCAAATTTTGTGATATAAACGATGTTACTGATATTGAAACTTACACGGTGTGAATTGTTTTCGTTCTGCACTAATTTAAAACACGTGTTTTTGTTGTTTTTTTTTTAATTATTATTTTTAAAAATTTTACTTAATAAAAATGTGTTTTAAATATTGCAAGGTTGTTTAAGGTAAAAGTCATAGACTACAAAAAATTTTAACTTAACATTATAAATATTTTTCAAAAGATTTTTTTTTTAGAAACGTTTACAATGAATGAATGAATAAGTAAATAGGAGTTGTGAAAGAGTCTAATTTTTCCATAGGCACTTTAGCATTGTATGCTTTTTGTACCTTTCCAGCTCCTTAGTTTAGTCAATTCTCCTGTTAAGGAGTAAAAGCTCATGTACTGCTATTGTTATAGGTGGATCACTTCCTTGGTCTTGTATACAACCCAGGTAGTGCCTCGATTGGGCGATGGCTTCACATTTAAAGATAACGTAAGTGGCTGTTTCCTCCTGCTCATTACATAATCTGCATATAGGTACTGTGTCAAAGACGCCAATATTGTGCAGATGTTTCCTTATATACCAGTATCCGGTACAGAGCCCTACAACTGTTTTAAGTTTTTCCTTACTTAGCGAACGCAGCTTTTCTGCATGCTTAGGTAAGGGTTTTTTTCAGCATTAGTTTGCTGTGTCTAGCTCCCTCTGGCTGTGCCTACTTGATGCTCAGAGTGGATCCAGCTATTGATCGCTGCTTTAACGTTAGCCTTGGGTATCCCTAATATTGGTTCTGGCCCAATAAATGGTGTTCCAAAACCCCGCCTAGCTAGTTTGTCCACTTTTTTGTTACCAGAAATACCTTTATGCCATTGCACCCACGACAAAGAAATCTTGATATGGTTAGCCAAGATTCGTAGATTTCCGGCACATTCCCGGGCAATTTTTGAGTCTATTCTCCGTGATACGAAAGCTTTGAGTGCCGCTTGACTATCTGATTTAATAAGGATCCTTTTTTTTATATTCTTGTCTCAAATTTTCAATAGCACAAGCGTTTATGGCATGTACTTCAGCTTGGAAGACCGAGGCATGTCTCCCCAATGAGTTTGTTTGCTCGTATTTGGGTTTTAAAGAGTAGACGCCTGAGCCAGTTCCTTCGCTGGTTTTTGATCCATCTGTGTACCAGGTGAGTTCACCAGGTTGATCAACATTTCCTTTGTCATCTCTGAGTTTTGCGTGAACCTCATAGTTTGTCTCAAAGGATATTTCTGCAAAACGTTTACAAAAGATAAACACTCTTATGTTACTAAAAATTATTTAAAAACTCATTATTTGTTTTTTAACAGTGGAGTGGTCTATGAATTTTATTTTTTAAGTTACGTGATGTCGAACACTTTGTAGAGTATGTTAAGGTCATTAGGACAAAATTCACTTAAACTTTATTAGGACGGTTCCGATTCACAATTTTATTTTAATTTAAGTACATTTTATGGTAATTTTTTGCGTTCAATTATTTTTAAAATAATAAAAATATTAGGTGATATAAATATTATATATATAAAGCTTACGATAGTAATCCCTTATTTTTGCCAAACTGTTGATTATTTAAATAACATTTGTTGCAAAAAACAGGTTTTATTGAACCGTCCTGATTTTCTAGCACTATCCATACAGGGTAAAATCGGTTTGTACCCCAGAACCAAAATGTCAATCCTAAAATGTCTATAGATAGTAAAACAATTAGATCATTTTTCTGTAACTTATAATAAGCTTGGTACTACCCTAGTAGATTTTTTACCTTCAGGATATAACCAATTAAATTATTATTGCGTTGTAAGAGATCCTCAGTTATTAAAATACAGATTTAGCTTAAAACAGCGACATTTTTATAGCAATTTAGGTAATGTTTCCAGGCACATTGTTACAATAAAAATTATGAGTATTTACACAATAAATTTTAAAACAATTGCAAATGATAAAAAACGTTCAACAATACATTTTTAATTTTGATTTTTATGCAGAGTAATATCTATTAATTCGAGATATTAAACCACAGACAAACTAAGTACAACTAGATTTGTATGATTAAACAAAAAGTGTTGTACCTACCCATGTTTCAAAAACTGTAGGTACCACTCTCATTCAAAAGCATTCAAAAGACGACTATTCACTTAACGACGTACCAAGGTACCTATTGAAAAGAATCCCACTTCGTTTAATAAATTTTATTTTTTGTTGTTATATATATATATATATATATATATATATATATATATATATATATATATATATATATATATATATATATTAACTTTCATGGTTTTTACTTAAAAAACTTGGCTGTGTCAATAGTGGCCACAAGAAGTTTGTACTATTAAGCTTCAGATACCTATGTTTTTTCCCACCTTATTAAAAGTTTCAACCTTTTAAGATCCATCCAGCTTATAGTATTATTGTTGAAGAAAAATTTAATGGAGACATTTTTTCTTGAGTGAAACTATCAGGCCCGGACTGGAACCTGTTGGAGCTCTCAGCGAAAACCTGTAAAAGGGCCTCCTACCGGGGGGTCAGGGGGTATGGAATACCCCCCAGCAAAGGGGGGATCAGGGGGCCTGCTTCATAAATTTTTTTAAATTAGATGCTAGAAAATAATGAAAATGCATTTTTACGCTATTTTGGAACCTAAAGAGAAGAAATTCAGCTAGGTTTTTATTCGAATATTATGATTTTCAACTTTTTTGACATAATTATTTATTAAAATAAGAAATTTACAGTATTTTAAGGATACCACAACGCTACAAAACACTTGCTGTAGAACTGCCAAAAATTACAACGGAGTTCAAAATAAAGTGCAGTCCGGGCCTGGTAATTATGCTAATTTAACTTGTGTCGATCTATGCTTAATTTGTTATAGTTTGTATCTATAACTATAATGTTTCTGGATTTTTTTTTGTTTTTTTGTGTGAGGCAACACTGATTGTTTTATTAAATTTCACTGCACAAAAAGAAGACCGACTAGTATGAAACGGTGAATAATGTATTCTATCTCATTCCCTATCAGGCTTATTCCTATAGATTTATGTGTTTGTCTGTTTTTAGTGCTGCTTTTTCGTTTCATCGAGTTTCAAATCACAACGGTTCTAAAAAAGTTATACTTCAGAAACACTAAAAACAATATTTAAAATCAACGCTTGTAGAAGTATATACACTCTTTGTTGTTGCTGCAATGTTTTTGTTTACCAAAAATATGCAAATTAATTTGAAACGAAAAGATGTACCACGTGTTTCTTTAAATTTAAACCTAAATTGTTATTCTTCTTTTGATAAGTCACGTTTCATCAAAAGTTAAATTTTAGCTTTGCATCCAATCTTTTATGTTTACAAATAATTTAAAAATGGAAATCTTTATTTAGCTAAAATATTAAGTTTTTAGAATTCAAAAGACATGGACTATTAAACACAGAAAAAATCTTTGAAAAATAATTCAATTTTTTAAAAATTTAACTATTAAAACTACAAAATTTAAGGGGATGTTTTCTTAAATAAATCATTATTTTAGCATTTTATAAAAATAAGTAAAACGAATAGTATAGACCCGTAAAAAAATATAACAAAATAGTCCAAACAGTCACCATAATCGATTAACAACCCTTTAAAAAATTTAAATACGTTGAAACACCCTGTGTATCACTTTATTTATCAGAAAAAAAGTGGCAACACGTCACCTACAGGCAATTTTCATTATATAAATTATGATAAAAAGTTTAGAAAGTGATTTTTTATAAACAAAATGTATTTTGGGACAAAAAAAATAGCAAGTAACGCCTCTTAATTCTAAGTTTTTACTTATTGTTTGCAAACTTTTTATAAATTACATACTAAAACTTTTTTTATTAAAAATCCAATTACAGCTTGTATATTTTTAAATGTATTTATTTCAATAATAACTGAATAAAAACGAATTTTTTATTTATCATTAAAGTTAAGTTAGGTAATTAAAGGGAAAAGTGGGTATATTTATTTTCGTGCAAAGAATAATTTAAGTTAAAAAAAATAATTAGCCTTTTTTTATCAATATCAGTACAATAAAACTCAAAAATAACCTTAATAGGATAATAAACATTTATGAAAAATATCATTGCAACTTTTCTTATATGCTAGACTACTTTTAAGAATTTTGTTAAACCTTATAACTAGAGAGCGGAATATGCGCATATGCATTACTTTTACTAAAAATACACAGCTTTTTTTTCTAAATTTCCAAATTTATTATAATGCGCCGATAATCAAGTCATATTAGCGTCATCTAAAGAGGAGTTGCAGGCGATACTTAATGTTATGCATGATGAAAATCAAAAAGATGAAAATAAATGTAAGTAAAACGAAAGTAATGGTTTTTAAAAGAGAAAAAAGCTTGACAAACTGTTAGGTTCTGATTAAGTGAGAAAGAGTTGAACAAGTAAATGAGTTTGTATACTTGGGTTCAAAGTTAACAAAAGATGGAAAGTATGACAGTGGCAAAAGATGTGTGTAAGAACCGTAGCAGGTAGAAGAAAGTGGCCTCTGCCTACCCCTACGGGAAAAAGGCGTGAATATATGTACGTATGTATGAAACAAAATATTAAATATAATATACACATTTATGTTTGATACACATTTATTTTTTATATAAAAACAAATAAAACACAAAAACCGAAAGTTAGGAATCTAAAACATTATAGTATAAATTCATAAATTAATATTTTTTTAAATGTTTAACTAAAAACTTGTCTCATATAATTAAAAATATGTTTGAATGGATGGAAAACATTTTTCTATATCAACTGACGTAATAGGGCAATATGTTAATTTGGGCAGTCAACCAATTTGACAAGAATCCTTCTTCAGAAAAGTGGCCTTCGAAAATACTGACAACTTTTTTAAACAACAATTTTTTTCTAATTTTAAACCCTATATTTCCAAAAATTTTTTTACAATGAACAGAAAAATTGTTGGATTAACTGAATCACTTAATTGTAAATTTCTTTCCTTTAATGACGTTAATAGATCTGGTAAAAAACATCTTTATGCAATTAGTACGTTACTTATAAGTTCTTTACTTTGATTTACACACTGTGAATCATTTCAAATATCTAACGCAACTTTTTTATGGCATTATAATGATTTGCGTGAAAAATTACTGCTTTAATCCATGTTTCCCAACCTTGTAATTACGGGCTCTGAAGGCAAGCTTACACCCGGTAATTTTTCTTTATAAATTTGTACCCGTAAAAGTGATTTTAAAACTACTTTTTTATGTTTGAAATAAAATTATTGACTAAATTAAATTCACTTTTAACAACTTCTTCTATTTATGCTGTGTAATGCCTCGTTAGAAATATTGAAGTTGCAATATTTTTACAAAAATTTCAATTGTGTATTTTGCAATTTTTCTTTTAAAATATTTGCTATGAAGCAACTGCTGAACGGGTGCCACTTTTTTAGTTTCAACTTATGAGTTGCAGTTTTTAAATGATGGTCGATTTGAAACTTTTTTGCACAGAAAATCTGTAGAAGAAAAAAATGTTCAAGCACCAAAAAGTAATGAATTTTCATATGAGAGGCTAAAGAACGAAAGCAGAACTAGGACACGAAAATTTTATATAATTTATGTTTAGAATATGCAAAATATATCGTGTTTAGCTTAAATATGCAATGTTGTTTAAAATAACCAAATATATGCATTCATATGCACTTTGCATATATTTTGCTCTCTACTTATAATCTACAAATTTAAACACTTGTAGTGGTAAAAAATTACTATTGTTTCTGCGACTAAAAAATCACTGAAGATCTTAAAATAATTATTAAAGGATTTTTTGGTATAAATAACTACTATATTTTTCAAATTTCTCAAAATTTTCAATGTACCTACTAGTTAGTATTTATATTCATGTATTTATTAAATTAAAAAAGTTATATAAGTAACTTGTATAAATACTATATTTTTTGGTTAAATTATCACTTATTAAATTAAGTTTTAAAAGCGATTAATTGTTATTTGTCCTTCAAAAGTTTATTTTACTATGGGATGATTGTTGTTGTTTAGATATGTAATTTTTTAAATTGTGCCAAATACTTTTAAGTTGTGAATATAGTTATTAATCCAATGTACTTGTTGTGCTAATTATTTCAATATTTATTAGAAATTATTAAAAATAATATATACTATTTTTATTATTATAAGTTTATCTTTTATTTCATTCAATGGTTTTTTTTTTGAAAAAATAATTATTTTTCAAGTCATAAATATTTCTTATTTTAACGATATCAAAAGGTATAAGTAAATTGTAAAAACGTTGTTTTTTTTATAAATTAAATTGTTTATTTTACTTATTTATTGGACTTTATGGACGTCACACCAATAGTTAAAAAAAATAATATCAAAATGTTTTAGTAATGTTTTTGGGCTAGGAAACCACAACACGTGGACACTATACAGCCTACTGGTCAGGAGTTACAGAAACCAGCAGACGTTCTTAGGGTGTTGGTATGATATTCTCTGCTAAAATGAATAAATGTGTGATTGACTTTGAATGTGTAAGCACAAGACTCCTCTGGGTGAGGCTGAAGGTTGGTCTTACTCGTATCTTTTTGCAAGGGGTTGATGCCTCACAAGATGCGCAGTAGAACCAATTTTTTAAAGCCCAAAAAGAGAGGCAGGAGTTTTGGGATAGTGTGACAGATATTCTAAATAAGTGTAACCAGAATGAAAATTTTTAAATGTTGGGTAATTTTAATAGTTGGGTAGGAGTAAAACGTGATGGATATGACAATGTTGTGGAAATGTACGGTGACGGCAGAGTAAATGAAAACAAAGAAAGTCTACTTAAAGTATGTTTGGAGTGGAATCTTGTGGTAGCAAATACAATGTTTAACTATAAAAGGATCCACTGGTACAAAAGACAAAAAGGATACAGGAAAAGTATTATTGATTTCGTAATTGTGGATAAAAGATTAAAAAAAAAGTAATGGAAACTCGGGCATACCGCGGCGCAGGTATTGACACAGACCACTTTTTAGTAATGGGCCGAATAAGAGGTCTCTTTAAGCGGTGGCGGCATCGTGTACAGGAATCAAATAGTGTACTAGAGCGTATAAAAGTTAAGAGTTTGCAAGAAGAACGTATAAAAGAGGAGTTTGTTAGTAAATTGACCGAGAAATTTAACAGTTTAGATGAAGCATGTGAGGTTGAAGAATTGTGGAAGTCATTCAAAGAAGGAATCGTGGATATTGCTATTGAAATATGTGGTAAAAGTAAAAAAAGTAAAAAAAACAAGTTACAGAAAATTTGCATAGAAGAAGCAGTGCCAGAAAAGAAAAAAGTCTGGCTGGATTGACTGGCTACAAAAGCCAATCAAAGAACGCAAAAGGCAACAATAAGGGATGTAAACAAGGCAAAGAATGAGTATAAAAGGTCAAAAGGTGTGGCAAAAGAGGTTTTGGCAAGAAAGATAAATTTGATAGGTTATCTGACGATTTCCAAAACAATATTAAACTCCATAAGTCCATAAGAACAGCCAGAGGAAAAAATCAGAAACCAAGATAGTGGTATGGTAAAAGGAGAAGAATGCTTATTAATGAGACGAAAGGAATACTTTAAAAGTATATTTGAGAAAAAAGATACACAAGTACAGGCCCCATTCGGAGACATAAGTGAAAGTTGCAAAAAAAAGTGAAATTAGTACGACAGAAATGGTGTAAGCGTTAAACAGTATGAAATTGGGTGAAGTTGCTGGGTACGACAAAATAACAGTTGAAAATCTGAAGGCTGGACAAAGCGTGGTAACTGGTCTGCTGTTCCGCCTTTTTTACCTTTGTTAAATGAGTGGTAGCGTACTAGACGACTGGTGCAAGGCCATTATCGTGCAGCTTTACAAAAGAAAAGGTTCGGAGCAGGACTAAGAACTACCGAGGTAGTAGTTTACTTAGCATAGCCGGCACTGTATGGATCAGGTCTTTTCATTACGAGGTATAGTCGAAAAATTCTTGACCAAAAGTCCATTGCGCTTTTATAGACTTGGAAAAGGCTTATGGCAGAGTGGTGAGGAGTGAATTGTGGTCGACATTGTCTATGTATGGGGTAAGCGATAGTTTAATACGAGCACTAAAATCACTTTACGAGGATTTCTCTGCTTGTGTTAGGATAAACGGAGCTTGCACGGACTGGTTTAACATCGAAAAGGGTGTGAGACAGGCATGTGTGGCTACGCCATGGCTGTTTATGTTATACATAGACGATTGTTTAAAAAAATTAAAGGAGAGTGCGTATGATTTGAAAATGAATGATTTGATCGTCAAATGCCTTTTTTACGCCGATGATAAAATTATATTAGCAAGTGGAACAAGCAAATAAGTTCGTATACTTGGGTTTACAGTTTACGAGATGGAAAGTATGACAGCGACATTAAGCGAACGGTGTTGGCGGGAAAACATTTAGTGGGGCGCTGCATAGCATTATGAACAGCCAGTCTGTGCATAGAGGTGTGTTGGTTCCTACTCTTATGTATGGTACTAAATGTTGGGTTTGGCAGAAGAAGCTTGAAAATAGGAATAATGCTGCGGAGATGAGTAGTCTAAGAAGTATAGTTGGAGTGACTCGGTTGGATAGAGTAAAAAATAATGAGATAAGAGAACGCTGTGGTGTAAAAGAAGATGTGGTTACAAAGATAGATTAAGGAATGCTTAGATAGTTTGGACACGACGAAACAAATTTATAAGGCGAGTGTGAATGGACAAGTCGGTAAAGGTCGACCTTGGCGAACATATCTCGATCAGATCAACATTGTTTTAAAGAAATGCCAGGTCAAGAGTACCAACAACCGACGAGCATGTATGAGAGCACTGATGAAAGTAGAGGAAGAAAAAGATGAGTGTAAGAACCGTAGCGGAAGTGGAAGGAAGTGGTCTCTGCCTACCCATACGGTAAAAAGGCGTGAATATATGTATGTATTGCTCCCGGGTAAAAAAGTGTCAAAACACAAAAACGTCTATTCCTAAAAATAAGACAATTATGATTATTTAAAAATTTTCATGTAAATTGTACATAACGACACATATGATATAGAATACATAATGCGGAAAAGATATGAAACCTATAAAGATGCAGGCTTAAAGATAAACTTCTCTAAAGCCAAGTATCTGTCAATCGAATCCCCTTAGCTTGATCTAAAAATAAAAGGAAATATAATTTTTTTTTGTCAAGACTACACCTATTTAAAAGTGAAGATAACAAATGAAAAAACCAGCAAAAAAGAAGTAACCAATTGTATTAATCAGGGAAAACAGGCAATAAATAAACTTAACTCTCTCCTGTGGTCAAATAATACCAAAAACGAACAAAAAAAAAGAATATATGAAACTATTGCCCAAAGTAACAAAAAGAGATTGGCAAATGTTACAAGTGGCCAAAATAGACTTCCTACGAAGGAGTTATATGATATCAAAGTTGCAAAGAGTCACAAACAATAAAATAAGGCAGAGAATGGAGCAGAAACACTTATAACGGAGGACATTGTGAGACGACGACTTAAATGGTGTGGACACGTAAGACGCATGGAAGATGATCGATGGCCCAAAAAGATATTAGCATAGCAACCAAAATTCAGGCGAAAGCACGGAAGACCACCAGAAGTGGGGTTAAAACAAACAAGAAAGGACATGGAGAGGAGAAAGATTGGCAGGATAAAGAGGCATGGACAATGGGATGCGAGAGACGGCCAGCAATGCTTTAAAAAAATCGTATATATATATATATATTATTTTTGTCTTTACGTGTTCGAACGTGAGATGGTAGGTGATTGCCATAAAATTTGGTTGTTTGTATATCTTTACACGTAGATACTTTTAGGGCTGCATTTTTTAAAACCTACTGTAGATAAGCTTTAAGCGATTTAACAGCATGTTTTTATTTTAATAACTAAAAGATGAATAATGTTTTGAAAATTATTTATTAAACATAACCCATTTTTATTTTACCTAATTAACAATGCAGCGTCTAGTTATACGGAAAAACCTATATTCTCTCACATGCGATTTCGTCACATGTGATGTATGTACAACAGTAAATATTTATACAAGGCGCGTTAAAAAATAAATAAAATCCTCCATTTTTGTAAAAGGTATCGAATTTTATCTTTGATATAGTAAAAACAAAACTTAATCCGATACACGTCACACAATTTAATGTCACACCATTGCGAAATTGTCAGAATGATAGGAGAACGTAATAATTGTAAAACATTTTATGGTATAATTTCACTTAAAGAATCTCGCTTCTATAAATATAAAACTTTTTTAAAAAAAAACAATTTGTAAAAAATAAAGCACATATTAAAAGTTAAACGTGATAAAAATAGCTTGTGAACACATCCAATACAGACCTAAGTGAGAAGATACTACGAGGATAGTTTTCGAATTGTTTGTTGTTCCCAACATAGTTGTCGTTGAATGACAATTGCAATTTAGGTGCCAGGTAAAAGCTTATTGTATGATATTAGTGTGTGCCAATAAGCATCGGCGCATCAGTTTGTATGTGTTAATAGTAATTTACGTAACAAGTTCCGAAAGTGATATTTTACGGGATGAGTAGGAAGATTCCAGGACGAGCCGTAGGTGAGTCCTGGAATCCTGCGAGTCCCGTAAAATTACTTTTGGATCGTGTTACGTACAATATTTTTTCTGTAGCCGTTTTGTATGTTAAAAAGAATATCAATGGATAATAACTTTAAATAGACAATTGCATAAAACAATAACTCTTATAAATAAATTACTTATGAATATTAATTACACAATTGTGAGAATTACTTATATTAATATTATTAGGGATATTAATTGAAATGGCAGTGTTGATTTATTTTAAAAAGCTCTTTACGACGACAAGCGCCTGCAAAATCAAATATCAATGCAATCTAAAATAAAAAAATTAATCATATTGAAGAAAAAGAATTAGATTTAATTGTATTATCTTTGTCATTAGGTAGATGTTATCTCCAGCTTCTGATAAAAAGTGATCTATTTCTTTATTCAATACATATAGGTATTCTGTAGAAAGCGTTGAAAAAATTGTACATCAGAAATAGGGTCTTAAAAACTCTTGCGCGTTGGGTCTCACAAATGCTGACGGCAGACTAGAAGCGTGTTCGCTATTTTACAGCGAAGACAAATTTGGAGATCATTAACAGGAATCCCGATATATTTAAGCAAAAACTTCTTACGCTCGACGAAACATGAGTTAATGACTTTAATCCAAAATCCAAATAATAAAGCATGGAATGGCGGCAAAGAGCTACTCTGCTGAAACAAAAGAGGTCATTGCCAATTTAAATAAATTTATAAAAAACCAGGCAAAACATGGTTCCAATTGATAATCATCGTCGCAGTTTGCTAAAGTAATATCGAAAAAGGTGTTTTACAGTGTCCACGATGACGCTCAAAGAGTAGAGACAGGTAAACAACCTTGTATTTAATCGCCGAAAACATCTAACAAAAGGCGTTGCTTTAGAAGTTTTATTTTAGAAGGACAGAAGCAAAGGCCGACTTTAAAAGCAATTTTACAAGAAGTACGTGATGCAAAATTAGGTTTTAAAGATGGGCAGCCAAGTATAAAAAATAAATTATTAAATTAGGCCAACGGTGGCAATAAAAAACGATAACAGAGATTTATTAATGGAAAATTATGATATAAGATTATACTTTTAGAATAGAAGAAATTTTTTTTTCTGTCACTGGCGAAAAGAGCAGCCCCTACTAATCTCAAAACTATCAATTAATTTATTTTTTTATTAACTTTTAATTTTAATACATTTTCTGCTACATAAATATTTGGTAACCATTAAAAAATATTTACGATACGCCACTGGTACCCAATTTGAAACGAACCGGCACTGCACATATGCTGACTTTGGAAATATGGTGGGGACTAGGTTGCTTAAAAAAAATTAAAATAATTTTTTTTTTAACTCTTATCCTCTCAAAAGTTTCTATTGGACATAAAAAAAATTCTTACCAAACATGGGCCCTATAGCTCAACTCTAAGGGATTTCTATTTTTATTTTAGTTCCTCATTTAATTAACAGGGGAAAAACTATATGTTTATTAAAATTGAATTTACACATAATTCACGCAACTTTTTTACAAAAAACCATTTTGTCTTCTTAAAGTTGAGTCTTTAGGCTTTGCAAAACTTTAAAACAAAGTATGATTAGCTTTACTACAAAACTAGTTACAGCCATTTTAAAATGATCAAATTTTTAAATTTGGAGAAATAGCTTGCAATAATTTTTTTGGTGTGTAATATCTCAAAAAATTTTCCCACATTATTAGTCAGTGTTGTATTTTTATGGATAACAGATTTTAAAAATAGTTGTTAGTACGTAGTGTAGATAGCAGCACTCATGATATCAAGATCATATGGTACAGTTGTCAAATCGTCAGTGTCTGTGACATATATCTTCAGAAACTCGTTGTGTCTTCTTTATATCTCTCAGTACTATTAATTAATATCAGTAAAATGGCTACAAAAATTAAAAGTTTTAAGAGGGTAAAAGAACTTTTTTTTGAAGCACCCCAGAGGGGACCGTTGACATGTCTCTTTCTTTAAAAATTAAAGTTTGTGTATCTTTTAAATTGGTAAAACTATCTAACAAATTTAATGTACCCTTAATATTTTGGGACACCTTGTACATCTTTTGGGAGTAATTATAACGTGTCACCTAGAATTTTCTTCTAAATTGCCAAGAAGACTTATAAGGAAATTTATTATCAGAATAAAACACGCAATATTAAAATTAATATACTTTTCCGTAATAATAAAGTAGTTTTTAAAGAAAATAAGGTATATAGTAATGAAATAGTAAAATCTATTAAAGATTTTTAAATCACAAAATAAAAACAAATTAAATTATTGTATACATCACAAAGTTTGCAGTTCATAAAAAAATCAATGGATGGTTAAAAGAAAAAGTCAAAACTATACAAAAAAGTGAGTTTTGAGTTTTTTGTGGTCCTTCTTCGCAAAGTTAGCAAAGAGCTTGTAAAAGGTTCTTAGAACGTAACTATAAGGAAAAGGAAAGTTTATCTATCACTTTTTTAATTGGTCAATGAACTATAGTTCAGGAGGTATTTGTTTTGGTCTGGTATATGGTATAAAATTATTTATTTTTGGATTAAAAACATTACAAAAAATGATAATTTACCTATGCGTACTTGTAAAAACGTGGAAATAATTTTATATTAAATAAAATGTAAAAGAATGCTGACCATTAATCACTGGAAAGGATAATTTAACTATGCTTATTTGTAAAAACGTGGGAAATTATAGTTTAGAAAACACGCTTTTAGAGTTAATCAAAGTAAAAAATAATTCTTATCATAAGAATAAAATTAGTGACGAGAAAATTAATGTCACTGTTCTAAAAGCGTGGGGTGTTTTGTATGACATTTTTAAACTAACTCTGCGTTTTGCAGATATTAATCCCTAAATCTACGATTACATGACATTATCCCAAACAAACACATTTAAAACTGATTTCTAATAAGACACTGGTTTAAAACGAAGGAAGTGCAGCGCCTTAAATATGAAAACAAATCTGGAAACTTGTCATTTTCGAGCTTTCTAGGATATTGATTAGATCACTTGTAAAGTCCAGTCATAAGTCCCAATGGTCCTAATGAAATTTTTAACGAAGTTGCTTTACATTTAAAAAAATGTTTAATGTTCAATTTCGAAAATTGGTGGAAAATACGTTTAGGTATGATGTTATTTTATGAAAGTAAAATTAGAAGGAAACCATATAAATACAATAAAAAATATTTTTTAAGTGTAATTACATTGTTTTCACAAGTAAAAGTAAATTCATACGTGGTGATTAATAGTGTATATGATGGCGAAAAAAAATACAGTTATTACCATTAACCCTAAATTTTGGAGGTTAGCATAAATAAAAAACAGACATATAAGAATAGACCGATGAAGTGGGCGTGATATGCGTTGACTCGGTAAAAAGAGAACGATTTCGAACGCTCCTTGCTTCTCTTTTTAGCTGCGATTGCGCATTAACAGCCTTTTATCTTTACGACAATTACCTATACAGAGTTGACCAAAAGTCTGGAAACGGACAATTATCTCGTAAATTGCTAGTCCTAATTGTACAAAATTTAGGATAAGCCTATTTTTAAGTTACGAAGATTTGACATTTGCAATGTGCCGTTTCCCTGATATTGTTAGTCACTTTGGTTTTTTAAATACATCACCCTGCATATTCAGTCATTATTGGTATCTCCTCTTCAATACGAGTTTAGCCACATGTGGCACTTATGATTTTATGTAGTCTAAAAGGTCTTAAATAAATAAAACAGAAGTGTGGTAATGCCTAATTTTATTAATAGTTTTTTAATACAAACAATTTTCAACAACATTAAAACGTAACAATTAAAAGATTGCAACATTTTTAACATAATGATTACTTAATCTAGTGTTCAAAATTGTGAGTTGACAGTACTCTAATCGAAGGTAGAATGCGTCTACCACATTTCTCCAAGATTGTTTAGACCTTAACTAGACCTTTTAGAGTACACAAAAATTATTAGTTTTACATATGGCTGAATTTATATTGAAGAGAAAATTCCAATAATGACCAAATATACAGGGTGATGTATTTAAAAAACCAAAGTGACTAATAATATCAGAGAAACGGCAAATCTGACAACATTGCAAAGGTTAAATCTGAAATCTCCGTATCTCAAAATAGGCTAATCCCAAATTTTTTGTACAATTTGGACTAGCAATTTACGAGATAATTGACCGTTTCCAGACTTTTGGTCGACTCTTTTGATCTCACTGTTTATACATTATTATTTTTTCACACATGCTATTATAATTTTACGAAAAACCAAACCATTGCACGTTTTAAACTACATAAATCTAGTAATTAAAAAAACTATTGCTACTATTATATAAGTTTACCTTTACAAGTTTTTAAATTTAATCTTTTAAATAGCACAACAAAAGTCCGGTTGTTTTGTGTTATACTCGAACAGACAAAAAAAAAGTGATTAAGAGTCAGGGAAAATATTTTTTAACCTTTTTTGTAAATATCTTTAATGTTAAGGTTAAGCACACTGAATTGTTGGAGGGGTGTAACTCGGTTAAAAAGCTATAAATAATCTTGTTTATGTTTAAAAACCTTTAAGGAAGATAGTCTGTGATATCAGTGGGGTAGTGTGGTTTGTTGAATTTAATTTTTTTATTAAATAAATAAAAACATGGCGTTTTGGAGACCATGGGCTAATGAAAATAATGAAATGACACCGCGTGTAGTGAGAATAAAAACATTTATAAATTTAACGATAAAGAATTATTAGGTATTTTTAGAAATAATAAAATTACAAAAATAAGGTACCTTCGCTTATGGCAGATCAATTAATATTGTCGGTAAGGGTTCGGAACGAGTTTTTATGTTCTGCAATTGATAATGGAGGAACTTTAACAACTATTTAAGATATAGATAAATAAGGTTAGTGACTACATACAGCGTCAATAAAATCAAATCACTAATCTCAATACCTGGAATTTTTCCCCTTAAGCAAGTATTTCTGTACCTAAATTTAAACGAAAATTCTTCAAACAATGCGTAATCGAATTTCGAGCAAATAAAATGCAAATAGAACGTTATAGTCGTTGCGTGGCTAGTAGCGGCCATCGCATGATACGACCGAGTTATCATAAATTATGTTTATTTTTATCAACATAATGCAATATTATGTAGTCGGACCACTATTTAGTATTTTAAATATTTATATGTAATAATATATTGTGCTATCAACTGCGAATATTAATTTAAAGCATAAAACAAAAATTTTGACAAGGATTTCGCCAAAAGCTAGAAACGAAATTTATTTAATGAACTCACACAGTTATTAAGTTTTTGGCTACATCGAGATAATTATGTGACACTGCTAAAAGAAATGACAATCCAAATTATTTGCATCGCATAATAATTTCAAAATTAAATTAAGTTTACAAGGTAACTCATTTATAATTCAATGAACGTTAACCGAGTAATTTAAGACTTATGCTCGCATTTAAAAAACTTTTTTATTTAACTGGAAAAATAATATTTTTCGTTAACATATTTCAATCATTTGTTTCTTTTAGTTTAAGATTTGTTTAAGAATGTATAAAAAATAGTTGGAAAACTTAAATGAACACCATTATATAAATAATAAGTAATATCTTATTAACTTCCCAGTGGGAAGTTATAGTAATGGGGCCGATTTTTCGAATCCCGAATTTTGACATATCTCTACGTTTCAAGGTCCCCAGAGTCGAAAACAATAGTTTTTAAGTGGACGTCTGTGTTTGGAATTATTTTTTGTCGTTATTATGTCTAAAATCTCTCTAAAATAGGTCAAGCTGTTTTATATGGAGAATCAAAAAACTGAAAAAATGGTAAACTACCTGAATTTTGCAATTTATAAATTATACTATTTTTAATACAGAATTTTAAGATCTTTTGCAAAATATTATTATTGCATGTTAGAAATATTTGTTTAAAAGATATGATGACAATATTTCATAAAAAGATGATAATAATAATTATAACAACAAAATATATGGTATTTTTTCATTCTTTTCACTGAGAAGTTAGTCGTGTGGACCTTTCGGGTCGTACCCAGACCACTGATATTATCTGACTTGTTTGTAGAATGTAAAAACCATACTATATTTAAGCAAATAAAAACACTTTTAAACACCTAATAAGTCTTTTAAATCCTACAAAGTAACTTGAAAAAAGGTAAGAATCCCTTTCAAATCAATATGTCACAGACCATACAAATTAAAATAATACAGACTAGATTACTTTAATTTTCTCTACAGAAGCAGGCCATTTTTTTGTATTTTTTTATAACATTTAGTTCTAACTAAATCTCTGCTACAAACACGAATTTAACAGCAAACATTTAAAAGTACAGTGCAACAGAAGTAGCTTGATGGGCGACTAGCCTCTGAAATAACAAATATTCACTATATACTTCACATTCGTAAACTTTTTCCTCCGATTGTACTTGAGACTCACGATTACTGAAAATTTCGTCGTCGCCGATCGGATCGTTATTCGAATGTTTTCGTTGTTTGCAGATTTGTGTGTTCTTCGCCCACTAA
Organism: Agelastica alni; assembly: GCA_950111635.1. Lineage (NCBI taxonomy): Eukaryota > Metazoa > Arthropoda > Insecta > Coleoptera > Chrysomelidae > Agelastica > Agelastica alni. The sequence continues at coordinate 27,437,025 of OX467711.1, read as the reverse complement.
GCTACTTTTGTTGCACTTGTAACGATGACCTAAGAGAACAAAAAAGAACACGTAATTACTTTTAAATAAGATTAACAATACTATACCAAGAGGCGTAAAATAGAGCGCCAGCATTAGAAAAGAACTCAAAAAAGTTTATCAGAACACAGCACCAGTGATTAAAATAGTAATCGCAAATAAAGAAACAATTAGAAAAACTTACTGGTTTTATGAAGACAAAAATTCTTTGAGCAAAAAATAGTTCTGTTGTGAAGTTAAGTAAGAAAAATGAAAAACACTTTCCGATTTATCAGGCTAATATTGTTGCGATATTTACTTTTGGGTTCGGTGATTTTTTAACACTCAGTATAATAACCAAAAGATTTATTATATAAATTCTTCCAATCACTTGCATAATTAGAATCTCTACACAATCTCTTTATAGCACTTTATAAATAACTGACTTCAAAACTAAAACTTAAAAACTTTCGCGACCGCTGTCTTTTTATATTCCTACAATTTATTACTCGAAAGAGCAAAAAAATTCTCTTTCGTTTTTCTCGAATTTGTTTTACCTTTCTAGACGACTTCAATTACGCCGCGGTCATAAATCATTAGCTAGATGTTGATCGTCTTTTTATTTCGCAAAGGGGTTATTCGTCTTTGTGGGACCGCCTCGGCCAGATAATAGATCAGCGACGTATTTCACCGTAACAATACCTACAGTGCTTTCATTTTAAAATCAGCCAGTCCAAATAACTTTTGATTTTGCGTAAATATAAGAAAAACAAAAAAAATTTTAATTCAAAAAGAAGGTTTAAAAATGTTATTACGCTGTTTCTTCCATTTTTTTTTAAATGTCAAATATCAACCACTACCTTGTAATACATCAAAAACCCAAGAAAAATGCAAATCTAAAAATGCAATATTACTTTGAATTATTTTGCTGACCTACGCCACTGTTGGATAGGTATATATCTAATTAGAGATCAATGAACCTTTTTTGACATTTATTTTTTTTTTGTTTCAAAAATATTAATGGTATAAATAGTTAGTCATTTGTGACGTTAAATTAGCCATTATTTGTAGCTGTAGCATTCTGAGTTATTTCAAAATGGTTTGATTTTACAAAAAAAAAAATATTTATTTACGGTCATTAAAACAAGTGCGCTCGAGGAACAGCTCTAGTTTTTAATGAAGGGCATCCTTATAGAAATATAGGCCACTGGAGGTGGTGAAAGAATGGTGTAACGAGACCAGCCTATAGGTAAATCCGCTTAAGACTGGGCTTGTCATTTTCACCCACAAGTGCAAGGTAGGCCCCGTATAGGGCCCCGTACTTAGAGGAATAAGATTAACTTCAACTGATTTTGTGAAATTTCTGGGTATTACACTGGACAGGAAACTGAGCTGGAAGAAGCACCTTGAAGAACGCCTTAGAAGCTTAAGCGTATATTTCTGGTTATGCAGAGGGACATTTGGCCAGACCTGGGTCTTAGACCCAGAATGGTCTTATGGACACGGCGATACTTCAGCCAAGGCTACTGTACGCTTTACTTTGAGGTGATTGCTGCTGCCGAGACGACAGCGTACCGCGTTAAATGTGAAAATCAATGATTGTGGACACACAAAATTCCTACAAGGTGTCCTGTCCGATCCCGTGCTTAACATTGGACAGGATAAACCGGCTATCCGTGTCTGGAAGAGAACATTTAGGGTATGCTTCCCGAGACGAAAAGATTGGACCGTAACCCAAAGATCTGTGCTACTTAATGGGGACATTTGGTTTACAGATGGCAAGAAGGCATTTCACGATCAAATCATTCATTTTCAATTTATACGCACTCTCTTTAAAATCGTCTATGTATAAGTTAATCAGCCATAGCGAAGCCACACATCCCTGTCTCACACCCTTTTCGATGTTAAACCAGTCCGTGCAAGCTTCGTTTATCGTGACACAAGCAGTGGAATCCTCGTAAAGTGATTTTAGTGCTAGTATTAAACTGCCGCTCAACCCATACATAGATAATATCTACCAAATTTCACTCCTCACCAGTCTGTCATAGGCCTTTTCCAAGTCTATAAAAGCGCAATAGACCTTCTGATTTCCAGCCAAGAATTTTTCGACTATACCTTGTAATGAAAAGACCTGATCCATCAATCAGGACAATAATACAAACAGCCCTTAATTTTTTGTCCACAACATGTTTAAGACCTTTCAGAATTTTATTGAAAAATTAGGTTTTCGTTGAATCACCTCGTGACCATGCACCAATACATGTTTTAACACCTATTTTATTATAAGTTAGAACACATTGAATACCGGAGTGAACAAACTAATAGTCCGCGGTGTTCATTTCCACGATTTTCACGCAACCTGAAAAGGGGTGTAGCCGAATGCGTCAACTTTCCTCATTTCGGAAGATTTGGCGTTTCAGTACATTTCAGGCGTTCGACTCGGAGCCCCTGCATACCCGTTTCACAGTAAAATTTTTCGAAAATATCATCGTTTCGCCGATAGTATCCGCTCCAAGTATAAAGTAATTTCAAAAATCGAATCCGTTACAGAAATTTTTTTGGTAAATCGCCGCTGCGGTTCAAATTAAAAAAAAATTCGATATTTAACCAGTCAGTTTAGTTTGTATTCTTAAACAAGTTAAATTATATATTATACTAACCTCTTTAGTAAGTTATTTAAAAATCGATTTAATTTCCATTTGGGATCAGTCATGTGTGTGTGTATTTTGTGTAAAACGATAATGATGTTTTGGTTGGTATGACAAGAGTGGAGTGTCCTAGCAAATTTGAGAAACATAACATCAAAAAGAGAAAGGTCAGTAACGAAAAAGTCGTATTAATTTATTTTTGACCATAAAGCTTTGGATTTTAGACGGACTGGTTTGTTTGGGTGCTGTTGCCATGGAAACGGCAAAAGAATTTTTTGTTTTCCGAAAAAAAAATCCATACGGTTGCAAAACTCAATTTTTGATGATAACAATTATTCTCCAAAATATTAGGTAGTTTGAGTATTGAAAAATAAGGCAAATATACTGCATTCTCGACTTTAAAATTTCCCCTATTGGTTACTAAGGGACAAGAGTATTTTTTAATATGGCTTATTTCCATTAATTATTTGGGAATTAGGGATAGGAAATTTTGGGGTATGAAATTAGCCAATATATTTTATATTGTTACATAAATATATGTGCGAGATTAAAATGTTTAAAAATATACCAACAAACGTATTAAATAATTTGTTCATATTTTTATTCAAACTGCCAGACTGTTATAATTTAGTTTCTGCCCAGTTTATAAAGTTTGATTAATTTTGATGCTGTCAGAATAAATTTTTAATGTTAAATTCATTAAAACTCGTAGTTACAATGCCTATTTAACTAGTCAAAACAAACAATTTCAGACCAATGCGACTGTTGGTAAACTATTTTTAACAGCTGAATAAAAATAAAATCATTTTTATGCTGACAAAGTAACTTTTTCATGTTGCATGCACTAAAATTGCGAGTTTAATTGTCTATTTAGCTAGTCAAAACCAGGCAATTTTAGACCAATGCAACTGTTGACAGGTAAAAACCAATCGGTTTATTTTCGGGGGCGGAAACCATCCAGTTCCTGTCCGCTAAATGTTCATTTTCATGTTGTCAAACTAGATTTATTTATGGCTTAATAATTATCATCACAACCACTATTTAATTGGACAGATAATATATTGGCAACATTTAAATATTCTTCTTTCGACTGGCTCCAAACATTAAAACTCTCAATCTCATTGCATGTAATATTAAAATATTTTGTGTGGCAAGGGATAAAACAAGACGTATTCAGACTGCGGGAGATGTCAGCCAAAACGTACCTTTGTCTAAAATCGTTTTGTTTTATTCTTTGCCTCACAATATATTATGAATATCATATTTACTTTAAATAATGAAATAATTTTTTTTTGTATTTTCATCTTGTTTATTATTGTTAAAAAAGGTGTAGGTTCACCATGGCTGTTTAACTTTTATATAGACGGTTGTTGCTGAAATCTTTGCTATCGAATTGTGTGCAAGAAAGCTGACTAATAGACCTCTAGCAAATTTTATTTTATTTTTTTATTTTACTTATTTGGAATACAAACAGGACAAACCCATAAAAGTATCTACTAATAGTTACACATAATTTTACAAATTAGGTAAAAAAGAAAATATAAATATAATCATATAACTACATTAAATAAAGTAAATACTAGTATAAAAAAAAAGAGAGAAAAAAGAGAGAACAAGAGTAGGTAATAAAACAAAATTAAATTTGCAAAAAATAGTCTTTCAGTAGTTTTTTAATCAAATCTGCACTGTGGTAAAAAATATCCATTTCAACAATACTGGACAATTTATTATAAGTATTTGTTATTCTGTGAGCAGGAGAATTTAGAAAATAATTGGTGAGTGCCTGATGTGTGTTAAACGTATAATTGTGTCTAGTTGAGTGGGAATACGAAGTGTTATGAAGTTTGTAAGTTCAAGGCAATCTATATTGTTATTGAGGATTTTGTGAATAAACAGTACATCCGCAATTTGCCTACCATGCTCTAGTGAAATTATCTTTAAGTTGGAACGAATACTTTGTCTATCCACATCGGGATAAAATTTTCTATTACAATATGAAATAAACTTGTTCTGGACTGTTTCTAATTTTGAAATATAGACCGAATAACGCGGGTTCCAAATAGTAGAACCAAACATTAATATACTATTTACGTATGCCATATATAATGATCTAACGGTAAGGGGATTTTGAAGTTCAAAACATTTTCTGTATATGAAGCCCAACTGCTGATTAGCTTTTCTAGTTATATTACAAATATGCCGATAGAAAAGTAATTTAGAGTCTAAAAGAATACCAAAATCCCTAATCGTATCTACAGCGTGTAATACGCTATTAGAAATTTCATATGTGTTGTAGTTCAAGTCTGAATTACAACGAGAAAATTGTATAATTACACTTTGAGACATTTAAAAACAAGTCTTCTTGCAATCGAACTCTGTCGTAAGCACATGAAATTGAGTGATATATTTTCAAATCATCGGCATACATAACAAACTTAGCAAATTGAAAGCAACTAGAGATGTCATTTATATATAAATTAAAAAGTAAAGGAAATAAAAACATAAGTTTAATATCAGACAGCTAGGCTGCTTTAAAATCACTGAGCTCCAACAAGATAAATTCTTAATTTGTATGGAATTGCATCGAATTTATAGAGTACCTTGGTGCGAACAACAGGGTGACCTGCTGTGGGTACCCAGTGACCAGGGGGTAGAGGGAGACGAAAAAGCCGAAACCCTTGCAATACAGGGGGCCGAATCTGCGTTTACTGGACCGGATTCTGTTTTTGGAGTCACTACAAGTGCCGCCAAAAACAATCATTTTGGACTGGGCGGAGAGAAAAATAATCACAAACTGGTCCGATATACCAGGGATAACCCAGTCGAATCGTTCTTACCTAAACCTCTGAAGAAACACAACTAAGCAGATCCTAGAATGGAGCAGGACTCACCTACGCTCCACTCACATGATACCTAACCTAACCTAGGCGGTTGTTACGAAAACTTGAAAGAGAATTTCTATGGATTAAAAATGAATAATTTGATCGTCAAATACCTCCTTTATACCAATGATCAGGTCATATTAGCATTATCTGAGGAGTAGTTGTAGGCAATAATTAATATTATGCTTAATACCCTAAAAATCGAATCAATGTTAGTAGGACAAAAGTTATGGTTTATAAAAGAGAAAAAATCATGACAAACCGAGTGGAAAATAAAAGAGAAACAAGTGAATGAGTTTTTATACTTAAGTTCAAAGTTTACGAGACTCGGAAAGTATGACAGTGACATTATGCTTAGATGGTTTGGACTCGTAGAGAGGATAGATAAAAGAAGATTGACGAAACGGATTAAAAAGGTGAATGTAAAAGGTCGACCTCAGCGAACGTCTCTTGATTAGATTGACATTGGTTTAAAAAAAGGCCATGTCAAGAGTACCAATAACCAACAAGCATGTATGAGAGCGCTGATAAAAGTTAAAAAAGTAAAAAAGTGGAAGGAAGTGGCTATATGTATGGAAGTATTTTTGTAAAAAGGTGTTGAATACGGAGCTAAAAACTTGTAATTTAGAATTAATTGATTCGATACTTACTGCAGATTTTTTTACAGATTACATTTTATTAATACTTTTTAAATATAAGGATTAAAATACTATTTGCAAAAATTTTTAATAAAAATTTATGTTTTTACAATACTTGGTATCAGGATAAATTGTTACGGTTACTACGGTTCTTACACACATCTTTTGCCTCCTCTACTTTTATCAGTGCTCTCATACATGCTCGTCAGTTATTGGTGTTCTTGACCTGGCCTTTCTTTAAAACAATGTTGACCTGATCGAGATATTTTTGCCGAGGTCGACCTCTACCGACTTTCTACAATCTTTCTTCATCCATCCTTTCTACGTGTCCAAACCATCTAAGCATTTCTTTATTTATTTTTGTAACCATACTTTTTTTTACACCACAGCGTTCTCTTATCTCACTATTTTTTTACTTTATTCAACCGAGTGCGGCTATACTTCTTAGACTACTCATCTCCGCAGCATTAATCCTATTTTTATGCTTCTTATGCCAAACCCAACATTCACTACCATACATAGGTGTAGGAACTAACACACCTCGATGCACAGCCAGACGTGCCTTTTTTGATACTTTCTGGCTGCTGATAAAGCTATGCAGTACCCCATTTATTTGTTTTCCTGGCAACACCTTTCGCTCAATGTCACTGTCATACTTTCCATTTTTCGTAAACTTTGAACCCAAGTACACAAATTCATTTACTTGTTCCATTCTTTTCCTTAATCAGAACTTCACAGTTTGTCATGTTTTCTTCTCTTTTCAAAATACATTAGCTGAGTGAATATCCCAATGATACTTATAGAGTCTTTCCGTAAGTTCTCCTTATCTGAACCTGATAGGCCGAGATTCTGGAGACGAGGACGAGCCAGAGTCTTACATTCAATGTAAACGTCTTTCGCTGTCTCGTCCTCTATATCACACCACCTACACAATTTGCTGCCTAGGAAGACTTTGTCTTATGTAGGTGGTACCTAAGGTGACAATGTTACTTTTTGTCCACTCAGGTGCTGTAGAATAAGTATAAGCCTTATAGAGGGCCCAGTACCCAGCTTGTAGCAAAGGATACTACAATGTTTTTACGAGAAAATAACGTGTCCCTGCTTGCAAAGTTCTCTCACTCTCTCGACTTTCACCAATTGAACATCTGTGGTATGTGATAGGCAATCAATTGGGTAATTTTTCCCAATTACCAAATAACTTGTTAACCATTGTCATCGTAATAGAGAAGCCTGAAATGACAATCCTGAGGATACCATAAATCATTTAATTTCAAGCATGCCTCAAAAAATTATCGGCGAATTACTCAGTTATTACATTTTCGAATCGAAAGGTAAAAAAAGGAAAAGTATTGGTTTACTCCCAAAAATCAAAACCGCTAAAACCATGTGCAGTGCACGTTTCATGGCACCACGGGTCGAATGGCACCATTTTTAGCGTGACGGTTGTTTCAAATTTTGTCTGTGTGTGTGTTTTTTTTACTACTTTAGCTTTAAAATGTATTCGTTTTAAAAAAAAAACATTATACGTATATAAATTTTATCAAAATTAATCAACTCCTACTGTGTTTTGGTTTTTTTAAACTAAGAAAACATTTGAAATTACATTCTTCCGAGTATTTATAAGGCAGAAAGGAATTTTTATATTAACTAAATAATCTTGGCCTATCTGTTCAGTGATTGTTCCTTTTACGTAAAACAGCATTTTTAATAAAAATTGAACATCAGGGGCATGTTCATCTATTTCAATCTACATAATAAGAATTTTATATAAATTTTTTTTTTAAATGTAAAAGTAATTTTCCGGGTTTATAATTTTTTTACCAACTTATTATTTATTATTTACTGTAAATTTTAACATTAAATAAACTAATTATGATGTTGGAAGTTTCGTAAAAATGAATAGCCAAGTTACAATTTTTTAAAAGTCTTTTAGTTTTTATTTTAATACACTACTTAACAAGGAAATTATAAAGTGTTTCACATTGTCTGGCATCTTTTTGAGTAATAATTTGGATTCCTACTGCATTTTCTGCTGCTTCCTATTCTTCAAGAGGTAAATATGTTACAGCACTTGAAAGCTCCATTTGGTTTTTTACTTCGTTTATAATTTTTAATCGTATCGGAATATTTTAATTTTAAATTTTTAAAATCATTCCCTACATTTTTTAAGTACTTTATTAAAAAAAACTTTTAATAATAATATAAATCTCGTTTTTATTTTTACCACTTCGTTTAATGTACATACATCATCATCACTCAGCTATAGTAGTCCACTGCTGAACATAAGCCTCTCGTTTATTTTGCCACTCTGCTCTATCTTGAGCCATTTGTATCCAATTACCACAGATTCTTTTGATGTCATCGGTCCATCGTGTGGGGGGGCGCCCTCTACTACGATAAGCTTCGTGCCTCGGACGCCACTCCAATAGTTTTTTAGACCATCTTTCGTCAGTTCTTCTAGCTACGTGGCCAGCCCAGTTCCACTTTAAAGTTGTTATTTTTTCGATTACATCTATAACACCTGTTCTTTGGTGAATAATCTCATTTGGTATTCGGTCTCTGAGGGAGATATCCAGAATAGCCCTCTCCATCGCCCGTTGGGTGACATGCAGTTTCTTTGCTGACTTTTTTGTAAGCGTCAATGTTTCGGCTCCGTATGTCATCACTGGTAATATGCACTGATTGTATACTTTTCGTTTTAGACTGATGGGAATATCCGACTTGAAAACATACTTTAATCTTCCAAAGGATGCCCACCCCAAGCCTACTCTCCGGAGAAGTTCGCACGTCTGGTTGTCCCGTCCTATTCGGATCTCATGACCCAAATATTTGTAGGCGGTGACCTGTTCAATAGATTTGCTTCCAATAGTTATGTTTTTACTGGGGACTAGGTTTGTCATGACTTGCGTCTTTGCAAAGTTAATTCTTAGGCCAACTTCCCTTGAAGCATTGTATAATTTTTCCAACATCATGGACGCTTGATCTATACGGTTGGTGATAAGGACGATATCGTCTGCAAATCTTAAGTTATTTAATCTTTCACCGTCTATATTTAGGCCCATTTCCCCCCAGTCGATTTTCTTACAGACATATTCGAGCAGTGTGGTGAACAGCTTTGGAGAGAGGGTATCTCCTTGACGTACACCTTGTTCTATTCGGAATGTTCTTGTGTTTTTATGTAATCTTCCCGTAGGGGTACGTAGAGACCACTTCCTGCCACTTCCGCTACGGTTCTCAAACACATACTTTGCTTCTTCTACTTTTATCGGTGCTCTCATACATGTTCTTCGGTTGTTGGTAGTCTTGACCTTGCCTTTCTTTAAAATAATATCGCACCTCCAATGGAAAACCGACATAACTGCAAAATTTTCATTTTTTCCGATGCAGTAGGACGTCAAAATAAGTGAAAAACGTCATAAGTACAAATTGATAAAAGTGAATTGAACTTTTGTTTGCATTTTTAATATAAAAAGCCCGCAAGTATTACTTCTGCCGTTTTGCTCATTGCTCATAATAAATAAGCTTTGGTTAGCTTACTATAAGTTTGGTTAGTTTGTATAACAGTTGTAATGGCTTAAAGTATTGGTTTTTTTTTAGTTTTTGATATTTTCTTGTACTGCTGGTAATTTTTAATAATAAGGAAAAAACCCAAATTAACTGTTGTGTTATCTGAGAAATTAAATTATTTTTTTATAGGAAAAGAGTTACAATTACCAACTTTTTTTTTTACAAACGCATTATTTAAAAAAACCAACATTTTATATTACTATAAGTAATCGTAAAAATAAATTATTGCTCATATTTAAAATTTCGTAAGCATAAATATACTAAAATATTAAAATTCAACTTTTAAAAGCGAATTCACCCAAAACTTAAATTTTGCAGTTATGTCGGTTTTCCATTGGAGATGCGATATGTTCAGCGAGGTCGACCTCTACCGACTGGCCTTAAAAATCTGTTTCGTCATACTTCCTTGATCTATCCTCTCTACGTGTCCAAACCATCTAAGCATTCCTTTATCTATCTTTGTAACAAATTCTTCCGTTACACCACAGCGTTTAATCTAAAAAACTTAATTTAATAATAAAAACATATTTTAGTTGTATAAGTAGTCTTTTGTTCGTCACATTATAAGTAATTGGGAGTTATTTATTATTTTTCATTCACGCAATGCTTAAGATTTAACAATTAATTAAATGACTGCTTAACAGGGTTTGAAACATTCATAATTTTTAACAAATAAAATATAACCGAAAAGGAAACAAATAATTGTAATTTTTTTAATTGTGATTAATGTGTCATGGTCTATTTTAAGCGGTTGCTTAAAATAGCTATTGCTTTGGGACTTGATAAATTTAAAAAAAAAATGTATCGTATGCAATTAAAGTATAAAAGAATAATTCTGGAAGAATAAGAATTATCAACGACTCAAATAAAAATACTAACGGCTCTTCAATTTTTGGCTTTTACTTTAAAAGCAACAAAAATCAAATTTAAAATAACTAGTGCAGAAAAATATGTAGGAATAAATTTCGTACAAGAAATGTTTAATACGAGCACTGAAATCACTTTACGAGGATTCCACTGCTTGTGTCAGGATAAACGGAGCTTGCATGGACTGGTTTAACATCGAAAAAGGTGTGAGACAGGGATTTGTGACTTCGCCATGGCTGTTTAGTTTATACATAGACAATTGTTTAAAAGATCTAAAAGAGAGTGGGTATGGATTAAAAATGAATGATTTGATCGTCAAATGCCTTCTTTACGCCGATGATCAAGTCATATTAGCGTTATCTGAAGAGCAGTTGCAGGCGATGGTTAATGTTATGCATAATTCCCTGAAAATCAAAGGGATAAAAATAAATGTGAGAAAAACGAAAGTAATGGTTTTTGAAAGAAAAGAAAGCATGACAAACTGTGGGGTTTCGATTGAGGGAGAAAGAGTGGAACAAGTTAAGGAATTTGTGTACTTGGGTTCAAAATTTACTAGAGATGGAAAGTATGACAGTGACATTGAGCGAAGGGTGTTGGCTGGAATACAAATGAATGGGGTACTGTATAGCTTTATGAATAGCCAGAAAGTGTCAAAAAAGGCACGTCTGGCGGTGCATAGAGGTGTGTTGGTTCCTACACTTATGTATGGTAGTGAATGTTGGGTTTGGCAGAAGAAGCATGAAAATAGGATTAATGCTGCGGAGATGAGTAGTCTGAGAAGTATAGCCGGAGTGACTCGGTTGGATAAAGTTAAGAATAGTGAGGTAAGAAAACGCTGTGGTGTAAAAGAAGATGTGGTGACAAAGATAGATAAAGGAATGCTTAGATGGTTTGGACACGTAGAAAGAATGGATGAAGGAAAATTGACGAAACAAATTTATAAGGCGAGTGTGAATGGGCAAATCGGTAGAGGTCGACCTCGGAGAACATATCTTGATCAGATCAACATTGTTTTGAAGAAAGGCCAGGTCAAGAGTACCAACAACCGAAGAGCATGTATGAGAGCACTGATGAAAGTAAAGGAAGCAAAAGATGTGTGTAAGAACCGTAGCAAGTGGAAGGAAGTGGTCTCTGCCTACCCCCATGGGAAAAAGGCGTGACTTTATGTATGTATGTATGTAAATGTATGGGAATATATGATAACTACCACTCATTATGAAACTTGAAGCTTATTATCGTATTTTCGTCATATGCCGATGATCAGGGCATAAAACATTTTCTGATAAAAAGTTGCTAATATTATGCAGCATAATGCATTTAAAATCAAAGGGAATAGTAAATGTAAGTAAGAAATGGTTTTTAAAACAAAAGAAAACATGATAAACTGCAAGGGTGAAGGAAAAAATGTGGAACACGTAAAAGAATTTGTATACTGGGGTTTAAAGTTTGAGAAAGACAAAATGCATGGTAGTGAATGTTAGGTTTGGCAAAAGAAGCATAAAAGTAAAATCAATGAAAACGGAGATGGGTAGTCTGAGAAGTATAGCCGGAGTGACAGCAGAAGAAGCATGATAGTATGATCAATGCTGAGGAAACGAGTAGTCTAAGAAAAATAGCTTTGGTGTGAAAAAAAAGTTGCAACAAGATAGATAAAGGATTGCTTCGACTGTTTGAACTTAGCAAGAATGGATGAAAGGAGATTGATGAAACATATTTTATGGGCGAGTGTGAATGTACAATTCCGTAAAGGTTGAGCTTGTCAAATATATCTCTATCAGATCGAAATAGTTTTAAAAAAAGGCCAGGCCAAAAGTACCAGCAACCGACGAGCATTTATAAATGCCCTGATAAATGTAAATTATATTTTACGAATATACGGTGGTAACCGATTATTGTTAAAAACTTGATAACCAGTATTTAACTGTACATTTAAGAAGTACGAAAGTAAACTCCCCTAATGTTTTTAAACAAATTTCGTAGGTAACGAATTTTATTTTATGAGAGACTTCTTGTTTGGAAATTAAGGGTCAATATTTTTTTATTTGTTAGCAATGTTAATTTTCCAACTAAATCTGTTTTTAATGACTTTATTTATTGTACATAATAAGAGATGTAGGTAAGTAATCCAAACAAATTTTACTAATTAACTAAGCTATTAAGCTTTAATTTGGCTTGTTGATTCATTTTGGATTTTTGTTAAAGGTGGAACAAAAAAAATTTGGCATGACAAAAAGTCTATAAAACGCACCGACGGTGATGGAAAAAAAACATTATCGTGCATGCAGGTAGAAAGCATGGTTTTGTTGATGAGGTTAGATCTTTTATTTTCGTCAAAATCAAAATCAGCTGATTATCATAAAAATGTGGATACAAAGATAGAAAGCATGGTTTTGTTGATGAGGGTAGATCTTTTATTTTCGTCAAAATCAAAATCGGCTGATTATCATAAAAATGTGGATATAAAGATGTTTGCGAAATGGTTAAAACCAATATTATCACCATCGTTACATGAACCATCTGTCATTGTTTTAGATAATGCTCTCTGTACCATTCGGAAATTTTAAATAAGCAACTAACAAACTCCTGGACGGTACAGAAAATAAAAGAATGGTTAATGAATAAAAATATTTCATTTCCACAGTATTGCTTTAAGCCGAAATTATTATCGATAGCTAAAAGGCAGGAAAGAAGTGGACGACTATAAATCTGATGCTTGATAATACTGTACTTTATGATTAATCATATTTATTAAATTTGTACCGATAATTAATTTTTGTTGCAATTCCTCATAACATAATTAAATATGTGCCTGTTTCTAACCAAAAAACTCATTGAGAGCTACATCAACGATTTCTGTATATAAATAAAAATAAAATCTCCCAACAAAAGCATAATAATAAAAAAGAAATTTTCGGTTTTAAATCTTGGGGGAATTTACTAATGTACCTCTTAACACAGTGTGCCCTTTAAGTCGATGGCTTGGTGACTACTCCGATACTGTCGTATATTGGTGAAATAAGCTATAGAAGAGACAATAGACGTGGGTTAAAACTGTAGCAAATGAAAAAAATGATCCTTGCTTACCTCTACGAAAAAAGTGGTGACTATGTGTATTTTCTACATCTGAACGCGTTCAATCTAATTTATGAAATAAATTTTTTAATCCACAATTAATATACTTTTAAACAAGCAGAATTATTATTTAAATAAATTGATAAGTAACACCAGCACAAAAAACATTTTATTTTGTTGGAAAAATACTGCATCGCCATTATAAGTTAAGGTATTAATTTTAAGGAAACTTTGTTAGCGTTATGACTAATGGTTTTTAAAAACGTTTTTTGTTCGTTATAATTATTTAAGCCCTATTACATTAATGGATTTTTTTAGTCATTTCTTGTTTTTCGCTTCGGTATATTCCTTTCACCAAAAAATTATTACTGAAAAGCTTTATTATTTTAAAATATATATCTGGCATTTTGAACCAATTAAAATTTTGACATTCTATGCACACTAATTGATGTATAGAGTGACTGTGGTATGGAGTTATTGAACGCTTCTTCTATATCTAGAAAAGCTGACAGCGCAATTTTCTTATGTTTAAGGAAATGTCCGATCTTTCCTACTAGATTGTTTAGTGCTTAACCCGTAGATTTGCCTATTTGGTAGGCATATTGATGGCTGTTTAAGGAATGTTAAGATTCTCCTCTCTTATATGTCTATCAATAATTCTTTCCAGAGTTTTTATTAAGAATGAGGTGAGGCTGATCGGCCAGAAGGATTTAGGTAGGGAATGGTTTACCGTACCCGTTTTACGTATGTAAACAACTCTTGCCGTTGACCAGCCCAGCGGAATATAACTCCACGCTAAACTCGCTCTAAATAGTTTGACCAACAGAGATAGTAAAATGTCGCTGTCCTTCTAAAAGAGCGCGAAAGAAAACACAATCCTCCCCTGAAGACTTGTATGGGGAGAAATAGTTCACCGCCCATTGTACCGATGCTGGGGTGATCACTTTTGAAACATTTCTCCAGTCCTCCCTTTTGGGTCGTGATGTCGATCCCATTGAGAGTGGAATTTGTTTCTGGTCCCTCAGAAGCAGACTGCCGGGAAAGTGGGACTGCAAGAGAGTCTCTAACGTTTGCCTACCAGAGTCCGTAAAAGAGCCATCTGGTCGTTTTATTGATCCAATCTCTTTCGTCGGATCTCTGGCGAAAGCCTTGTGGATTCTTGTGCTGGCAGGTAGATCTAATATACTCTGACAGAACCTCCTCCAGGATTCTCCTTTGGCTTTTCTTATTTCTTTCGTTAGAGCTGTGTGATAGATTTCCCAGCAACCTGTTTTTTTAGCTCAATTGAAGAGGCATCGAACTTCTTTTCTTTGTTTGTCTAAGCTTCTGCTCCACCAGGGTGTACCTCTATGGTCTATTTTGTATAGTGCTATTACCGTTACCTAGGTGCTGTTGGAGGGATTCACAGTACCCTTTCCAATCTGTGCATTTTGGATCTCGAAATTGCACTATGGGACGTTGTCCTATTCTCACGTCAAAACGTATGTGTCTATGATCTGAGCATGAGGGCTCGGTAGATACCTGCCAGTTAACTATTTTTGTACTCATAAACTGTGTACTGATAGTTATGTCGAGAACTTCTCTGCAAATTTTGTTTACGAAGGTTGGTTCCGAGCCTACGTTGTTCACTGCTAGCTCTTCCCCTATTATATAATTAAATAGGTACTCACCTCTTTCATTGATGTCACTGCTGCTCCAATCTAGATGGTGGGAATTTCGTTGCATCCAATAATCAGTTGCCTGTTTTTCCTCTTGCAGAAGGTGACTAGATCTCGCACTGCTGCTGGAGGAGGGTATTCTATTCGATCTCTAGGGAAGTAAGCAGAGCGGACGACTACATCTACACTACTATCTTTTCCTGAGATCGAAAGCTGTGCTGCAACCACATCAGGGGTGCAAAACTCTGTTAACATAAAATAGGTAATGTTTTTCCTGATAAGTATGCATGCTCTTGGCTTACCATCTAGAGTACAGGCAATTAACTTACCGAAACAGTTTCCTATGCCGCTTATTCTGCCTGTATGGGAAGTCCAGCGTTCCTGGATTAGTGCCACATCGAGTTGCTTCTTGGTGAACCTCCTGCTGAGGACATATGAAGCCGCTCCAGCATGTTGGATGTTCGCCTGAAAAAATTGGATGTGGTTAGCCAATCCTACTTAAAGGTAGTGTGGGGAGGTTTACTTTCCTTCCCCGCATTGTGTCCATCTATCTTTATACCAAAATTTAATACTCATTCGTGTGCTTACTTGTTTATAACTTACACACTTATATATTAATGATGTCTTTATCCCATTTATATAGTAAACAACCAAAATGTATTTTTTTTCCAAATAACATAATACAGACTTGACACTTAAAAAGAAACTTAAAATTAGCAGGTGTCAATTTAATTTAGTTTATTGCAAATTTGAAATTGACTAATGCCAGTTGGAAATTTATGTAGGTAGTTAATTTTATTTTAACTTATGTCACTTTGATTCTGATTGCTGCCAACTTTCGCGTTTATATTAGTGGTAGGTTTACACAATGTCTTTATTAATTATAGCATAAATGTTATTTTGATGTATAAGCTATATTATGGTAAAGTTTCATTAAAATCTATTAAGCAGTTTTTTCGTGAAAGAGTAACATACATACATACTCACAAGCTTTCGCGTTTATAATAGTACTAGGTTCACACAATATTTTTATAAATTATAGCCTATGTGTTATTATAATGTATAAGCTACATTATTGTAAAGTTTCATTAAAATCCATTAAGAAGTTTTTGCGTGAAAGAGTAACAAACCTCCTTACATACATACATACTTACAAACTTTCGCGTTTATAATAGTAGCAGGATTTGTCGTAGTCATTAATCGCATGAAGAGATTTGATATCCTATATATGTGCTTAATATATCGTTGGAAACGGCAGGAAATAACTTGGATAATCTGGATATAAAAGGGAAAATCTTCTGGGTCAAGCTTAGTCTTCTAAAAAATGAGCTCTATTTGTACAAATCCCCGAACACAAAATTCAAAAGAAGTGACCACCGGTCTTAAGTATACTAAATGTATTTTCTTTAGGATGGTTTTACGATTATACAACCCTAGAAATTTACATGAGTTGTGCTGTGCAATCACAACCCCAACTTTGTAAAAAACGTCGTTGGTTTGGATAGTTATTTTTGTATCTAGTGCGCGAAATGCTACTTTGGTGATCGAGAACTGATTTTTTTAACGAGGCGCATGAGGCGCATGAGATGCAAACAAAATTTTTTCTACAAACGTCAAAAATATTGTTCTTAAATAAGTAACATGCTTAGCTTAATATGAAAAATAGTATTGAACTGGCTTAAACTGTTTTCCAAATCAAGTAATTACTGTAACTATGGAAATAAAATGGCATTTGTTGACAATTATTTCAAAGTGACAGTTCTTGATAATTATTTTGGAGTGACTTTTTATTCGCGTCAATTTCGTGCGTGATATTTATAACTGTAAAATAATGGAAATTTCGAGCGACGATGAAGTAAGCAGTACCCCACCTAACTTGACAGATGCGGCCAATTCAGTAATTTCAAATCTTTTACCGGAGAAATCGAGGCTCCAGTATGAAAATGCATTTTAGCAATTTAAAGAGTGGTGTGAAGCAAATAAAGCCAGAAAAATTATCCGAAAATGTGCTGTTGGCATATTTTGCAGAGAAGTCTAAGAAGCTGAAGTCTTCCACGTTATGGGCTATATATTCTATGTTGAAAGCAACACTCAATGTTAAAGAAAACGTGGATTTTAAGAAATTTACCAAGTTGGTTCCATATTTGAAAAAATTCAGTCAGTTGGAAACCATCCTAAGAAATCTAAGGTATTGACTAGAGAGGAAGTTGAACAATTCATAAGAGAGGCAGATGATGAAACCTATTTGTTGGTTAAGGTAGATTTTTGATGATTGTTCTATGTGTTTTTTAAATTACTAATTTCCTTTTAGGTTGTTTTAATACTGGGTATTTCGGGTGCTTGCCGCCGTGAGGAACTCACTAAAATGATGGTCGATGACATAGAAGATAAAAATTCCATTTTGATTGTTAAAGTACCCGATACAAAAACGAATATACAACGAATTTTTACAGTTTCAAATTTAGATTATACTAACATTTACCGAAAATATGCGGCTCTTCGTCCAAGTTATGCTACCAGTTGCTGATTGTTTTTGAAGTATCAAAATAAGAGATTTTTTAACCAAGTTGTTGGAATAAATAGTATTGGAAAGATGCCTAGCTTAATAGCAAAACACCTAAAATTACCAAATCCTGATGCCTACACGGGCCATTGTTTTCGGAGAACATCAGCCACATTCCTTGCTAATACGGGGGCCGATATATGTGTTTTGAAACTACATGGAGGATGGAAATCTTCGACTGTGGCCGAAGGATACGTGGAAGATTCTATCAATAATAAAAATCAAATATCAAATAAAATTTTGGACTACGTTCTACGGAAGTTGCTTGCAAATCAAAAATGGATAGTCTTCCAACTCCCAAAACTACGATATCACGAGCTGAATCTGAGTTATCTGGTTTAGAAATAAATATTGGTTCGTGCACTAGCTGCACCATTAATGTTAACATTGTAAATAATAAACAAAATTAGGTAGTGTTAAATTTTTCACAATTTGAAAGCCTGAATTATTGTTATACATTAATAAATAAATGATTTCTTGGATTTTTGCTTGATTGAGGAACAAAGGTTAAAATATAAAAATCCTATATAGTTTACATGCAGTGTGCGAAGTAAGTATTTCGCAGACTACTTCGCGCACGGTGTCATGGTAACGAAGGAAAATGAAAAAAAGGGTCACTTCGCATATTGTTGTCAAAGCGCGAACCTTGTCATTTTTTGACGTTTGTAGAAAAAAGTATTTTGCTTATCAGGAATGTTTTAAGGCACGAAAATTTGTGAAAAAAACATTTTATTTAAAATCACTACTTATTTTTACAATGCAATTTTGTATGATATATTTTGTTATATACAAAAAATATAAAAAAAAATTTATCTCCACGAAAATAAAAGTCTTTAACAAATCCAGGTTATTTTATTAAAATGTGTTAAAGTCTGTTTTATTCCAGATTTGCTTTCAACTTAATAAAAAATGGTTACGTTATATCTGTTTATTTTTTTTGGAAATGTGCGTCACACTTTTTCCAAGAGAAAATCCATTTTTATATTTTTACGTTTTTTTATAAATGCACTTCTGATATTATGTGGTGAAATGTAGTATAAAACACATACAAAGAGTTTTATTTTAATGTTTACAAAAAAGACTAAAAGAAACTTAATATCAAAAAAATATACGAGGCATATTCATAAAGCTAAGTGTGCACAATTTTTTAACCAAATAATTGCTGATTGCCAAAATGAACACTTGGAAAAAACTTTTTAACAACTTCTACTGCATGTTACTTTGTTTTATTTTTATGCTTAGAGACCCTATTTATATTGCCGAAAAATAATAATTTCCAAACAAAAATCAGCAACGCATTTCATTTTACTGTCAAATAGACTATTGCTTTACGTCAAAAAACACGCGCGCCTGTAATCCTTTACGAATTTATTAAAACTAAAAAAAATGAACTCAGATAAACAATAATATGATTAAAGTTGACATTAATTCAAACGCGACTTAACGGGATAAACAGAGTGAACCAAGAGTCTGGAAACGGACAATTATCTCGTAAATTGTTACTCAGAATTGTACAAAATTTGAGATAAGCCTATTTTAATATACGGAGATTCAAGATTTGACATTTGCATTGTTGTCAGATTTGCTGTTTCTCTGATATAATTAGTCACTTTGATTTTTTAAATACATCACTCTGTATATTCAGTCATTATTGGAATCTCCTCTTCAATACAAGTTTAGCCATATATAACACTTATGATTCTATGTAGTCTAAAAGGTCTTGAATAAATAAAACAGAAGTGTGGCAACGCATATTTGTCTCAATAATTTTTTTAATACAACCTATTTTCAAGTACATTAAAACGTAACAGTTAAACGATTACATCATTTTTAACATAATGATTACTTAATTTAGTGTTCAAAATGTGCCCCATTTGTAAGTTGAGAGTACACTAATTATTGGTAGAATGCATCCACTACATTTCTACATGATTGTTAAGACCTTGACTAGACCTTTTAGAGTACATCAAATCATAAGTGTTGCTTACGGCTAAACTCGTATTGAAGAGGAGATTTCAATAATGACTGAATATACAGGGTGATGTATTTAAAAAACCAAAGTGATTAATAATATCAGAGAAACGGCAAATCTGACAAAATTGCAAATATCAAATCTAAAATCCGTATCTTAAAATAGGCTTATTCCAAATTTTGTACAATTCGAACTAGCAATTTACGAGATAATTATCCATTTCCAGACTTTTGCTCCACTCTGTATATGAATTGTTCTAGAAATCTAAAATAAGGCTTTATTATTCTTTGTTTATGTTTGCTTACGCCCCAAATTTAAATGGCCAACCATGATTTTAAAAATAAATACACTTTAAACATGACGTAGGAGTATAATAGGCGTCAACGCGATTCTGAATATCCGTTAACTAAAAAATATACTAACTTTCAACGTTAGGCTGCCAGACAACGTACTTTCTACCCGGAGCGCAGTCCAACTAACGAACAGACCTCGTTTCACATTTTGAAACCCGTCTCTCCATCACAGCACACCTTACCACTTTTTTCCACTTGCTATGGTTCTTATACACATCTTTTGCTTCCTCTACTTTCATCAGTGCTCTCATACATGCTCGTCGGTTGTTGGTACTCTTGACCTGGCCTTTCTTCAAAACAATGTTGATCTGATCGAGATACGAGTATGTTCACCGAGGTCGACCTCTACCGACTTGTAAATTTGTTTCGTCAATCTTTCTTCATCAATCCTTTTTACGTGTCCAAACTATCTAAGCATTCCCTTATCTATCTTTGTCACCACATCTTCTTTTACACCACAGCGTTCTCTTATCTCACTATTCTTTACTTTATCCAACCGAGTCACTCCGGCTCAGACTACTCATCTCCGCAGCATTAATTCTATTTTCATGCTTCTTCTGCCAAACCCAACATTCACTACCATACATAAGTGTAGGAACCAACACACCTCTATGCACCCCCAGACGTGCCTTTTTAACACTTTCTGGCTATTCATAAAGCTATGCAGTGAAATCAGAGCTGCAAAACAACTTTGAGTCAATCAGACATAATCTTAAAAAATATCAATATTTGAAACAAATAAATTGGTTTGAAAGGCGGAGGCTCAGTTTACAAAAATTAATAAATAACGCGAACTTTTACATTAAAAATTATGTCTAAAATTTCTCTTCCCGGTGGTAGAAAATTTTCAAAATTTTTGAGTTGGCATCGTGAACCAAAATTATTTAAATATTATTATTTAAATACTTATTTTATTTTAATTTCAAAATCGTTTTAAATGACTTTTGCGAACAAAAGTAAAATGCTATTGCAATATTTTTAACTATCATTTTGTCATTATTTATAAATACAATTTTAAGGTTAGGTTGTGAAAATTCACGTTCTTCTTCTTTTACTTAATATTTTATATTCTTTATAGGAAGCAATTTAGCCAACATTATGTATGTATGTCTTTGCCGTCATAAAAATACAACAGTAAAACAAATTAGGTGTAAGATTAATATCTAAATATTGCTGGCATGTCCTCTACAGGAAAAACGTTAAAAATAACTAAAGTTGTTATTCAAACGTTTTCAAAACGGTATTGCCCTTCCCAAAATATTTACTACTTGTAGTCCGTTTGGTAAACGTAGTAACAATTTCGTAGTTTAACTAAAGTCATGCTCAACATTAAGACAGCGTTGTCCGGTGGTTTAGAAAGCATCGTTTTATAAATGACCAATCTTTTTACCAAGTATAACGTTCATTTTGGTGTATTATTAAGTTTTTAAAGCCAAAATGCTACTTGGGTAGACTCACCATTGATAAGGGCCTCAGAGATAAGCAAATATCAAAGACTGTGCCCGTTACAAATGGACAGGCTCATACCCTGTTTTCGTGACTAGTGTCTCTTCCATCATTGTTAGAAGATTTTTATCAGAGCTGAGAGTTTATTTTATTCTTTTAAGTTCGCAATAAATATAAATCAGTCAATAATTTTTTAAAATAAGCCAAAGTACCTACCAGTGGGAATAATAATAAAGGGTTAGAGATGGTACATCTTTATGAGGAACAGGAGCTTTTATGGAACGTAAAACATACATCCAACTTTTTCATAATTTTATAAGCAATTATAAAAGATAGATTCAGATGTAAAAAAAGATAAAAATAAACAAATTGCGATAAAATTACAAAACTAACTGATAGTTGACTCTTAAGTCGACAAGTCGAAATGTTCCTTAAATGGGCATCACCCTGAGACCTAATTTCGAAAATTTCTCTCGTTTTACTCGTGCGGAGCAATATATCGGCTATTTAAAAAGCTACTGCAGTATTTTTTTTGTTTTAGCAGGTTTTTGCCTGCATAAAGCAGATAGCAATGTCCACGACAATCTTTTTTTCTGACAGTTGTGAAGTGCATGCTGTGATTGTATTTTTGTGTATGGGATCTTCACTAAAATTCATCGGAGGTCATGGTTTGTGTATGAACCTACAGTCATGAGTAAAGAAAATGTTAAAAAATAGTGTCATAAATATAGTCGTAGTGGTAGAAAAAGACCTCTTATTTCCACTTGCTACGGTTCTTTTATAGGTCTTTTATCCACTTTTATCAGCGCTGTTGGAATAACTGATTACACTATTTGCATTTCTCTTAGTTCAGATTTAAATTGGTTTTGAGCGCGATATCTTTGGCCGGCTCTCCCCTCTCACTGCGCTGTTTCGAGTCGTTACGATGAACAGATGGCAGTATCTTTCAAAACGCCGACCAAAGAAGGACGAAAATTTCCTTCATAGCGATCCAAGAGATTGAGCTTTCCTGATAATATCCACAGCATTTGAATTATTTTGGTGTCTGTTATTTCTTCCAAGTCATCCAGTTTAAGAGGATGAATTTACGTAAAAGGTAATTCATTAGTGGTACAAGTGCATAGTGTATTTTGAAGAAAAAAATATTTAGTATCAATAAAACCTTTAAAAACCAGCGACCTATAATTTAAACCTTGATCTGATCGAGATATGTTCGCCAACGTCGACCTCCACTGACTTGCCTATTCACACTCGCTTTATAAATCTGTTTCGTCGATCTTCTTTCATCCATCCCCTCTACATATTTAAACCATCTAAGGGTTCCTTTATCTTTTTTTCGTTACTTCATCTTTTTTCACACCACTCTTCTCCTTATCTTACTTTATCCATCAGAGTCATTTAGGCTACACTTTCCAGACTTCTTATCTACGCAGCGTTATTTCTACTTTTATGCTTCCTCTGCCAAGCCCAATATTCACTACCATACATAGTGTAGAAACCAGCACTTTTATATGCACAGCCAGTCATCCCTTTTCTGATACGTTTTAGCTGCTTATAAAGTTATGTAGGACACCATTCATTTCTTTCCCTGCCAATACCCTTTGCACAATATCAAAGTCATACTTTCTGTCTCTCGTAAACTTTGAACCCAACTTTAAAAACTCATTTATTAGTTACACTTTTTCTCCATCAATCAGCACCTCGCAGTTTGTCATGATATCTTCTTTTGTCTTGCTTACATTTACCTTTCTCCCTTTAATTTTTAGGGTATCATGCATAATATGAATGATCGCCTGCAACTTCTTCTCAAATTAGACTAATATTACCTGATCATAGGCTTTTAGGAGGCATTTGACGATCAAATTATTCATTATTAATTTTTAAATATTTTAAACAATTATCCATGAATAGGTTAAACAGCCATGGCAAGGCCACACAGTCTAATGCCTATTTCGATGTTAAACGTTTATCCGTTTATCCTGACATAAGCAGCGGAATCCTCGTAAAGTGATTTCAGTGCTCGAATCAAACTACCGCTCACCCCATACATAGACAATGTCGACCACAATTTATTCCCAACCACTCTGTTTTAGGCCTTTTCCAATTTTACGAAAGCGCAGTAGAACTTTTTACTTTTAGCCAAGACTTTTTCGACTATGCCTAGTTATGTTAATATCTGATCCAAAAAGTGTCGAGACTTTAATTACAGACGGAAAATATGTGGACAAATGAAGATATGCAGTATATTAAAAACTTTTCTGTCAAATTAATGCTTTTTAATGACCCAACTTTATGAATCTGCCTCGTATAGAGTCCGTAAATAAAAACTGTAATTTTTCAAATGCTTGAATAAACAAACGTTAATTATAAAATAAAAATTTAGTAAAAAAATGTGTCTCTTGATGCATGATTTTACAATTTGTGTGTTTAAAATAACTTTTAAATGGTAATCAATAGTAAAGATAATGAATACCATATATTAAAAAATATGTTACATTTTTTATGATTATTGTTTGTCGTTTGATGTGAAATTTGATAGTGCATATTTCATTACTCGTATTTTATTGCTGGATTCTCACATAGCTGTAATTTGTTTTATTAGCTTTAAAAAAGATAAAAAAAAATTTTGCTTGTGGCAACATTTAACATCATAAATTAAAACAAGAATTACCAAAAGAAACATCGATGGGTCCAAAATTCAATAAAAAGTCTCACATATTTGAAGTCGAGCCGCTTTTATGAGCCCTTATAGTCCGTGATTTCTTTAAGCATTGAAAATGCAGCGTTCTGAGAGTTTAAGTAGTAGAAATATAGAGACGATGGATGATTTTAATAACAAGGTTGTTACTGTCCACGCTGCTGGCAGGAATAACTGCTGTTAAAGTTTTTGTTATCTTGACATCGCAAGGATTTATAAATAGAATTAAAAGAGATCTTTAATTTATTTCAAATATAAGACATTACACGATTACCGACTGTAACTTTTTTTTTGTACTATTGTTTATTAAAGCTATGCTTCTTATGTTGGCCTTCGCGGACGGGACTCGCCGTAGAAAATTGAAGACGTAAACGCAAACGGTAAATTATTTCTTCATGCGGCTAGCGGCTGATTTTTATTGGTTATTTTATGTTTAACATCTATTTTTATTGGTTGTATTATATTTATCTATCCATTGGAAAGTTATAGTAATGGGTACGATTCTGCGAATCCCAAATTTTTACATATAAAATAGTTTTTATCGACGTGGGACCAATTGCATTCGACGCATAATCACGCAACCTAGAACTGATTAGATTTTCAGCAAAATCGGTTGGGCTGTTTTTATGGAGAATCAAAAACTGAAAAAAATGGTGAACCACAAGCATTGTTTATAACAATTAAATATTGTTACTAACAAATGGTTATTCCGTCCTGTTTCCGAGGCTTTCGAATTGGTTCTTCGAGCAATACAAGTTTTTTTTAAAGGGCAGGTTGCTAGCCTCACCCTTAAACCCTCTTCCTTTACCCGGGCTTGGGACCGGCAACAGAGCTGTCAAACTACTCAATCCATCCAACAGCACTGCAGGCGGACTAGAAATACAGGATGTGGTAAGATGGTCTAGAACACGCAAGAGCTGCTGGAGAGACCATGTGGAAAGGATGCCAGATGAAAGATGGGCAAAGTGGGCTATGTCGCAAAAACCAAACTCGCGAAGACCGGTAGACAGACCACCCAAGAGATGGTACGAAAGCTGGAGTTCAGCGTCACAGGAAGAGCTCCGAAGGAGGCTAAACGCAACGAACTAAACAGGACCAGGTCCTATTATAAGAAGAAAAAGAAATATATATTGATCATATTAATTAAAAAAAATTTAATTGTTATAAACAATTGAAAATAGCTTCCGCTTATAAAATGATAAGAAAAAGTTAGAAAGAATACGGTTGACATAAACAGAATATTGTTAATAACAATTATAATTTGTTATAAACAATTTAAAATGGTTTTTTATTATAATAATAATAATTATAACAACAAAGCATATGGTATTTTTTCATTCTTTCCACTGGGAAGTTAATCGTGTGGACCTCTCGGGTCGCACCCAGACCACTGATGTTTTATAATGGCATTAAAGGGATAAACACAGATAAATATAATTAAAAATTGTTTGTTAAAAACGATTCATTATCTACTTCTTAGTTAAAAATCCTCGTTATTTTTTTTTGTCTCTCTTGCCGGTTTTTGTAAAAATAATTTCGGGATAAAAGTTCATTAACAAGGACTGATTTACATCATCTCACTAACTCGATGAAAATTTCCTTGCAATTAAATTTTTCTTTGACTTACTTTTAAACACTCTCATTAATCAAAAACGAGAAAGCGTTTTTATAAAAACCAAAACCTTGATATTTCTATATTAAAACAGGAGAGGTATTTGGAAAAGAAAAATATTGTAATTAATTTGTTTGTAGCTCAAAAAGCAAAATATTTTTTATCAAATTACAGTATCTGGTTTTGGGAGCAAAGTTACTTTCGTCGAAATAATAACGTTAACACAAGTTTTTTTTAATTTTTTAAGTGCAGAAAAACCCGCACATTGTTGTTTATTTTAAATTTAGGACATAATATAATATTGCTAACAAAAATGCTTGTATATAATATAATAAATTGGTAGGTAAACTTTACAAAAATCTAATTGATATTTTCTTACAATTAATTTAAATTTTATTTGTATTTATTTTTATTTTTCTTTGATTCTCTGATAAGCCATTTTGGACGCGCAGTTGTTGTTTGATAATCGTTTGAATAAGTTAATGCAAAAGTTTTTGTGAAAATGGAAAATATCGAGTATCGGGCTGTGATTAAATATTTGTTTTTGTTTTCATGGTATTACTCCACTTTATTTCTAATAAGATCGTCTCAGTACCAGAGAGTTCAAGATTATCAGCGTTTATTGAAGTACAAAGTCAATCTTAAATTGGATGTAGATCTTAAAAATGTGAAATTACACAGCGTTTTTCTCTGTATCGTTACAAGTTTTGGTCTTTTCCTGTAACGATATTTCTTGTAATTTGTAATGATACAGAAAAGATTAGCAAGGCCCCTGTGCGAGGTTGTTACGAAAAATTGTAAAACACTTAACAAATTTTTTCATATAAAAATACCCAATAAAAGAATGCAATATATTTTAATATTAACGTTTCATTCTTGCGCAGGGGGGCCATGTTAATCTATTCCGTATCGTTCCAATTTTAGTAAAAAAAACCACAAAAAATCATATTAATAAAGATTATTATTATTGTTAAATTTACTAAATTATTTAAATAAGTTAGACTCACGTTTAGTACCTAATAATAAATAAAAATTAACACTTGGTGGCTTTAGAAAAAAAATTGAAAATGCGGGGTTGCTACCAAACTTTACACGATAATCCGCCGAGCTAATCTAAAGATTGGCTGAATATTTTATCGAAATAAGTCCAGCCGTTAGCTATAAAAAAGAAATTGAAAATGCGGAAACGTATTAGAAAAGACCTAACATTTTTATTCTTCTTCTTAAGGTGCCGTGATCGCTTGTCGATCGTAGGCTCTCATATTGCACAGCATATTAACAATCATAGTCTTATTTACAGCTGCGCGAAATAATTTACTGGTAGTTTTTCCAAACCACTGACGTAGATTTTTAAGCCAGGAAGTAGTACGGCAGCCTACACTTTTTTTCCCATGATTTTGCCTTGTATAACAAGGTGTGGTATGTTGTACTTTTCTGAGTGAAGCATTATATGACCGTGTTCACGACTTCGTAACTTTTATTTAAGTGTTGCAAAACCTTTTCGTTTGTGACTCTATTTACCCAACTGATCTTCAGAATACGGCGATATACCCACATCTCGAATGCTTTTAGTCTCTTTAAAAGCGATTCAGTCAAGGTACATGCCTTAACCCCTTAAAGCAATACTGTTAATATATAACAACGAACCATTCTCGTGCGAAGTTCCAAATTGAGATCACGACTGCCAAGTATTTTTATAAATTTCATAAAATTTGTTCGTGCTTTAGCAATTCTACTTTTGATTTCTGTACTAGGGTTCCAGTTTTCGTTAATATTAGTACCCAGATATACCAGCTGACTTACGCGTTCAATTGAATCGTTATCAAATGTAACGTTATAGTGATTATTATATACGACTGATTTTTACTAATGACCATAACCTTTGTTTATTTGCGTTCAGTTTGAGCCCATATAACGCGCAGATCGCAACCATTCGGTCCAACAACGCTTGGAGGTGTTCAATTGACCCTGTCACTAACAAGGTATCATCTGCGTACCTAATATTATTTATAAGCACGCCATTAATGAGTATGCCTTCTTTAGCTTGTTCTAACACTTTCTTAAGGATTGTTTCAGCATACAGATTAAGACTATTCCTGCAAATTATCGCCCTATTGCATTGCTCTGTCATATCCAAAGTTATGGAAAAAGCGATTAACACAGAACTTATCAAATATCTGGAGAAATTTAAGATAATCCATGACAGACAATATGGATTTCGACAACTTCGGTCTACTGGAGATTTGCTGGCTTATGTCACTCAGCTCTGGACAAACACTATTGAAAAGTTTGGTGAATATCGTGCAATAGCCTTGGATATATCTAAAGCCTTTGACCGCGTTTGGCACCAGGCATTGTTAAGTAAATTATCTGCTTACGGTCTCCCAACCAAACTGCGCCAATGGCTCTTGAGCTTCATGCAAGATCGCTCCTTACATGTGGCAGTTGACGGTATTTCTTCTGATGCGTTTAAAACTAATGCCGGGGTCCCCCAGGGTTCCATCCTGTCCCCCACCTTATTTCTTTTACACATCAACGACCTCTTGAAAACCACCACGAACCCCATTTACAGTTTCGCAGATGATAGCACACTTGTCTCAAATTTCACATCCTATCGATCACTTTCGGTGAATGATACAAATAGACTCAGGCAGGAACAGGTTGATTCCATTAATAGAGATCTTGAAGCAATCGTCAAGTGGGGAACCAACAATCTTGTTTAGTTCAACGCCCAAAAAACACAAAGTGCCACGTTTTCCAAGAAAGTGAATTCCTCAAATCATCCCATCATGATGTTCGGAAATACCCTTGAACCAAGACCCTCCATCTCGATTTTGGGAGTCACGGTGTCCAATAATATGTCTTGGCATGACCATGTTGCTAACATCGCAAAGTCGGCAAGCCAGAAGCTAGGTTTTCTGTGAAAAGCTAGAAAGTTTTTTACTCCTGATCAACTGTTGACGACGTACAAGGCTCAAATCCGACCTCTACTGGAGTATTGCTCGCACATTTGGGGTTCAGCACCAAGGCATTCTCTTCGTCTTCTAGATTCCATTCAGAAAAGAGCCATTCGTTTGATAAACAGCTCAACTCTCACAGATACCCTTTACCCTCTAGAACATAGAAGAAGAGTTGCAGACCAGTCATTGCTCTACAGATATTTCCATGGCAGATGCTCCTGAGAAATAAAAACTCTTGTACCATCATTGGCCACATTCGGCCGAAGAACTCGGAACGCTGATCAGTCTCACCCATTTACTCTCAAGATTGACACTACAAGGACCAATCTTTATCAAGAATCCTTCTTTTACAGGGCTGCTACGGAATGGAATAAGCTTCCAAAATCAGTTTTTTCAGAGAACTATGACCTGCAACTTTTTAAAAAGCGTGTCCACAATCATTTCCTTTCTATAATCCCTTCCCCTTCTAATAGTCGCAGTGCGGGCCGTCCGCGGCCCACACGATAGGTCTACCCTTTTTGCGACTATTTTCATAAAAAAAAAAAAACAAAAGTGGTGACAATATACAGCTCTGTCGAACCCTGACACAAACAGCCTCACCCCAATACAATACAAATTTGCGATGAATCTAATATCATTACCATCTATACTGGAGGTCTTAAGAATTTTCAGCATTTTTTCGTGACGAACTCTATCGAAATCATTTTCAAAATCAATGGCGCACTTGAAAACTTCTTGGTTTATATCTTGTAAATTGTGATTCGCGAGTGCCAAGGCCGCAACGAAAACCGAATTGGGTCTCTGAGATTTTTTCATTGATTTTTCTATAAATTCTTTGATGAATTATTCGGAGAAAAATTTTTAGTACATGACTCATTAAACTAATGGTACGATATTTTCTGCATTTTGTAGCTCTATGTTTTTTAGGAAGCACAACAAATGTGGATTTAAGCCAGTCTTTAGGGATTATGCCGCTTTTAAAGATTAAGTTGAATAATTTAGTAATTATATTAATGCCTTCGAGACCTGGGAGCTTTAATGTTTCTACATGAATTTCATCTGGTCCGATCGCCTTGCCATTTTGTGCGTTCTTTATATCGTATTGTACTTCCTCTTTAGTCATTGGAGGTCCACTTGTGTCATTTAGATTTTCTAATTCCTTTCTTTCGTCGTCGAATAATTCCTTTATATATTCAGTTCATCGTACTAGTTGACATTCGATATCGATTAAAACTTTTCCATTGTTATCTTCAATAAGAGGAGATGTAGAATTTTTGTGGAGGCCTGCCACTTCTTTTAGTTTTGTGTGCATTGTGCATGTTGAATGAGTCGTTATAATTTTATAAACAAACTATTATTCTCGTGAGACATCTGATTTGAACACTACCATAGTAATAATGGCTTGGACGGTATTTTTTTATAATTAATTGGACTTCATTTATGTAAGTTATAAATAGTAAATTAGTTAACCTAGCTTCACTTTGTCGGTGCAGATAATTATTGTAATGAAGAGCTTTTTTAAAAACTGTGCACACACATTAATAAAAATAAGACTTATTATCAAATTCGTTGCGTGTATGCGGCTAGAAACAAAGAACGAAAAAAGAAATACAAAACGTGGAATGTTCATTAAAATAATAAATGATAAATTAAAAATCCCTTTTACTTTTATCATAAAAACCAAAGAAAGTAAATTGTATTTAACTCTCAGCTAAAGTTAATATTGGAATTTTATATTTATCTACCAATATACCTGATACTACAACAGTATTTGGTAGAAAATTAATAAATATTTTTTTATTTCAGAAAATAAACATTTAGAATAAGGGTGTGTTATTTTGATTTAAACATTGGACGTTTTGTTTTTAATTGTTTGTGGCTTCTTCGGGTTTTTCGATTTATTGTGAAATTTCAATTAAATCATCTTGTTTGTTTTTAGAAATTACTGTTGGCATATATTTTGTTCGAAATTTTGTTTTTAATCTGGCGAATTGCAGAAAAAATATTTCTGTCTATTCGATTTACATCGCGTATTACTGACTTTACAGATGTTACTTCTCTACTATGTGAATGGTTTTTCAAGTGGTTCTTTCTCTATTACTTTAAGGATACTCACACAGGTTTTTCCTCTATTATCTGAATATTTTTTGCACAGTTTCTTTTATATCTGAGAAATATTTAGCAGTGGGATTACATCTACAACTTACCAAATATTTACAGACAAATAAATCACAAAAGACATCATAAAATTGCCAGATAAATGCAGACTCCAGAAGATTTTAATTTTTATTGTAAAGTCCATTTAACAGATCTGTTATATTTTTAAAGTGAGCAAAACTCGATGTATCAGCTCTATTAAAAGACAAAAAACGATAGAAAAAATTTGAAAATATGTTTTTAAATTGATTTAAGTCTAATTTGCATACAAAGTGGACCAAAAGTCTGGAAACGGCCAGTTATTTAGTAAATTGCTTGTCCAAATTGAACAAAATTTGGGCTAAGCATATTTTGAGATACGAAGATTCCAGATTTGATATTTGCAATGTTGTCAGATTTGCCGTTTCTCTAAAATTATTGGTAACTTAGGTTTTTAAATACATCACCCTCTATATACAGTCATTATTGGAATCTTCTTTTCAATACGAGTTTAGCCATATGTAACACTTATGATTTTATATAGTCTAGAAGGTTTTAAATAAATAAAACAGAAGTGTGGCAACGCCTAATTGTCTCAATAATTTTTTTAATACAAACTATTTTTAACTACATTTAAACAAAACAATTAAAAGACAACATTTTTAACATAATGATTACTTAATCAAGTGTTTAAAAGGTGCTCAGATAATTGTCCGTTTCCAGACTTTTGGTCCATTTTGTATTTTACCATATTTGGAAACTGAAGTAATGACGTCATCGATTTTTTTTCACACAAACATACCTATAGCAAAAGCAAATAAAGTCGCATTCATGTCATCATTGTGAACATTTTCAGCGTTGTCAGATTGTT
This sequence comes from Agelastica alni, assembly GCA_950111635.1. Classification (NCBI taxonomy): domain Eukaryota; kingdom Metazoa; phylum Arthropoda; class Insecta; order Coleoptera; family Chrysomelidae; genus Agelastica; species Agelastica alni. The sequence continues at coordinate 27,405,085 of OX467711.1, read as the reverse complement.
CATGAAATATGAAAATTAACAGAAAATAACTGAGGTAAACAAAAAACGTAAATGTAGAAAATTTTACAATATATTGAATGAAAACTACAAAATTCTTTGGTAACTCGAACTGTTCACCTTCTTTCTCTGTTGGACAAATGCTGCTAACAATGATTTTTAAAACGGCAGCTACACGCTGCTTGAGCATTTTGACAATTAAAGAGGAAAATGCTTTGTTGTTTTAAAAAAAAACAGTTTTTATTATAAATTTTTTTCACAAGAAAACCTCAAAAATCGATAAAACTACGAGTAGAAAAGTCGCAAACGACGCGGCAACGTGACAGTATTTCTGGCAGTGACTATTTTACCGTCATAAATTGGTGGCTTTTTTATAAAAAATTTAACACAAAATTTTACATTAAGGGATGTTTAAACCCCAAAAAGCTATATTGCATATACATTATTTTGATACAAAAGTTTTTTTATTGATCGGGTTATCTTTAGAAGCGATTGTTTATCAAACTTAAGTATATAAACTTCTCTATAGAAATGTTATATTTGCCCATTATAGCAGGAATAGTTCAATAATTACCATTATTTACAAGATTAACCCTAAATAATTCTTATTTAAAAATTAATTTTTTTATAATATTGATTGGTGTAAATTTAACATTTTTTCCACAACATTTTTTAGGATTAAGAGGAATACCTCACACATGCAATAGAATTACCTTGGTGACGTGAACGCAACTTTATTTGGCTTTTGCTTTATATGGAGACATAAATAAATATAAATATAAATAAATTTGCTTTATTTTCCGTTATAAAATTATAAGCACATTTGTATTATTAAAAACTTGCAATCGTCACGATTTAAAAATGTGGCCTTTAGAAAATAGCAAAGTCGCATCTGTCAAGAATTAAACTTATGGTTGACAAATATTGTTTTGTTGTTATTTTTCTTTGAAAAATGTTCACGGACAACTAAAAATTCGGCATATTATTCGTTTATAGGGAATCTCAAAAGAGCCGCAGAAGAACAGTTCAATTATACGTCCAGATATACCCAGAACATGTTATTCCAAACTTAGAAATATTTGCAAGGTTGAAACGCAATGTACGTGCAAATAACGAGTCATTTTTTCTCTAAAAAAAAATAAAAATTGGTAAAAAATTTCAACTTTGACAATACTGAGCAACCGTTTTGCAGTATTTTGCAGACCATTCAAGGAACTCGATTCGGCAAGCTTGTCGTTAGTTGAATTTAAAATATAGTTTGGTAAGAACAATTTTAAAAGAAAATGGTTACCACGATTACAACCTTCACAACTTAAAAGAATCGTCAGATCAACATTAACAACGAAGAATTAATTATGTTGCCCAAATGTTGGTAAACTTAGAGATCAATGACAATTATTTTTATAAATATTACTACACACCTTAAAGGTCTTTCTCAAAATTATTCACGGAAAGATAAGAGCCAAATGTGAGGCAAATTTGAATGAAACCCAATTTGGATTTAGAAACGCTTTAGGAACTAGAGAGGCAGTATTTGCTCTGAACATACTACTACAAAAATGCCGTGACCAGCGCAAAGACATTTTTGTGTGTTTCGTTGATTACGAAAAGGCTTTCAACAGAGTACAACACACAAAGCTTATAAACATCTTAAGAAACATGGAGGTGAAAAGCAGGGACGTTAGAATTATCGAAAATTTATACTGGAGACAGAGAGCAGCAGTACGACTAAACGGAAAGCTCACAGAAGAAAGCCAAATTATACAAGGCATCAGACAGGACTGCATACTGTCACTACTGCTTTTTAACATATATTCAAATAAAATCTTTAAACGGGCTACTCAAGATCAAGAAATAGGAGTACAAATCAATGGAAAATATATAAATACGATACGATATGCTGACGACACTGTCATTCTGAGTGACAAACTAGAAGTCCTGCAACATCTACTAAACTGTGTAAACGCAGAAGGACAAGAAATGGGGCTCAACATAAATACCAACAAGACAAAATTTATGGTCTTTAGTCGACAACCATATCCTGATGCTTCACTGCAGATTTATACGAAGAATATAGACAGAGTAACCCAGTTTAAGTACCTTGGATGTTATATCACCAAACATCTAAATCCAGATAGAGAAATAAGATGTAGAATAGAGACAGCCCGAACAACATTCCAAAAAATAAAACCACTATTCTGCAATGACAATCTGAACCTAAAATTACGGCAATGAACGGTAAAATCCTACATATGGTCAGTGTTTCTATACGGGGCAGAGGTCTGGACCATTAAGGCCGCTACAGTTAATCGGTTAGAAGCGTTTGAGATGTGGTTACACCGGCGAATGGTGAGAATACCCTGGACAGCTATGTAGATCAACGAAATGGTGCTAAACAGGGCCGACGCAACACTTTTGCTGCTAAATACAGTTAATTGCAGGAAAATCTCATATCTTGGACATATCTTCAGAGAAGAGCGATACAGAATCCTACAACTGATCATGATGGGAAAAGTGGAAGGACGAAGAGGAGTAGGAAGAAAGCAGGCTTCCTGGCTGAGGAACATTCGTGAATGGACCGGTATACGCAGTGCAGAGGAACTGTTTCAAATGTCGCAGAATCGAGAAAGACTTGCCCAAGTAATTGCCAACGTCAGGGGGACCTGATACGGCACTTGAAGAAGAAGACTAATTGATAATATTTAATTATTAACAGATGCGACTTTGCTATTTGTTTCTAAAGCTTACTTCTTTAAATCGTGACGATTGCGAATTTTTGATAATTTTTTTTTTATAAATTTTTTTATAATTTTAAAACAGAAAAAAAAAATTTCTTTACAAAATATTTTGTTTAGGAATTAGGTTCCTTTTAAGAATATCTGTTCAGATTTTTTCCATCGTCTTTACTTTTCTTTTAATAGAGCTAAGACATCGAGTTTCGCTCTCCCTGTACATACACAACATGCAATCCATTTTTATCTTGCCTATAATCCGTCGCCTTCGATTGTTTTTTGAAAGGAGATATTAACAATGTTGCATCAACTGATGCTGTCTCTTTGTTGTTTTACAAAATTTAAAGCTACTTGATCTGACATTGACATTATCTTTTTGTCACAAGTCGTTAAAAGCTTTTTAGCTAATTTTCATTAATTTTTTTTTTATAATAAAAATAGTCGCAAAAAGGGTAGACTTATCGTGTGGGCCGCAGACGGCCCACACTGCGACTATTAGAAGGGGAAGGTGTTATAAAAAGAAAATGATTGTGGACCCACATTTTGAAAAGTTGCAGGTCATAGTTCTCTAGAAAAACTGATTTTGGAAGCTTGTTTCATTCCGTAGCAGCCCTGTAAAAGAAGGATTCTTGATGAAGATTGGTCCTTGTAGTGTCAATCTTAAGAGTAAATGGGTGAGACTGATCAGCGTGCCAAGTACTTCGACCGAATGTGGCCAGTGGTGGTATAAGAGTATTTATTTATCTGGAGCATCTGCCATGGAAATATCTGTAGAGTAATGACTGATCTGCAACTCTTCTATGTTCTAGTGGGTTGAGAATATCTGTGAGAGTTGAGCTGTTTATTAACTGAATGGCCCTTTTTTGAATGAAATCTAGAAAATGAATAGAATGCCTTGGTGCTGAACCCCAAATGTGCGAGAAATATTCCAATACTCGATTAATTTATAGTAAGCATCGATTTTTTCCGGGTAATTGCTTCTTTTAAGGGATTTGTCCAGGAATTAATAAAATTCATGGGTGTTCCTTAAAATTTATTCACTATTTAGGTTTATGTTAAATAAATGTTAATTTTATGTTTATTGCTGACGAACATCGCAACAAAATTACTTTTCATAATCCTTATACCAAAAAAATTAAAAACTAACTAATTTATTGTATCTGAAGTCCCCTGTGTGCAATATCATGCTCTCTTTATGCATGAAATTCTATCCTATAAACGCAAACATATATAAACATAAAACATTTCCGTTTATACATTTTCATAAAATGTATTCAAGCTGCCTCAGCATATACGATTTTATCTTGACGGTACCTACTCTAGTGTCGGAGTCGTCATAAAAATATACTTAAAAAAGATTTTTTATTATTTTATACTTTGCAGCATTTGCTGCAAAAAGGTTACTCTTGATTTTAAAATTGTGTTACCTTTCTTTAATAGGAAGATCCAGCATCAACGTTTGCATTTCTTTGGTATGATAAGCTGTATCTCTATTTTTTTTCTTTTTCTTTCTCTCTCCTATCCATTTTCTCCCTACTTCCCTACCTTCCTCCTTCCTACTTCTCCATATCCTCCCTGTCAAAAATGGTGTTACCTGATGTATCAAAACCATAGAGGGTTACCATATTACCAATGTAATGCAGTCTTACTTGTTTATAAGATTGTCTCATTTTGTTATAAACCGTTAGGCTTCTCCATTTGATATTTACCGTACTAAGTCTACATTAATAATAATTGTTTTTTAAGTCCAATTAAAAAAGAAACCTCGATTGACAAGAGTCGGCATTTTCTTGGAGCAAGATCAGCATTTTCTTGGTAACTGCATTAAAACTCGTAATATATTTCGGGCGTGATTCGAATGTTTAAACAATGAAAAGGTTGATAATGTAATTTTTATAAATCTTGGTAATCTGTGTTTGCCCCCTTGTCCTTCTTCAAGCGAAATACTTTCACACCTACATAATTGCAATTAAACTAATTTTATAAACAAATGTAAGTACTTTTTATCTTAAAACATATTAAAAGAATTATTTTATTGCGAGTCAACATTTTATATTATCATTAACTACTGATACAATGTTTATGAAAATTTGGAGACATGGATCCTAGATTATGGCAAATTTATATAAAATATATTTTTCTGCAACCGTCTCGAAAACAACATTTTCGGTATGATTTATTAAATCACCTACGGCTCGTCCTGGAAACTTTCTACTCATCCCGTAAAATATCACTTTCGGAACTTGTTACGTAAATTACTATTACAGTATTCCGTTACATTCTGTCGTCTAAACCAGTGGTCCATATCGAAACCCAGTGGTCGACGACGACCTACAAGGGGTCCATGTGAGCGAAAAAAATTAATTGGGGTCCGTGAGATGTACACAGGGGTCCACGATAGTGGATTTCATTTAAACAGGTCGTGACTACAATTTGGATTAATGGAATAACCTTCACACACAGCTGATTTGTTGCTTAGTTTTTATTTGAAAACGTTACAAACAATCGCACCGCAACAATTGCACTGTTCTTGGACTCATCATGTGACCAACGAAGCCATATTGCTAAAACGAAAACTGTCATACCTTGAGCATATCATTTGGGACAACACGAAGTACAAGCTTCAACTTATAATGCAGCGTAAATTCGTTAAAAAAAGATTGTAAGGAAGACGTCAAATATCATGGTTAGAAAACTTGCGACAATGGACAGGTCTGACATCAATAAAATTATTTCGATCTGCTGTGAATAAAATCAGATGTGCTAATCGCTGACGTCCACTGAAGATGGGGCACATTGAGAAGAAGAAGACTCTTCTAGGTTTTGTGAATAAACTTATTTTCTGAATTGTATATTAGTAGCGAATGAATATATCTCGTAAAATTGTGTAAGTTAGTGTATATTCTCTTTGTCGTCGCCATACACTTTCAACTTGTATGAACAAAATTTAATCAATCGGAAATTAGACATTTCCTATTTTACAGATTTGTTTAGTAAATTTAATTAGGTTAACTTGCAGTTACAAGGTAATATCCTAAATTTTATCGAAAAAAAGTCCATAACTTCATCGTTTCCTGCGAAAAATTAAACTAATGAAGCAAAACATTGGAGTAGGGCAAAATCGAGGCCAAAGTGTCAGCTATAAACAAACATACAATCATACTAACAAACAGGCGAAACTAATGAAACCAAGTTAAAAAAAAGTATGAAAGTTAACGCATATTTTTTTATCGTTTTATCTTTTAACACCTCACTATAACTAGGAATCAGTCAAAAACACATTTAAAGTTGATGATTTTGCAAAAATGCAATATTAGCTTGAAAAGTGTACATTTTTAAAATAAGGTTACTAACATTTTACGTAGAACATAAAAATGTAATAAAATACAGGGTAGCTACAGGGTATAATTTAAAAATATAATAAATTACAGGGTTTTTTATTTAAAATAACAAAGTTGCAGACCACAATAGCATGTTTTTCAAAATATTTTGTATACCTTAACCATAATTTATAATTCATGTTAGAAATTTTTATAAATATTTCGTCGGGAAACACACAGTGTAAAGAATAAATTCGGCTAGCACGGTTATTACTCGAGCAGCTAAATCGTCAGCAATCCAAATATATAACAGTACATGATACGCAAGTCCTCAATTTACTTTTATTTTATATTTCATCTCGTCTGGTTCAAAGCATGGAAGAAAAGTAATGAGATGGAAAAGAAAAAAAAGTAATATGTTTCTCTGCATGTTTTTTCGACGCCTGTATTAAAACGGAGAAAATATGGAATTATTTTTATAATATAAAAAATTCGGATGGTATTTTTTGTAACAATAATCGACGTTCTTAAATGAAATTGAAATCCTGAGCGGTAGGTTAAAATATCTGATATGTACATGATATTAAAATAGGCACATGAGTAAAAAATAAGACTTGTTTTATATGTCTTAAAATTACTGATTCAATTGTTGTTATTGTTAAATAGATGCAAGGACATATTTAATGAGAAAACATTTCGAGCAGTATCTTTGGTCAATGTTGATTTTTGCTGTTTTTGTTTGCTAATTAATTGTTGGTTATTGTTACATTGAGTTTGTTAAAATCCATAAGGCGTACCTACATTAATTTTATACAGGGTGGCCAACCGAAAATGAAATAGAGCCATTTGCAGAAACCTCGTCAGCATTTTAGAAAAACGCTCAGACCCGTTGATTTTTTATTAAAGGGTATGCCGGTATTTTTTACTCCACTACTTTCAAGGGTAAAAAATTACCTCAAAATTTTTAAATGGCATTGGGGGACGAATAAGATGTCTTTTGAAAGCTCTGACAATTCTTTTTACAATAGTCTTTAAATTTTACATTTCCTCCCAATACTTTAAAGAAAATTACCTGTTAAAATTCCAATAATTTTAATTTTTTTACTTACTACTTAATTGATTAAATGTCAATACTAATGACCGCTCGCTTCAACTCAATAATAAAGATTTTGTTTAAAACGTTCACTCACATTTCAAAGAATTCTTTGACGCAAATCTTCCAACGACTCTGGGAGGACGGTGCTCCTTCGCATTATGCGGCGATTGTTCGTCAGTATTTAGACCAACGTTTTATACGGCATTGGATTGGAAGAAGAGGCAGTATTGGATGGCCTCCACGATCGTCTGATTTATCGCCATTTGATTTTTTTTGTGGGGACATCGAAAAGTAAAATCCATAAAGCTCAACCAGCGTCGTCGGAAGATTTGCGTCAAAGAAACATTGACGAGTGCCGTCGAATTACTCCGGAAATTCTTCGGAATGTGCGTGAACGTTTTGAACAAAATCTTTATTATTGTATGGAAGCGAGCGGTCATCAATTTAAACATTTAAATAGTAAGTAAGCAACTAAAATTATTGTAATTATTTTTAAGTATTGGTAGAAAATGTAATTTTAAAGACTTTTGTAAAGAGAATTGTAAGAGCTTTTAAAAGACATATTTTTTGACCCTCAATGTCTTTTAATATTGTTGGGGTAGTTCTTAACCTTGCTTGAGGTTAAAAGAAGTAAAGTCAAAAATACCGGAATAGAGTGTCCCCCTTTAATTAAAAATTAACGGGTCTAAGCGTTTTTCTAAAATGTTGACGAGGTTCCTGAAAATGGCTCTGTTTCGTTTTCGGTTGGCCATCATATATGTATAGTTACTTAAATACGGTTTTCACTTTTTTTTTAATTTGATGCTCTTTCAAGTAAGTCATTAAAAAAGATAGCATCGCATTTGAAGATTCCCAAAAAAAATTGAAAAAAAAAGAATTGTTTAGAGCGATCGTTAAACCCACCGGTATAAAACAATAATATGATATTTTATCAGGCATTTGATTCCCTTTCACATAATACTAAGTTTGTTAAAATCCATATAGCGAAGCAAAAGTTATAACTGTTTAATTGAGTCAGCTTTCCCACTCACCCCATCAGTTATTAAACAATATAGAGGAAAAACTACAAAAGCAAACTTGCGTTAAATGATTTAATTTATATTTTGTAGTACTATTACTGTACATTTATTATAGAAAAACTAGCTGACCCAGCAAACGTTATTTTGCCATATAAATAATTTCCTAGTAATTTCTAGTGTAGACAAAAAATAGCTTACTTATTGTAAGTATGTATGTATGTTAGAATGTGTATATTGTATGTATGTAAGAATGTGATTGTCGTTGTTCTAATCTTCTGACTTCATTGCCTTCAGCTCGTGTATCTTCTGGCTCTTCTTGATGCAATTGCGCCATTCTGACACGTGCATCAGTATTTTGTTGCTGGATTTGTTCTTCTGTTCTTTCGGATCTGCTATTTCGCAAGTTTCGAGCTTTACTTGTACTGCGGCTCAAATCAGCCCCTTTGCGTTTTCTTGGCATTGCTCACCATACAAAACATACATAAATAGAATTAATGAAATTATTTAATGATGAAAAATGTTAAAAGTATAATTAGGGCCAGGATTTTTGCCGCAGTTTTGAAATGATTAGTTTAAATTTATGAAATTATAACAAAAATATAAGTTTTATGGGAAAATTTTTCAAACAAAAGTAAAAAATTAAATTTTATGAAAACATTGTCTATTATAATTTTTTCATACAACCAATATTTCCATTGACATTTCAAAATAAAGATTCATAATGATTGATTTTTTGGAAACTGAAAATCTTAATTGTTCAATTACATTTTTTTAATAAAATTAAATTAAAATTACATTTTTATAAGATCAACAACATTTTCGATATAAATAAAAAAAAGTATACTTACAACACAAAATCCGTTGTTATTGGAAGCTCGTGTCACGTGTTGAGTACTTTTGAGGTTATAAAATCACTTGATTAACTAATCGTGCAAAATACACTCAAAATTGATAATTTAATTATTATTGATAAAATAGGAATGATTAAAAGTTAATATGAGAGAACACTGAGATAGCAAAATAATAATTGTCAACGTTACTACTACACTTGATGTATAAACAATAATGATGGCCGACAACTGTGTAGGGAGTAAGAAAGAAAGGAGACCGGCTTCGTTCTCATCCCTACTCCGTGCTGTTTACTGGGTCAGAAGTGACACCTGTAGACATCTGGCGGGGATAACTAATTAAATGACGATTGATCAGTTTTCGACCGGAGAGGAAAAATGATTAAATTACTAAAATGGCTATTAAAAAATAAGGGTTGATCGTAGAAGGGTGAAAATTGAGGATTGTATGTATTTTTGTATGTTGTATCATAAAAAAATAAAAATTAAAAATTTTGTCTAAAAAATAAAAATAAAAATTTAGGGGTGGACTACCCCTAACATTTAAGGGGATGAAAAATATATGTTGGCCGATTCTCATAGATACCGGATAAGCACAAAAAATTTCATCAAAATCGGTCGAGCCGTTTCGGAGGAGTTCGATTACGCACCCCGTGACAGGAGAATTTTATATATTAGATAATGTTTTTGTGTTATTATTGTGAACTACGCCTCTAGCGGTGAAGTAGAGAACTACTAATGTATAATGTCGTTTATATGTCATTTATTTTAAATGTTGTCGAAAATCTACAAGTAAAAACGAGAATGTAAAAATATCTCATGCATCGAAATGTCGAAAACCACTCGAGAATTTTCCCAGATGCATACAGTTATCCTCAAGCGTCACCATCTTTATCCTTAACGCTTCATTGAATCGAGCATAATTTATCATTGTCAGGATAATACATTTGAATGGAAAAATGGAAAAAATAAAAGGCTATTTGAAAAATGCTTAACTATTTTATAGAATTTTATCGATCGGTAATGATTGATTTGGTTTTAAAGAGTTTTTTTTGTTTTGGTATGAGGTTACAGTTTTTCGTGTTTGGACAGATGGATCCTTTTGTTTTATTTTAAATAAATGCGATTTGTTTGTGACAGCTTTGTTCTTCTTGTTTTTATTTCTTTGAAATATATTATTGTACCGTTTTTAAAAATATTAAATAAAAACATTCCATACAAATTAGAAAAATTAAAGTTTCAATCTATAAAAGAAATGAATAATATTTCTAGTAAAATAATTAATTTTCCTGACCCCAGCAAAGATCATAATAGCAGCAACTTTTTATACACAACAATTTATGTATATATATATATATATATATATATATATATATATATATATATATATATATATATATATATATATATATATATATATATACATACATACATAGAGTCATGCCTTTTTCCCATAGGGGTAGGCAGAAACCACTTCCTTCCACTTGCTACGGTTCGTACACACATCTTTTGCTTCCTCTACTTTCATCAGTGCTCTTATACATGCTCTTCGGTTGTTGGTACTCTTGCCCTGGCCTTTCTTCAAAACAATGTTGGTCTGATCGAGATATGTTCTCCGAGGTCGACCTCTACCGATTTCCGCCTTATAAATTTGTTTCGTCAATCCATCCTTTCTACGTGTCCAAACCATCTAAGCATTCCTTTATCTATCTTTGTGACCACATCTTCTTTTACACCACAGCGTTTTCTTATCTCACTATTCTTAACTTTATCCAACCGAGTCACTCCGGCTATACTTCTCAGACTACTCATCTCCGCAGCATTAATCCTATTTTCATGCTTCTTTTGCCAAACCCAACATTCACTACCATACATAAGAGTAGGAACCAACACACCTCTATGCACCACCAGACGTGCCTTTTTTGACACTTTCTGGCTATTCATAAAGCTATGCAGTGCCCCATTCATTTGTTTTCCTGCCAACACCCTTCGCTCAATGTCACTGTCATACTTTTCATCTCTAGTAAATTTTGAACCCAAGTACACAAATTCATTAACTTGTTCCACTTTTTCTCCCTCAATCAAAACCCCACAGTTTGTCATGCTTTCTTCTCTTTCAAAAACCATTACTTTCGTTTTGCTCACATTTATTTTCATCCCTTTGATTTTCAGTGAATCATGCATAAACATTAACCATCGCCTGCAACTCCTCTTCAGATAACGCTAATATGACTTGATCATCGGCTTAAAGAAGGCATTTGACAATCAAATCATTCATTTTTAATCCATACGCACTCTCTTTCAGATCTTTTAAACAATTGTCTATGTATAAGTTAAACAGCCATGGCGAAGCCACACATCCCTGTCTCACACCTTTTTCGATGTTAAACCATTCCGTGCAAGCACCGTTTATCCTGACACAAGCAGTGGAATCCTCGTAAAGTGATTTCAGTGCTCGTATTAAACTACCACTCACCCCATACATAGACAATGTAGACCACAATTCACTCCTCACCACTCTGTCATAGGCCTTTTCCAAGTCTATAAAAGCGCAATAGACCTTCTGACTTCTAGTTAAGAATTTTTCGACTATACCTCGTAAGGAAAAGACCTGATCCATACATCTCCTTCCTCTTCTAAATCCTGCTTGCACATCCCATATCATCTTCTCAGTTTCATTCGTTACTCTTTTGATCAATATCTTTGCATACAGTTTGCTGACTATGCTGAGTTAACTAATACCTTGGTAGTTCTTACAGTCCTGCTGCGAACCTTTTCCCTTGTAAAGCAGCACGATAACGGCCTTGCACCAGTCGTCTGGTACACTACCACTTATCCAACAAAGGTTAAAAAGGCGGTCCAGTAGACTAGCTACCACGTTTTGTCCAGCCTTCAGCATTTCAACTGTTATCCTGTCGTACCCAGCAGCTTTACCCAATTTCATACTGTTCAACGCTTCCACAATTTCTGTCGTAGTAATTTCACTTTCATTGCAACTTTCACTGATGTCTTCGAATTGGGCCTGTACTTGTGTATCCTCTTTCTCAAATAAACTTTCGAAGTATTCCTTCCATCTCTTCAATACGCATTCCTCCCTTTTTACCATATTACCATCTTGGTTTCTGATTCTTTCCAATTGCGAGGTAGTTTTTTTACCTCTGGCTGTTCTTATGGACTTCCAGAAGAGTTTAATATTCTTTTGGAAATCGTCAGATAACCTTCTATCAAATTCATCTTTATCACTCTCCTTATTTTTTGCCACAACCTCTTTTGCCACACCTTTTAACCTTTTATACTCATTCTTTGCCTTGTTTACATCCTCAATCGTTGCCTTTTGCGTTTTTTGATTGGCTTTTGTAGCTAGCCAATCCAGCCAGGCTTTCTTCTTTTCTGACACTGCTTTTTGAACCTCTACGCACGTTTTCTGTAACTTGCATCCTTTCCTTCTTTTACTTACACCGTATACTTCTATAGCAATATCCACGATTCCTTTCTTGAATGGCTTCCATAATTCTTCAACCTCACATGCTTCATCTAAACTGTCAAATTTCTTGGTCAATTTTCTAACGAACTCCTCTTTTATACCTTCTTCTTGCAAATTATAAACTTTTATACGCTCTAGTACACTACTTGATTCCTGCACACGATGGCGCCACCGCTTAAAGAGACCTCTTATTCGGCTCATTACTATTTATATATATATATATATATATATATATATATATATATATATATATATATATATATATATATATATATATATATATATATAAACCGGTTCTAAAACGTCTTGCGACGTTGTCCGACACCTAATCTCCATCTCCTTCGGTCTTCCCAGTCGTCCGCTGTTAAATTCTTTTCACTCATGGCTTTGTGGGTTGTCTTCTGCCATTATTTTTTGGGTCTGCCTCTTTTTTCTTTTTCGTCGACCCATCGGTTGCCATTCTAAAATTTGTTAAGGTAGTCTTGATGCTGACATTCGTTGTACATGCCCATACCATGCTAGTTGTTTGGCATTTACGAATTGAATTATAGATCCTTCCACACCCATCCGTTGTTTTACATCTCATTCCTAATTCGGTCTCTTCCGGATATACATAAAGATCTTCTCATCGCTTCCATCTTAACCACCTTCAGTTTTTTCTTCTGCATTTCACTCATTTTCTATGTTTCTGCTTCATATAGACATCTATGACATAATTAAAATGAATCAAAAATATGTTAACGAATAACAGACAATCAGAATCAGTTGTCCGACAATTTATTGTATTATTCACCAGAGAGCTTTATATGGAAAGTAAATTAAGCAAAATCAAGATTTTTAACTTATTTTTAAGATTAAGAATTTTATTGAAGGTGAAAAATGAGCTCTTTTAAACAGATAACTTAAGCAGTTTTTAGTTAAAAGCCAAATATGGAGACTTGCAACTGTACAACCAAGTTAGGTGGCTGAGTTTAAAGGTAATTTTTAAAGCAGTTTCTAACATAATTGACTTAATACCTTAACAGTTTAACCTTTAAACGTTAAAGAAAAAACCAGAAAATTTCAAATTTATTTAATTTAATAAATGAATTTTAAAATACAAAAGTTCAGCGAGATATCCATTCTTTGCGACAGCCAGGCTGCTATCAAATCACTGAACTTAGTCTAATTGACCTCTAGGGCAGCGGTGCAATGGCGAGCCGCCCTGAATGGGCTAGCAACTAAGTTTGGAGTTTTTCATTGTCTGGGTATCCGGACACAAGGACATACCGGGTAACTGTAAGGTGAACGAGCTAGCAAAAGAGGGCATCATCCTTTCAGCTGTATCTGTCTCATATCAACAAAAAGTACCGATTAAAAATTGCCGGCTTCTCCTGCACAGCAAAGTTGTTCAAAAAGCCAACTTGATGCGGCAAAATAAACTCACATGCACATTATCGATACAGATTTGGCCTGGAATGACATACTTTCTTCCGTAGATGCGCAATATACTATTACATCATATATTAAACGTAGACGCTTCGTTTTACTTTCACGATAGTTCGTGAAGATCTAGTACAAGAAATAAAATTAAACAATAGCGTTTGCCACTCTTTGCAATAGACAAGGAAAGTCATGACGTCACAAATGTCATTCTTGTCAAAAAGTGGTTCTAAGCAAACCTTTCTCAAATTTAAATCAGCTTGTCATTTATTGATTCCGTGAAGGTGCTTGTTGACATGTTTATTTGCAGCAGCTCCAGCCATATTAAACAAAAATTTTAAACCGAAAGCAAAATTATTTTGCTCAAAAAACAAAGTACAAACAACCAAACACAAACTGATAAGCAAAGCATCAACAGAGATCGTAACATCAAATTCTTTGACATTTGTAACGACACATTTTCCTCGTCTATTCGCCTTTCAATAATTTTCTCTTCCCCATTTTAACTTTAACCACCTTCACGGTAAAACTTCTAAAAAACTAACTAAAAAATTTCACCTTTACTTACAGATTTATTTGCCAGTGAGCCTAACTGTTAAATTTAATATTGATTATTTTTTTCACTTGTCAAAATGTGACGTTTATGGCAATTTAACTAATATTAGCGGGTTATTCCAGCCAATCATTCGGTTTTATACTGATAAAACTGCCTGGTCCTTAATAAAACATTTTTTACTTTTGAGCTGTCAAAACTATAATGTTTACCGCGTCGATTCTATTGAACTGGCTTATATAAAGTTAAAATATATTTTTACTCATTTAAAAGTTTATTTGAAAACCGATTTGGCCAAGAAAATATTGAAAAGTTAATACAAAATTTCACTCCGCTAAACACTGTGAAGACAAAAAAAATCCACATGGAATCAGTTTGAACAGTTTTGCAATTTCAGAAACTACAAACTTGAAAGTGATACGACTATTCAAGAAATTGCAGAAATTCTTGAAGACTGGGGAGCGAATATAAAGAAATTCAATGGCGAAGACTACAAAAAATATTCGCTGAAAATTATTTGGAATGTAACTGCCAAACAGATAAAAGAAAAATATTATTCTGAATACAAAATCGGCATTAATTCGTTTCAGGATATTGAATTTAAAAAAGAAAGAGATTCA
Organism: Agelastica alni; assembly: GCA_950111635.1. Classification (NCBI taxonomy): domain Eukaryota; kingdom Metazoa; phylum Arthropoda; class Insecta; order Coleoptera; family Chrysomelidae; genus Agelastica; species Agelastica alni. The sequence goes on along the minus strand of OX467711.1, from coordinate 27,389,994 downwards.
AGAAATGCAAAAGAAGCAATGTAATATCAACCAATGATTTGGAAGAGACATCAAGTGTTTCTGCTGCCCGATCCATTAACGAAAACTGCGTTTTCAATAATTGTACATTTTTTAATAATTAAATTTCCTTTTTTCCTTCTCATGTTAATGAAATACTAATGAATTAAATTGTTCTTCGTTTGATTTGTTCAATAAATAATCTCTTCAAAATACAACTCGTTCTTCAAATTTAATGAGATAAATTTTCATTTTTAAAATACTTAAAAAAAATTTATTTTGGGGCAAAAGCATTCAAACTTGTCCTACCGACTCGTGATTTTATCAATAGGTTTGTTTTCATACTTTTACCAAATAAAAAAGTTTTCGTGGAGAATAAAAATTTATCGATAAAATTTTAAGGACTCGTGGTGTTACTTTTGATTAATTAAAAGTTCGGTCTTTCAGAATGGAGTTGCGTTAATTTATTAATGATTTCGGATACTTGTTTGAACACTTCTCCAATCCTTCACCGACAACAATCAAAACTTGGGACCCGGCAAACGCTCGTGGGTGATTTAAGTTTCTACAAGCAGCTAGGGCGGCCTTAATGGGATTCGCTGTGGAGCCACTTTAACCTCCAGCCTTAAAAATTGTTTAACTTTGAGATACAACAGCTTATTAACAAATTGCTTACTTCTGGGTTGCTCCTCATTTAGACATAATTAAATTCGCGATTTTCATCTCCGCCACTTGCTTAAAAATTTATAATAATTTAAAGTTAATTTGTTGGCTGGGCATCGCGGGGTAAAAAATATTAAAGGTAAACTTATTTCCTAAATAACACATTGTCTTTTTGCCTTCATTTTTGTCGTAATACAAGCAAAAAATATAACAAAGCTCAACTTATATCATGCAAATTTATTTTTTTTAACTCTTTCTTAGTGACTAGATGTACTTAAAAGGTATCTAAGGAAAAACATACAAGAGGATCTAAAGGTTTATATTATTTATAATCATTGTTTTAAAGAACAATTTAGAAATTAATTAATTAATTTAGAAACATGACACGTTAAAATTAAAATTTATTGTACTTTTTTATTAGGTGTTTTTATATGCAACATTTTTTAAATATTCTAATGTGCTACATTGCGAACAGGTGGGGGCACGAGATTTTCTTCGCTCGGTCGTCTAGACGCGAGTGCCAGAAACCGGTTAAGCGAGGTCTTCGTTTCTAGCGCTGAAGTCAGCGTATTTATTGGTCTACGCTTAACTGCCTTTTTACACACGGTGTATAGCTGTTTGCTGCTAGCACGTGTATAGCTTTTGACAGCTTGTCGGTGTCTTAGCCGTAGTAAGGGGGTTTAAAATCAATTAATTTCGTGGAGAAATTCTACTGTTGAAATCACGAATTTTTAACATTATTATTGTTAAATTTGACAAATCAATTTCAATCAGTTAAGTAATAATGAATAAAAATTAACACTTGGTTGCCATAGAAAAAAAATGAAAATGCGGAGTTGCTACCAAACTTTACACGATCATTTGCTAGGCTAATCTAAAGATTTTTATCAAAATTGGTCCAGCCGTTGGCTTTAGGAAAGAAATTGAAAATGCGGGGGCGTATTAGAAAAGATCCTCTTCATCTTCTTTCTTTAATGTAAGCAAAAGCTTGTTTTTTCGTACTCTCTGCCCTTCATAAATCGGAGAGGTTGTCGCTCCATCTCTTACGGGATCTTCCGACGCGTCCCAAGGGTTATTTTGACCATTCTTTCATCACTTATCCGATCTTCCTATATGTTCGTTTTATTCTCTCTTTCTTTCCATTCGTTTATGTTTATTCCACATGCCCTTCTAATGTCCTCACATCTCTCCCTGTCAAAAAGTGTTTTTTTCGCTATCCTAAGCACTATTTTCATTTTTGTGGCTTCTAAGTTTCTCTTTGTTTACGATGTATCTGGTTTAATTTTTGCTGTATACTTTAATATAGGTTGAATGACAGTTTTGTAGATCGGGAATTTGTATAATTCCAATATATTTATTTAGCAAGATTGTATCGTTCATGTAAGCTGATGTTCGTTTCATCTATTATTGTATAATTGTTTTATCCATAACTAACAAGGTTTCGTTTTTGCTGCAGATATCCTCATTTTAGGTGTTTTTGTAATTATGTTAAATTTAAGTAGTAGTGTCATCTTCGATTTTTACAATCAGAACAGCGTCTTTGGCGTAGCACAGGATTTTGACGTCTTTGTTTTCATTTTATATCCTTTCAAGTTATGAATTGTCTTTTATTATTTAGTCCATAACGATATTGAACAATAAGGGGCTAAGGGAATCTCCTTGTCGAATACCATTTACTTTCAGGAATTTCTTCGGTAATTGTGTTTTTAATTTTGGCTTGTATTTTGTTTTCCTGATAGATATTTTCGATGGTTTTTATGTTATATGGTATCTGTCTATTGTATAGAAGGTGTGACACGTCATCTAGTTGTATTCGGTCGAACATTTCGGGCTAGGAAATTTGTTTATTTTACTTATTTAAAATTACAGCCCAACCATCCCGATCGCCCAGGTTTTTATCGAAGCGAAATGTTAAATGTTTGTTTTAATTTTAAATTTCGTTTCATATGGAAATTTAGTATCCAGTTCTTGAAGCTGATTATGGTAATGAGTTGCGTTTAAAGTTCTATTTTTTTTGTATAGAGTCGATATCAGTATTCCAAGCCTAAAAAAACATCTGGAAGTTCTACAAAATGTAAGAAACCGAATTTTATTCAATATTCACGAAGTTTTTATTTCCAAAGAGCAGAAGATCTAGGTCAGAAACGTTCTATTCATAAAAATGTTTACCTTATTCTGAAACGTACATAACTAAAAGCGTTTTTTTGCTCACGGTGACAGACTTACTAATATTCTAGATTTTTCATTAAAAATTGGCAGACATTGTCTACTGTAACTCATACGTTTACAAAACACAATTTTTTAAATAACTCTTGGAACAGAAATAACGCATATTAGGATTAAACAACGATCATTAAAATATTTATTTTTCTTTGATGCCAGTTATGCAAAAATAATCATTGCTTTTTTTTAATGCAAACTTTATGAAAATAAAATAATGAAAAGCTACTGTGCTGTAAAAGATTTTGCAGTGACTTTATTACGAAAACAATTAGGGAATAGACATTTATGTAACAATGCCGAAAAATATTGTTTTTACGGTCGTCGAATAAATAAAAACAATCAATAAAGTACGTTTCTAATAATATTTATTTCTTGGACTAAATTAGAAGCACTGTAATACTTGTTTACACGCTTTTTTTTAAATTCTTTTCAAACTATTTAAAAGAGACACATATGCATTCACCTACATACATATAATCACGAATTTTTCCCGTAGGGTTAGGAAGAGACCACTTCCTTTCACTTGCTAAGGTTCTTACACAAAGCTTTCGCTTCTTCTACTTTTATCAGTGCTCTTATACATGCTCGTCGGTTGTTAGTAATCCTAACCTGGTCTTTTTTCAAAACAATGTCGATCTGATCGAGATACGTTCACCGAGGTCGACCTCTTTCGACTTGCCCATTCACACTCGTCATATAAGTCTGTTTCGTCAATTTTTCTTTATCTATCCTCTCTACGTGTCTAAACCATCAAAGAATTTCTTTATATCTTTGTTACCACATCTTTTTTCACACCACAGCGTTTTCTTTTCTCACTATTTTTTACTTAGTCCATTTACTTATATTTAACTCAAGCAATAATAAAAACTTGCACAAAACATATACAATTATTTACATTCACATAATATTTGCATGAGTAGACATTGCTGGAAAAATACTTTTTTACCCTAAACAGAGTGAAAAACCACTGTGTGAAGAAAGACATACCTACTTAATGCACTTGAATTGTTGTCTATCGAAACCAAATTGATGCAACAAAACTGATTATGAAGATATAATTGATGTTTTTGAATGAGTAAAACCAAGTTAAATAAATATTATTTGACATATGAGTGATAATAAACAATTTATTTATTGTTTAATTTTAATATATGAATTTCTATTATTAATCAAAAAGGCGCCATATCGTAAGTGGCCTAGAAGGCAGTTAAATCTGAATCCAACTCTGTTCTAAATATTCCTTATTTACTTGATCTGCAAAACTTTTTTTTATTTGTTTATCATTGTCATCAATTTAAACGAAGCGATTTGACTGTTGTTGAGTTGACTAAAATCGTAAACAAATCACACATCGAAAACCTTTTAATCCACTTTTTTGTAAATAATCTCCTCGGCCCATTTGTGAGCTATAAAAAAACAATGTTTACATTTTACGCAAAGAGTAATACGATTTGTTAGTGTCAGAAGCGTTATCTAGTAGTCGTTTTTAAAAAATTATCAAGGTGGTCTGTTTCAGTTTGTATTGCAAACGTAGTTTTTTTTGTTGACATTTCACAGAGAGATCCATGTCCATTCAGCCAGTATCTAAGACTAAGATAAGTAACTTAAGTGTAATTATGTAAGTCAAAGCTTCCCTAATCGATTATGTTACAAGAAAAATTATAAGGATGCATTTGGGCCACAAACTTCACACCCAGGAGCCGGGCAGGGTGACTAACAGACAGATCAGGTGGGCCTCGGTTAGGAGGGATATAGATGTATATTATGGGGTTCAATTGGAACAAAAACAAGACTAAGTGCACTATAACTTTAACTTACATAAGCATACGAAAGATATAAGTGAGTCATAAACGGTTTTATTGTTCAACAAGAGTAAATGTGATTAGTTTACGGGCAGTCCAACTCGGTTGCGCAGTAGTTCACTAAAAAGTTTATGTGTTTGTTGACGGTATTTGTTGCAGTTGAAAAATATGTGGTCTAAATCAGCCACTTCTAAACAGATGTCACATAGATTTGACTCTTTAAGGCCTATTTTGTTAAGGTGCCGATTATATTTGGTATTTTTGTGCCAAAGCTTATTAGGTGTGATGTGTTGGATTAAGGTGTAACGTGTAGGGTGGTTTCTTTTATATTCGGTCCATAGGTTATTCCATGTTTTTCTAGACATCTCTTTTATTTGGCTGAAGCACGTCTCAATAGTAGTGTTGTTATTAATAGCTTTTCCCGTAGAAATGGCTTGTTTAGCTAGGGTGTCAACGGTTTCATTATGAAGAATTTCCGAATGTGCTTTAACCCATATGAAATGTATATTGACCTGATTTTTTTTAAGATTATTTATCGCCAATTTTAATTCAAGAGTAAAGCGATTTTTAAAAGGGTCGTTAACATTAATCGGGGACGAGATGGAGGTTAGAACTGACAAATAATCTGATAAAATTAAAATTTTCTTAAAATAGTTTACGTGAGCGAAATCCATAGCTTAAATAATTGTAAGAGTTTCGGCAGAAAAAATTTACATTGATTTATTTAATTTAAATTGCCTTTTGATATTTAATGATGGAATATAGTAAGCGCATCCAATTCCATCTTCTTGCTTTGATGCATCCCTGGGTATGCATACCCTGGGTATTTCGACAAATAAAGATTCTAGTTAAAAATATTAAAAATAAAAGATACTTCCGTCCTTGTAACAGTCCTTAGCCGCAGAGTTTCTAGCCTGATATACTAATATCAAAGTAGAGAATTTTTCGTTCGAGTTTTTGTAAGAAAAATTTCATTTTTAACTAAAAATGCATATGGTACGGTTCGGTAAGTGTTTTTCAAGGTCGCATTATCATAATCCCTTGCATCACGTTTTCTTTCGTAACTCTATAAAAAAATCAAATTATTTGTTTAATTTTACGATAGTAAACGAAAAATAAACAGTGATATATAGATTTAAGTAAATAAAATCCATATCTAGGCAACGACAAGAGGTTTTTGATGTGAAACATTTAATGGCGCGTTTGGCGATGCCGTGATGCGAAAGCTTCGTGCAACCCCGTAACTACTCGGATCGCTCCGTCGCTTAGGCTCCGCCCACGTTACAAGTTACACTTTTGTTGGTTATTTTAGTTATCATCGGCCTATTGTTACTTTGATACCATCACAAACATCATCAAGTGTTAATATTACGGAAATAACTGATGATACTGAATTGTAAACTTTATTTGGATTATTATTGATCGTATGTATATTTTTATGTAAATAACATTTTCTTGATTACATAAAACTAAAATATGATGTTTTTTTTTAAATTTTATATATTAAAATTTATTTAAAAGTAATAACTACAAAAAAATATGATTGACAGTAATGTTTAAAACATGAAAGTGAGCAGCCTTTTGCAAAAAACGTAAAATTATTAAGTGATCCATGCTAGGCGTTAGTTAGGCTAAATCCTTCTTCAATGTCATCTATAGCTGTTCTGATGGGTTGCTTTCTAGATCGGAGGCGACTGTGTCTAGCGTCTTCAATATTTTTTTGAAATAGTAGATTTCAGTTTTTTTTTTGTTTTACAAGAGGAAACTCTTTTATAGACACTCAGCGCTTCGACTACTCTGAAAAGAGCGCGTTTCCGCGCTGAATAGTGTGGGAGTTATTGAACGCTCGTTCAACGTTACCCACTAAAAACCCTTGAGTGTGACTTTTTGGGTTATTGTCTCTTGGTGGGAGACAATGTTACTCCTTATTTGGTGTGAATATTTAAAGTGTTGTGTATGTATATGGTTTTCAGTTTAGAGACTTAAGAGTTTTATTTGATGGGGGAGGGGGATGAAATATCAAAAAATACTACTTTTGGGATTTTTGTGTCTGCCAATTTGATGACCTGGTATATAGTCGAAATTCGATTTTATGAGTGCATTTGGATGGAAATTTGCTTTTTTAAAAAAGATTTTATGGCGATTTTTTATGTAACGGTGATCGTCTCGACTTTGAGATCTTTATGTAAATCTGAATTTCGAATGTACCAGGGGGCGTTTGTTATACGTTGCAGAATTTTATTTTGGAATTTTTGAAAATTTTATCATGTGGTTTTTGCTGTTTGACAAAAGGAAATGCAGCCGTAAAGAAGTTGTGGACGTATAATTTGTTTGTAGATAAGGACTTTGTTTTTGAGATTTATTTTGCTTCTGTAATGCAGAAGATTTCGGAGTCTGCCAGACGTTATATTACAGCGGGTTATTTGCGTGTCAAATTTCACAAACGGTCATTCGGCCAGATCTGTAGAAAAAATACACATTCTAGGTAAGAAATACTTCACAGTCATACTTTCCATCTCTTTTAAACTAAAAAATCCAAGTACACAAATTCATTTACTTTTTTAACTCTTTCTCCCTTATTAAGAACTTTACAGTTTGCCATGCTTTCTTCTCTTTCAAAAACCATTACTTTCGTTTTATTTATTGTTATCTTTTAGATTTTCAGGGCATTATTTATAACATTAACCATCGCCTGCAACTCCTTTTCAGATGACGCTAATATGACTTGACCATCGGCGTAAAGAAGCAATTTGACGATCAAATCATTCATTTTCAATCCATACGCACTCTTTTTCAAATCTTTTAAAGAATCGTCAAACAGCCATAGCGAAGCCACACATCCCTGTAACACAAACTTTTCGATATTAAACCATTCCGTGCAAGTTTTTTTTATCTTGACACAAGCAGTGGAATCCTCGCAAAGTGATTTCAGTGCTCGTATTAAACTTTCACCCCATACATAGAAAATGTCGACACCAAAATTCACTCCTCACCACTCTGTCATAGGCCTTTTCCACGTCTATAAAAGCATCTTTTATTACTTAATAGTTTAGTAGGGTAAAATTCCGATACCTTTACAATTTGTCTTAAGTTATTAAGGTGTTAATAGAGGAAATGCTGTTAAGTACGGCACTGTCTTTATTAACACGCAACTACCGTTGATATTAAAAGTAATCATTAAATAAAATACAAATTAAAAACAACGAAGCTAACCGAAAGCGTTGTAAAACCAGAAAGCGAAAAAAATATCTAATCATATTTTTTTGTCAGCTGTTCATGTTAAAAATGGAATAATTTTTATTTGAGTCACGTTAATATATACTACAAATTATTGTAGGAACCTAGATTTTCCTATTGCGTGATCAAAAGTCTACTAGTTTGCGTTCCGGTTAAAACAGGATCGTATTATGGATTTTTTATTATTGACAGCACAAAATTTTAAAATATTTTAAAATTGAAATTGGTGGTTCAAATCTTAGTGCTGGAACTTTCCTTTTTTTTATCCTGATTCTACATAATTTTAAAAAAGGTGTATTATATTTTTATAAATTATTATTATTAATAAATAATCAGCTTTAATGAAAAAAAAAGAACTAAAATATTTTTTTATTATCTCTACAATATTGTGCGAATTAATGTGAAAATAGAAATTTCTGTATTATTTAAACTTGGCAATACTGCTGTGACAATTTTGACAGTTGTTTCTTGACATATACCATAACTTATTATTCTGCATTAAGTTATTGTTAATGTGAGAACACATCCTTAACGCAAAGGGATATTGCTAGAGGGTGTTCCGTAAGCTTGAGAGCTATAAATCATATAAATAAACAAAAAAGGAAGACTGGATCAGTTGAACTTTATCGAAAGGGGAAATGTGGAAGAAAAAGGACGACAACTTCCTAAGATGATTTACTTCTTTTAACAAACAGCAAGCTGAACTCCAAAAAGACAAGCTATAATTTTCAGCAAGACTAAAAAAAGACTGAAGTGAAAATTCACGACTCTACAATTTGCAGACGCCTTTTAGAGGAAGGAAAAAAAGCAGTGAGACCTCAAAAAAACAGCTTCTTACGGAGGCTATGATAAAAAAAACTGATTTGGACAAAAAAATATGCTGATTGGACAAAATAAACATGAAAAAATGTCTTGTTTTTAGATGTGACCCACTTTTTGGTGCAGGGGTACCAATCAAAGTTCGTGCGGAAAGGCGTGGATGAAAAGTTAACTGCAGCTCACTTGGTCCAAACAGTAAAACATCCAGTGAAAAAAATGTTTTGGGTCTGTTTCTTCCTTCAATCAGCACCTTGCAGTGTGTCATGCTTACTTATTTTTTAAAAATCATTACTTTCGTCTAGCTTTGCATTTCTGTTTCGTTTTTGGTTGGCTACTCTGTAGATAAGTTTTGGACATTGGCAAAGTATTGCCCCAGAACTTTGATCAACTGACTCTTTGGCAGGAAAACAAATAAATGGCGACCTGCATAACTTTATAAGCAGTCAGAACGTGTCAAAAAAAAGAACGACTGGCTGTGCATAGAGGAGTGCTGGTCTTTACACTTATGTGTGGTAGTGAATGTTGGATATTGCAAAAAAAGCATGAAAGTAGGATCAACGCTGCGGAGATGATTAGTCTGAGAAATATAGCCGAAGTAATTTTAATGGATAAAGTGAGAAATAGTAAGATAAAGGAAGGGTGTGTTATAAAAATAAATGTGGCAACGAAGATAGATAAAGGAATGGTTAGATGGTTTGGATACGTGGAAAGAATTAAGTTATGAGCAGGTCAAGAGTACAAGCAACCGATGATCATGTATAAAGGCGCAGATGACAGTAAAAGAAGCGAAAGACGTGTGTAAAAATAGTTAGCAAGTGGAAAAAAGTGGTCTTTGCCAGCCACTACGGAATAAGTGCGTGACTATATGTATGTATGTTTGTGTTGTAGTTTTTTTCCTATTTTTTATTTAATATATTACATCTACATACATAAGGCACATTTATAAGGCGAGTGTGATTGGGCAAATCGGTAGAGGTCGACTTCGGAGAACATATCTCGATCAGATCAACATTGTTTTGAAGAAAGGCCAGGTCAAGAGTACCAACAACAGAAGAGCATGTATGAGAGCACTGATGAAAGTAGAGGAAGCAAAAGATGTGTGTACGAACCGTAGCAAGTAGAAAGAAGTGGTTTCTGCCTACCCCTATGAGAAAAAGGCGTGACTTTATGTATGTATGTACATACATACATTCATTAAAATTTTTATTTTTTTGTCTTATGTCTATTATAATATTTGTATCAGTTTATCAATTTTTTAAAAATATACCTATATAAACACACATCTAATTTGCTTGAGTTTTTCGTATTTTAATAATAAAATACTTGGCACTTATAAGTGTAATGTGTAATAGTACATAATATATATATAATATAAGTTAGTTTTCTGTTAAATTTGGATTAAGAAATTAACAGACTGGTCCGCAAACTGACTTAGTCTATTCCTTAATTTGAATAAGTCTGTTAAATCAAGATCATAATTTAATTTTATAACAACTTGTCCCAAAAAAATTTAAAGCCATAGTATCTCTTTTCAACAAAACCAAATTTATTGTTTGTAGTTAATTTTCGTATATGTTATACATTTAGGGTAACCTATTCACACAAACAAGATCAAGCTAAAGAAAAACCTCAGACAGTAGATTTTCTCTTTTTCAACAAAAAAAGTAAGTCCATTGTGATAATCATCAACGTTCTTTTGTGGATTTGCTTTACATTCTTTTTAAACTTCTCCACTTTCGGTATTAAGCTTTGACAAATTACAAAAGTTTGCTGATGTATTACCAGAAATTGGTGCATTCGAACTTTGTTTTGGATACTGATAACACAAAAGGGTGTTACTCAAGTCAAACTGTATTTCGAACTTTAAAGTGAAATAAGTTTTTTACCGCAGAAAGCTTGAGTATTCGTTTATGTCCTTGTAACACGATATTTAAAGAGCAAATTTTTCTTTGGTTATGTTACAATTAGGAAACCCACGTTGCGGGACATAATTGTTGTAATATTGATGTCGCCAAACTAAGTTATTCATTTTAATTTTTAGAAATTAATTTTATTCAACGTTACAATTTGTTGCTAATTTGTTTCGAAATATTTTAATTTTTTAACATTTACATTTACTGTCTGTTCTCAATTGATTTACAAAAAACAAGTAAGAAATAATATTTGTACAATAAATGAAGATCTGCTCCTTATGTTGGTTTTCCCGGACGGTGCTCGTCGTAGAAAATCAAAGATGTAAATGTTAAATTCTCCCTCCATACGGCCCGCGGCTGGTTTTTATTGGTTATTTTATATTTGATATTTATTTTTATTGGTTGTATTATATTTATATTCTTTTCTATTGATTATATTATGTTTGAAATACAAAATGATACTTTGATAAATCCAGTTAGACGTTTTAGAGAAAATTAAAATCTGAAAATTTTAGGTGTAAGGTTTTTTGATATGCCGAAATAATCTAAAATATTTAGATTCTTCAACTACTCTGGCAATACCGGATGTTGACTATAACTTTGCTACCTTACACTGAGTGTTTTACGAGATATGACCATTTTTATCACGAAAAAGTGTCCAATTTGACACCCTGTATCGTTATAATTAATGTAAATTTAAACATTTTTTGTGCATTTTGTTTTTCTAGTATTGTGTTTTTTTACTTAACTTGGTCATTTTGTTATTAAAATAATTATTATTGTACAGGGTGTTTCAAAATGCATATTTAAACCTTTCTCAACTTACTTAAATAGATCATCCTGTATTTTATGACGTTGTTAGTCAGAACTTTTACTGCTCTTTAAGTTTTGTCAACAGCTCCCTATAACTAAGTCAAACCGTTATTGAGATATTCAGCTTTTAAATTATGAATTGTGAGTTAGTATTTTCTTCGAGGTTTTTAAAAAACGAGGTGTAGTCGAAAAATTCTTGACTAAAAGTCAGAAGGTCTTTTGCGCTTTTATAGACTTGAAAAAGGCCTATGACAAAGTGGTGAGGAGTGAATTGTGGTCAACAATATCTAAGTATGGGGTAAGCGGTAGTTTAATACAAACACTGAAATTACTTTACTGCTTGTGTCAGGGTAAACGCAGCTTCCATGGACCGGTTAACATTGAAAAATTTGTGAGACAGGGATGTGTTGCTTCGCCATAGCTGTTTAACTTATACACTGTGCCACATTTATTTGTTTTCCTGCCAACACCCTTCGCTCAATGTCACTGTCATACTTTTCGTCTCTTGTAAACTTTGAAACCAAGTACACAAATTCATTTACTTGCTCCACTCTTTCTTCCTTAACCAACACTTCACAGTTTGTCATGCTTTATTTTCTTTCAAAAATCATTACTTTTGTTTTGCTTACATTAATTTTTATTTCTTTGATTTTTAGGGCATGATTCATAACATTAACCATCGCCTGCAACTCCTCTTCAGATGACGCTAATATGACTTAATTATCGGCTTGAAGAAGGCATTTGACGATCAAATAATTCATTTTTAATCCATACGCACTCTTTTTCAAATCTTTTAAACAATCGTCCATGTATATGTTTATGTATAAGTTAAACAGCCATGGCCAAACCACACATCCCTGTCTAACACCTTTTTCGATGTTAAACCAGTCCGTGCAAGCTACGTTTATCCTGACACAAGCAGTGGAATCCTCGTAAAGTGATTTCAGTGCTCGAATTGAACTACTTTTCACCCCATACACATATAATGTCGACCACAATTCACTCCCAACAACTTTGTCATAGGTAATTGTGAAAACATGAAAAATTATTGCGAAAATTAAAATCCATTAAACTTTAAACATCCGGTATCTCGGACACTAGCAATATTTTTATAAGGCATGTTGGGCAGAATTATCATATTTTAAGGTCTAGAATACACAATTAAAAATTGGACATTCTTAATGAATCACCCTGTATATATAAACGTTATCATCTTATCTGGCTTAACATCCCTTCATGGGTTTTCGCCGACTCCACCACACTTTTCCACCTTTCTTTGTCCAGCATAATTTTCAGGCCATCTTGTAAATTCACGGCTCGTAAGTCTTTTGTGTTGTTGTATCTTCATCTAAGCCGAGGTCGGCCTATAGGACGTTTTTTTTGTAGAGCCGTTTCCCACACAAACTTTACCATTTTTTCATCTGGCATTCTTCTTACGTGGCCCGCCCACTGTAGTGTTTTGCCCTTTACCTCATTTAGAATGTTTATACGCTATATTCCTGTTGTTTCTTCTCTAGTTGGACCAAATATTCTCCTCAACATTCGCCTTGAATCGATCTTCGTTTGCAGCGGTTAGTGTCCAGGTCTCACAACCATACATTACTGTAGGTTTTATGATTGTACTGAATATGTATAGTTTGGTTTTTCTGGTAAGTTCCCTTGATTTCATTAAACCCTGGAGAGCAAAAAGGCATCGGTTTTCGGCTTGTATTTTGTTATTTATTTTCTTTGTGATGTCGTTATTTTTACTTATGTTCGTGCCTAGATATTTAAATTGTCTTGTCCGCTCGAAAGTGTAGTCCTCAATAGAAAAGTTTTGCCCTATTCTGTCTCTATTACGAAAATTCCTACTGAGATACATATATTTGGTCTTGTCCTCATTTATTTTGGGGCCTATTGTTTCTGTTTCCTTTTCGAATCTTAGGAAGGCGTCTTTAAGATTAATCCTGCTGTTGCCAATTATATCCACATCATCTGCGAAGGCCAGTAGTAGGTTGAGTCCTTTCTGGTGGAATATAGCCGTTGGTGTATCAATCTTGTCTTTCCTAAGTGTATATTCTAGGGCTATGTTGAAGAGTTGGGATGATAGCGAGTCGCTCTATTAAAGCCCATTGTTGATTTTAAATAAATCAGAGTAGCTCTGTCTCACCCTTATATTGCATCTTGTATCCTGTGAAAACATATTTACCAGGGATATCAGCTTTTTTGGAAAGCGCAGTTCTTGCATTGCTTCCCACAACCTTACTCTACACACTCTGTCGAATGCCTGTTTAAAATCAATAAACATCTGTCAAACACCACATCTGTCAAATTCTCAGCATTTCTCCATTATTTGTCTATTGGTAAAAATTTGGTCTATATATAAACGTTTTCCACTATATCCGTAATCTTCGCAAAACACGATTTTTAAAGTGATACCATGCATATAGTCTGCGCCTGAAAAGTTCATTCAAAAGAATATTTTGGGCATTTTTAATTAAATTTGTTTTGTTTGATTTGACAAATAAAAAAAAAATTTACAGTAGGTACGTAGTGCTGAGAGCGTTGTAAAAGAATAAAAACAATGTAAACAATTGGATGTTTCTACCCTCGAGAAATATTGTCCCCAGTACCCTTCGTCAATTTTAATAAATACCGTTCAGATTAATAAAGATTCAATTTTGCTTTTTCCATAGTTAGATCGGTAAAGCGTGGTTAAATTTAAATGAAGCCGAGCAATTATCTAAAAAAAATTATTGTTAAAACAATTTTTATCACAGTTCCTGCGGCAGTGATTTACTATTATTTTTATTTATTAATATTTACAATAGACGTCATTTTAATATTAATTTATCCTTACCTTGGTTATCTTGGTTAAATACAATACATAATAAATTTAAAATCAAAGTGTAGTTGCTATACCTAAATCAAACCGTTATTGAGATATTCAACTTTTAACCTTTGGATTAAGAGTTTGTTTTTTTTATTGTACAGTGCCATGAAAAACAAAAATATTACTGTAATTTTAGTTGCATCAACAGGGAGAAGTTTCTGAGCATTTACTTTAAAGTTTTAAATGATTAAATTTTAATTAAATATTTTTTATTGTTTTTTTTACATACATACATACATATAGTCACGCCTTATTCCCGTAGAGGTAGGCAGAGACCACTTCCTTCGACTTGCTACGGTTCTTACACACATCTATTGCTTTCTTTACTTTCATTAGTGCTCTCATACATGCTCGTCGGTTGTTGGTACTCTTGACCTGGCCTTTCTTCAAAACAATATTAATCTGATCGAGATATGTTCGCCGAAGTCGACCTCTTTCGACTTACATTTACACATTTACACTCGCCTTATAAATTTTTTTCGTTAATCTTACTTCATCCCTCTTTCTACGTGTCCAAACCATCTAAGCATTTTTTTATCTATCTTTGTAACCACATCTTTTTTTACACCACATTGTTTTCTTACCTCACTATTATTTACTTTATCCAACCGAGTCACTCCGGCTATACTTTTACTAAAAAATATGGGCAAAACAGAGAGTGATAGTTGCCGCTACTGCAAGAACTTCGCTAAAACTGCAGAGCATTTGCTTTTAGAATGCCTAGCGCCTTTTTGCAAGAGGCTCAAGTTTCTGGAAGGGGCCTTCCTAAAGCCCTCCGATGTCAAAAACTTAGCCCACAGGAAACTGATAAAGTTTACTCTAAGTCTAGGAATCTTGGGCCTCGAATACATTAAGGGTTATGCAAAAAAGATCTGATAGGTGCTTAGAAGGCAGCATGGCCTTCACGACCCACCCTACAATCTACAATCTACAATCTAGTCTGCGTAAGATAAGTACTTCGTGTAGCTAATTTTATTCTTCAAGAAATTCATCTATCTATCTATCTTTATACCAAAATTTAATACTCATTCGTGTGCTTGCATAACTCGTGCTACGCACTCGTTTATAACTTCCACACTTATAATAATAATGCCTTTATCCCATTTATATAGTAAATAACTAAAATGTATTTTCATTTAAAATAACATAATACACACTTGACACTGACAAAGAAACTTAAAACTGCCAGGTATCAATTTAATTTAATTTATTGCCAATTTGAAATTGACTAATGCCAGTTAGAAATTTATGTAGCTGTTTTGATTTAAACTAATGTCATTTTGATTCTGACTGCTGCCAACATCCATGCATACATACTCACAAATTTTTGCGTTTATAATAGTTATAGGTTTACACAATATCTTTATAAATTACTAGCTGACCCGGCAAACGTTATTTTGCCATATAAATAATTTCCTAGTAATTTCTAGTGTAGACAAAAAATAGCTTACTTATTGTAAGTATGTATGTATGTTAGAATGTGTATATTGTATGTATGTAAGAATGTGATTGTCGTTGTTCTAATCTTCTGACTTCATTGCGTTCAGCTCGTGTATCTTCTGGCTCTTCTTGATGCAATTGCGCCATTCTGACACGTGCATCAGTATTTTGTTGCTGGATTTGTTCTTCTATTCTTTCGGATCTGCTATTTCGCAAGTTTCGAGCTTTACTTGTACTGCGGCTCAAATCAGCCCATTTGCGTTTTCTTGGCATTGCTCACCGTACAAAACATACATAAATAGAATTAATGAAATTATTTAATGATGAAAAATGTTAAAAGTATAATTAGGGCCAGGATTTTTGCCGCAGTTTTGAAATGATTAGTTTTAATTTATGAAATTATAACAAAAATATAAGTTTTATGGAAAAATTTTTCAAACAAAAGTAAAAAATTAAATTTTATGAAAACATTGTCTCTTATAATTTTTTCATGCAACCAATATTTCCATTGACATTTCAAAATAAAAATTCATAATGATTGATTTTTTGGAAACTATGAAAATCTTAATTGTTCAATTACATTTTTTTAATAAAATTAAATTAAAATTACATTTTTATAAGATCAACAACATTTTCGATATAAATAAAAAAAAGTATACTTACAACACAAAATCCGTTGTTATTGGAAACTCGTGTCACGTGTTGAGTACTTTTGAGGTTATAAAATCACTTGATTAACTAATCGTGCAAAATACACTCAAAATTGATAATTTAATTATTATTGATAAAATAGGAATGATTTAAAGTTAATATGAGAGTTACACTGAGATAGCAAAATAATAATTGTCAACGTTACTACTACACTTGATGTATAAACAATAATGATGGCCGACAACTGTGTAGGGAGTGAGAAAGAAAGGAGACCGGCTTCGTTCTCATCCCTACTCCGTGCTGTTTACTGGGTCAGAAGTGACACCTGTAGACATCTGGCGGGGATAACTAATTAAATGACGATTGATCAGTTTTCGACCGGATAGGAAAAATGATTAAATTACTAAAATGGCTATTAAAAAATAAGGGTTAATCGTAGAAGGGTGAAAATTAAGGATTGTATGTATTTTTGTATGTTGTATCATAAAAAAATAGAAATTAAAAATGTTGTCTAAAAAATAAAAAAGAAAATTTAGGGGTGGACTACCCCTAACATTTAGGGGGATGAAAAATAGATGTTGGCCGATTCTCATAGATACCGGATAAGCACAAAAAATTTCATTAAAATCGGTCAAGCCGTTTCGGAGGAGTATGGCAACGAAAACTGTGACACGAGAATTTTATATATTAGATAGATAGGTGCTTTTTGTTTCATTTACCTTTATTTATTATTTGCTAAACCATTCTGTTAGTGCATCTAAATGTAGTTGTTGCTTTCTAGTGGCATTCTTATGTTGACATGATTTTACAGTACCGTCCGCAAATGTTCCCAATTTTATATCTGGTCTCGTTGTGATATCAACTGTAAACAAATTATACAATAGGGACCAAGGACAAGTTCCACTGGCACTGCAAATAATATGATAGATAGCTTAGCTGAGTACTCATTGCCATATGTAACGTAGAAGTATATGTTTGCAAGATATGATTTAAGGAGGAAATAGTACTTACTCGACAGAATTGACTTGATTTTGTAAATTACGCCTGGGTGCCAGATTTTGTAAAACGCTTCTTGGATTTCAAGGAATACTTCCGGACAGAATTCTTTAGCACTTTGAGCTTCGCTTATTATCGATGTTATGCGGTGGCATTGTTGTAAAGTAGAATGCTGTCTTCTAAACTCGAATTTGTGACTGGGAAGTATTATTTCCATGCTTTAGAAAGGTTGGAAATTAGTGGTATTTGAGCAAATTTAAGTTGGCTATTCAATCAAATTACAGCAAAAATTATTAGTAATCAATAAAATCAAATAACATGTAAATATAATTAGTTTAATGGAAAGTAGGCAAAAATAAAAATTCCGATTTAAAAACATCGTCTGTCTTTTTTGCTAACTGGAATTGACAGAAAACCTACTTTTTCAGAAAAACCGTTGGGACTAAAGTACAGAATGAGGAAAGTAGGCATGATTTGATAAATCGCTATTTTTCTGCTCTAAAAACTCAATAGTCTTTCGGGCAATATTTGAACTTGCATTGTCGTGACGAATGAAAATTTTTCATTGAGTTAGTTTTTAAAAGCACGATGATTAATGATCTGAAAAACAAACAAAATTAAAGAGAAACTTGTTACTAATGACTCTACAAATAAATTAATAGCATCCTCTTTCCTTTATATTGAATGTTTTATTGGTAATACCTTATTTCTAAATAATAAATTAAGGTGTGAGCAATGGGGTAATCTACCATTGAAGATAATTACCTGCCGAGGAAACCTCCAGAGAGAAATACGTTGCACTCATAGGTAATTATGATCAAGTCTTCAATTATAAATCTTGTAAATTATGAAGTTAAAACGTTTACACAATAAAATAAAAAATTCGTGGAAAATGTAAATGTTATCGCTTTCTAATGAATAAACTAAGTTGGATAGAAGTAATCCCTATAAATCTTAACTAAGGCTTAAAGACGCTCAAACATTTGAAGCAAAATTATTTAACATTAATAATGAAATGTGTGCATTCTTTACTAAAATTGTAAATATAAGTAATTTACATTTTAACCCCAAGTTAAGAATTTGTTACTAAACAAACGCTGTATCGTTGTTTTTCCAACCAACATTTATTTGAACTTATAATAAAACAAAACTAATAGTTTTAAATTAATAAGTTTATTACAAAATTTTTCATTCGTTTAATTTAAAAAAAAAATTCTGGCTGTTCATAAAGCTATGCAGTGCCCCATTCATTTGTTTTCCTACCAACACCCTTCGCTCAATGTCACTGTCATACTTTCCGTCTCTCGTTAACTTTGAACAATGGTCTACATTGTCTATGTATGGGGTAAGTGGTAGTTTAATACGAGCACTGAAATCACTTTACGAGGATTCCACTGCTTGTCTCAGGATAAACGGAGCTTGCACGGACTGGTTTAACATCGAAAAAGGTGTGAGACAGGGATGTGTGGTTTGGCCATGGCTTATACATAGACAA
Source organism: Agelastica alni (assembly GCA_950111635.1). Classification (NCBI taxonomy): domain Eukaryota; kingdom Metazoa; phylum Arthropoda; class Insecta; order Coleoptera; family Chrysomelidae; genus Agelastica; species Agelastica alni. Next base: position 27,371,073 of record OX467711.1, on the reverse strand, counting down.
TTGTTTAAAAGATCTGAAAGAGAGTGCTTATGGATTAAAAATGAATGATTTGATCGTCAAATGCCTCCTTTACGCCGATGATCAAGTCATATTAGCGTTATCTGAAGAGGAGTTGCAGGCGATGGTTAATGTTATGCATGATTCCCTGAAAATCAAAGGGATGAAAATAAATGTGAGCAAAACGAAAGTAATGGTTTTTGAAAGAGAAGAAAGCATGACAAACTGTGTGGTTTCGATTGAGGGAGAAAGAGTGGAACAAGTTAATGAATTTGTGTACTTGGGTTCAAAATTTACTAGAGATGGAAAGTATGACAGTGACATTGAGCGAAGGGTGTTGGCAGGAAAACAAATGAATGGGGCACTGCATAGCTTTATGAATAGCCAGAAAGTGTCAAAAAAGGCACGTCTGGCGGTGCATAGAGGTGTGTTGGTTTCTACACTTATGTATGGTAGTGAATGTTGGGTTTGGCAGAAGAAGCATGAAAATAGGATTAATGCTGCGGAGATGAGTAGTCTGAGAAGTATAGCCGGAGTGACTCGGTTGGATAAAGTTAAGAATAGTGAGATAAAAAAACGCTGTGGTGTAAAAGAAGATGTGGTTACAAATAAAGGAATGCTTAGATGGTTTGGATACGTAGAAAGGATGGATGAAGGAAGATTGACGAAACAAATTTATAAGGCGAGTGTGAATGGGCAAATCGGTAGAGGTCGACCTCGGAGAACATATCTCGATCAGATCAACATTGTTTTGAAGAAAGGCCAGGTCAAGAGTACCAACAACCGAAGAGCATGTATGAGAGCACTGATGAAAGTAGAGGAAGCAAAAGATGTGTGTACGAACCGTAGCAAGTGGAAGGAAGTGGTTTCTGCCTACCCCTATGGGAAAAGGGCGTGACTTTATGTATGTATGGAAACGATGCGGCGTATCGTCTACAAAAGATGTCATATGATTTATGGCTTCTTGGTAACATCAAACTTCCGGTATATTAGCGAATGATTTAGAACCGCGGGCGGAACTTGAAGACTTGCGATGGTAATTAGAATATTTGTGAATATTAAGAAAAAGTAACGTTTGTTCTAGAAATATTGTTTTATACTTATTTAAGGATCGCGGTGCCGCGAAATGTGTAAGTTGAATTTTAGTTTTGGGAACATAAAGACTTGTAAAGCGAATACCTAAGTGATTGTTTATTTTATTACATATTAAAAGATTGGAATAAATAGTTTACTTTTTTAACGGGTTGTTTTGAACTAACGAACCCAAGACGAATTATCGTAACAATTCATTTTTTAATTGTGCTCATAGTACATCAAAATATATCCGATCCTGAATACTGTGTCGTTATTTTAAAAGCATGCATTTATTTATTTAAAGGCCTCTCGAATAGGTTTTTAGTACAGTTTAATGACGTATAAATTGACACTTTTTCAAATTATTCGATTATAATGTTAAATGGATTGATGTACATGTCGCTAAAAGAGTGTCGTGTTAATGGTGGTTTGGAGAGAAAATGTGACACTAATAGAGGATTTAATAAAATGTTATATCAATATTAAAGTCCACAAAACTCATAGTAGATATTAAATTCGCCGTTAAAATTATATGAAATATTTGTTGCATGTGTATTTGTATTAATTATAAACAAAAACAGGGAGAGAAGCTAGGACATTAGAAGAACATGTAAAATAGACAATGTAAATGAATGGATACTGTGAAGAAAGAGAGAGTGGAACGAACATATAGACCGGATGAATGACGACAGAATGGTCACTTTCATTCCCAGCATGCAAAATGATAATACGTTTGAAAAAGGTGAGTTCAAAGCACAATACTTTGTTTCCAGCCATATTTGACAACATCATGGGTTTCACACAAAGTTTCGTCGAGGTAGTTTATATGTCTCGTTTTCTTTTCATTCGCCTCAAATATTCTCGTCGGTGTTTAACAATGCAAGTCAATTCTATTATCTAATTCTTTAGTTTTTTATATTTAAAACCACATGACAATAAAACACCTCGTAGAATTTCTAAACATTTGTAATTGTAATCGTGATAGTCGAGTTATTTATAATAAATCATATCCAAGGTTGGTACTTCATTTTTTTGATATATACAATAAATTGTTTGCGGAATCACATCTTTTGTAGCATCATCAACGTTAGCGAATTTTTTATTCCTTTGTTTCGCTTCATTGAATGGTAAATGACATTCCCTGTTTTAATGACCCAAAGAATTGTTTAACGAGTTGGTTTCGTTAACTCGCTCACAATTTCATTCTGTGTGACAGTTTTCCTTCTTCAAAAATTTATGAATATTTAAAATTACTCGCTGAACTTAAACATCCAAATCCTTAAATTAAAATTTTGGATAATGGATAATTCACCTAGTCTTACCAACACACGGCACTGATCAAGAAATATTGTAAACTGGCTTCAGATAGCAGGTGTCCACTGTATCCAGTCTAGTCCAACTAGCATTTATTTCTCAAATATATTTTATAGCGCCTTTACTAATAATCTGTTCGCCGAGGTCGACCTCTACTAACTTGTCCATTCACACTCGCCTTATAATTTGTTTCGTCAATCTTTCTTTATTCATCCTTTCTACGTGTCCAAACCATCTAAGCATTCATTTATCTATCTCTTTAACTACATCTTCTTTTACATCACAGCGTTCTCTTATCTCACTAGTTTTTACTTTATCCAACCGAGTTACTCCGGCTATACTTCTATTAGTTATAAACTGATGCATATAATTAAATTAACCATTAAAGGTGACGTGCAGCACGTGACCACTTTTTGACATCGGTAGAAACGTACACGTGACAACACTGCTTGAGATGGATAACATGCACGTGCTACAAGAAATGACATAAAATATCTTTTATAAGGTTTTATGTGTATACGAAAAGGTGTCACACAGCGATGTGTCCTACACCCCTCTTCTTTAAAATATATATATTTTATTTTACCTTTTTGATTTTCAGAGCTTCATGCATAACATTAAACATCGCCTGCAACTCCTCTTTAGATGACGCTAATATGACTTGACCATCGACGTTAAGAAAAAGTTTTTTCAATCTATAGGCACTTTTTTTTTAATTTTTTAAAAAATCGTCAAACAGTCATGGTGAAGCTACACATCCCTGTCTAACACCTTTTTCGATGTTAAACCAGTCCGTGTAAGCTTTGTTTATTCTGACAGCAGTGGAATTCCGGTAAAGTAATTTCAGTACTCGTATTAAACTACCTCTCACCCCATACATTGACTATATCGACCAAAATTCACATCTAATTACTTTAAATAAATCTTTCATTTTATTTATTTTCAAAGGGTTTAAAGATTAGTTTTAAATTACAAAAATCTTGAAAGTATCATGTTACGAAAGAACATTTTGTGTAACTCGTCTTATTTTGCATTCTCTAGTTACACAAGATGAAGTTTTTTTGCAACTAGTTACATAATAGTATATTCTTTAACAAAAGTATAATGCTGGCTATTATTCTCGAGGATGAAAATTTTAAAACGAGCCGCGGGCGAGTTTTGGAATTATCCATGAGAATAAAAGCCTTTATACGCGAGTAGAAGACTATACTTTCTTTACGACCATCGCAGACCATTAGTATCACTCGTTAAATTCTCCACCTTATTGTCGTAATCAAATAGTCGAGATGACAGTTCATCATAATGCACATTACATTCGCGATATCGAGTTAGAGGAGCAGAGCCCACTTATGAAAAAGATGTTCTATTGCAGCTTCCTCATTGGTCTCAGCCTGTTGGATCCTGAATATTGAAATTAGTGATTGGTTGTCAGCTGTTGAATAATTTATCAGGATCCAACATTTTTAAGGAATTATATCTATTCTTCAATTTATAACGCATATGTAATTGTTGTAAAATCCAATGGTCGTAGAGGAATATAATTATTTATGTGCAGTTGTTTTTTTAAAAAAAATAATACTGTTAGGCTCTCTTGCTCGCAAATGGAATGGATAATCATTGAAAATCCTCCCATTTTCGTGTATCAGTGCAATTAAAGTGATAACTGTTTGCTAGTCAACACAACGATACATAATCGAACGCACGTTAGTTATACTAATTAAGGTAGAATTGAAGGAATCTCGAGTGTCCGCAAGTTTAATCAAATTGACGATGGTTATACATGGTCATAAATACATCGGCAGAGTTGCCAGTTGATATTAAGTTACAAATTATGTGCTCTTTTATTTTACAGTAGAGGCGTATACAATAATTATCATTCAATTATTACTTGAACGGTAAAAAACTTACCCATGCAAGGTTTACTTGTTTTTTTTTGACACTTCAAAATGTTTTTAAATAGATGGGAAGCATACATACATAGGTATAGTCAGACCACTTCTTTCCACTTGCTAAGACTTTACACACGTCTTTCGATTCTTTCACTTTTATCAGCGCTTTCATACATGCTCTTTGCTGGCACTTCTGACCTGGCCTTTCTTTAATAATAATAATAATAATTTCGATCTGATCAATATGCGTTCGCCTAGGTCGACCTCTACCGACTTGCCCATTTAAACTCACCTTATAAATCTAAATGGTTAATCTTTTTTTATTTATCCTCTCTTAACTATTTAAGCAATCCTTTATTTATCTTTGTTACCTCATCTTTTTTCACACAACGGCGTTCTCTTATCTCACTATTCTTTATACTCACTTTATTCATCAGAGTCACTCCGGCTATACTTCTCAGACTACTCATCTCCGCAGCGTTAATCTTACTTTCATGCTTCTTCTGCCAAACCCCATATTTATTACATAACCAGCACTTTTTTATGCATAGCCAGTCGTGCCTTTTTTGACACGTTCTGGTTGCTCATAAAGGTATGCAGTGCGCCGTCATTTGTTTCCCTATCAACACCGTTCAATCAATATCACAGTTTACTTTTCGTCTCTCCTAAATTTCTTATTTAATCAGCACTTTGCAGTTTGATACGCTACTTTCTTTTTGTAAACCATATTTTCGTCTTGCTTACATTAACTTTTATCCCTTCAACATCATGCATAAGATTAACCATCGCCTGCAATTCCTTCTTAGATGATGCTGATATGACCTGATCATCGGCATTTTACGACCAAATAATTTATTTGTTTTCCATATTCACTTTCTTTTAAATCTTTTAAACAATTGTATATGTATAAGTTAAACAGCATGCACACTTGAAATATTTTGACTTATTTTATTTCGCGTTGATAATAATTTCGCAAATGTTTCAAACAATAATTGTGAATCCATAATATTGAATCCAAATTTTTTTTTAATATTCTACAGCTCTTAAAATATGTGCCTCCTGTTAACATGCAATATTACCATGAAATCGGTGCATGCAATGAAGATAATGAATACCACAGTATAAACGACAACGAACCAGAATGTCTATAATGCCAATGATAATAATTTAAGGGATAATGAGGATGATGTAGTTCTTATGTAGTTTTGGATTTTTTTTTCTTATTGGGTAACTCAAGAAAATTAACATTTTGTTAAAAGAATTTCTTTAGGATATGTAAGTAAAAGTTTGAAGATAAAATTAATAGTTTTAAAAAATATATTATTACTAATCTTTGATATTAGTTATTTTTGAAGTGATAACTTCTTATGGCACGCTGTGAACTTTTTTTGTAAAGGGTAAAAAATGTTAAACTGGCGTCAGGACACGTGGCCTGATCGAAAATTCGTAAGACGGATGTATTTCACTGGAGCAATATAAAATGCGACTTTTCTTGACTGGTAACTTGGCAACCTTATTCAACAAACTGACAAATTCAAGTACATTTTTTATGTCATTTTGGCAAATTAATTTAGTAGCTAAATTCAAAATTTAAGTGCTTTTCATTAGTTTATTGATTAAGTTCTGCTTTTGCTGCATTAAAATGGTCCAAGGAGAGGTGTCGTTTTTAGCAGATGTTATGGACACCATAGCGTGTCTTAATGACTCTAATGGTTCTCCCCCCGACAAAATTTTAGATCAAATAATTTATCAGTGCAAGAAGCCGTTAAAAAATGCATTAATTTGTGTTAAAAAAGCATTAAAAACTGGACTGAAAGCTGGTTTGATCAAAGAGAACGGGGGAAGGTTTAAATTGGGTTTTGGTTTGCTGATAACGGAGGCTCGAAGACGAAGAAAAAATAGAAGCAGAAGCCGTAGACGACGTAGCCAAAAGCGACAAAACCGAAAACGAGGTAGCCGAAAACGAAAAAGTCGAGGTAGGAAGAAAAGCGCCATATAGAAAGAAGATCAAACAAAAAGCGGAAGAAAGAAATCGAAAACATTCAAATCTGGTACTGATGTTTAATATATGATTTATAATAAAGCGTTAATAAAAATAATGCATTATTCATAAACTATGGAAATCTGGAACCATATTTTTCAGATTAAAAATAATATTTTTTGAAGTGAAAACTTCTTTAGCGGCGTTGTACACTTTTTTTGTAATGGGTAAAAAATGTTAAACTCGCGTCAGGACACGTGACCTGATCGAAAATTCGTAAGACGGATGGAGAGTAGACAGCTGGCGTGGCGTAGGAGAGGGAGTATCCCCTCTCTTTCTACGGCGCGGCGAAAATGTATGCCTGCGCCGGCTGTTTCGTTTAGGCGGCGCAGGGCGCACAACGTTAATACTTAAGTTTTCACTTCTGCCGGCACTCCCAGAGTGCAACCCGTAAAATTTTTTCTGTTTATTTATTTGTAATATGAAATAAATAATTTATAACTACAAAGAGCTATTTTTTGTATTACTAGTTTTTTTTTCAAAAACCCAATATTGTCCATAGTCACTATTGTTATTAAGCGAACCAAAAAATTATGGGTACTTTATATTAGGCAATAAGGGGACAAGACCATCGATTAATTTTTTAAAAAACATCATCAAAAAATTTGACTTTTGTAACAATTTTTCATGTTTTTTTCTTTTTTTTACAGTAATAAAAACAATCGCTTATATTATTTTGGTTTTCGTTTATTTTTTGCTGTATAAATATAATTTGACTGAATATTCAAAATTAGATTTTAGTGGCATATCTCTTTGTTCCCTTTAAGGTTTTCAATTAATAAATAACAGAAAGAAGAAAAGCTGCCTGTTATCAGTTTTCAAATTTGTAGTTAATTATATCGAATTTTAGCATCAATGTACAACTCTCGTGCAAACATTTTACTATTTCCGATTTAAATAATAGTCTTTAAAGGTACTGGTTCATAGGTGATAACTTCGAGTAGATAAATTTAATAATTTTTTTTTTTACTTAACTAGCATCTGCATTGTGATTCTAAAGAGAGACTATGCACGATTATCTATCAGATACAATTCAATGTTCGTCGAGGCATATTGTCAGGAAAGTAGTTGTTTTCTGATATATAGTCGACCCAAGTATGCCTTTATGTACAGAAATCTGGCAGCGAAATTAGCTGGTTTTATAAAAATCGGATTTATGTATTTTCTTAATTTTTTAAATATTGAGGAATAAACAAGAATTGTTTTTTAATGACATTTAAAAGTTAAACCCACAAATCACAAAGTATGCACTTTGTGATTTTATCTTTATTTTGATTAAATCACCAAAGTTGTATAAAATAATTACTTACTAAAAAAAAAAGAGTCCGAATATTTTAAAATATTTTTGAAAATGTATGTAGCCTCATTAGAAAACCATTTACGACTAAATTATTATTAAGTATTATTATTATTTTTATTCTTCTTTAAGCCCTACACTTTTGCCAAAACAAAAGCAGTTAGTAGTCGGCCATATTCAACCTTTATTCCGGTCAACACGTATCTGAGATCATGCTCTTTTGTGATATTTTATATTTAAAGATTTCAACCATTGGTCGATTTGACATAAAATGACCTACTTACTAACGAAAAAATACTAAATTCAACAAAACATGTTACCGGGATGAACGGGGAAATAATATAACAAAATAGGTTTTAAAAACAACAACTGTATAAAATTTCTCTATGAAATACATTGTTTAAGAAAGCTCCAAACGTTATCAAAAAATGAAATAATATAACAAAATAGGTTTTGAAAACAACAACTGTATAAAATTTCTCTATGAAATACATTGTTTCTGAAATCTCCAAATGTTACCTATCAAAAAATGAAAAATCAGTTTAAAAAGTATAGTATTGTATTGACTTTTACCCGAATTATTGGCTTTCATCACTTTTAACTTGATGACTAACTTAGAAAACCATGTATCCACTTTAAAATATTTGTTTATACTGACAGTGACAAGAACATACTAGCACACTAGTTTGAAAATGGAAGTTTGAATATTCATTTGACAATTTCCAGGCAACGACAAACAATGTGTTGGGTGACATATTGTTCTTGGGACTGTCTGCACTATTGGGAAATAATTTGTTATGTTTATAGGTGTAAGTGAAAGTGTGAAAGTTAACTATTGGCCGCCTAAATCGTTAAAATCCACCGATGTGCGTCGTTAACCCAATCCGCATCAGGTCTTTTGTGAAAATTTTAAAAATTTCAATTAATGTAATATGGAAATGTTAATTATGATGCCACGTCTTTTTCGTTCTCTATAGAGTACTCTGCCAGTGGTCTCTCTACTGGCAAATTATGTCCGAGCTCAGCCGTAGAGGGTAGAAGAAAAAAAATATATAAAAGTGAGCCGCGCCACCGACTTGGACGGTTCAAGCCGGAAACCCCTAGGTCTTATAGGCACTAGCAGAGCCACACGATAAACAACTAAGATTATGGTGAACCAAATAAATGAAATTATAGCAAAAATATATTGGATACTTTACTCACACAATAAATCAAAGTACACAGCTCAATAGCAACATTATAACAAATATAGTCAAAATCAACAGTCAACAATAAATCAAAGTACTCAGTTCAATAATAAACTTATAACAAATATAATTAAAATCAACAGCTAAGGTAACTTTTCTTACTAAAACAAACTAAAAATTTAAAATTTACAATTTAATAAAATAACCAAAACAAAAGTAAGAGTAACAAACTTTACCAAGTTACCAAAAAAAACGTATATAAGTCAACTTTTTAATAATACTAAATCAAACGTTCACATAAGGCTGCTTATTTACTCATGTTTTTACCATTTACATAAAGATTACACTGTTAAAACAATCGAGTTTATTTAAAAAAATATCTTTACAATGGTTGTCTTTTAAAATATCAATATTGTAGGATATTTACCAAATAAGTATGAAGAAAACATTTTTACTTGGACATAAAGAATCATTGAGAAGATTATTCTAATCAAAGTTCAGCCTTGGCACATTATCTAATGCAACAAATAGTTTCCAACAAAGTACTATATTAATAAACTAAAACAAAACTTAATCGTGGTGTCAAAAATAAGTCACGTCGTTAAATATTTAAAAAAAAATAAATCACTTGTAACCTTTGGGTATACGAATTCACTACTCCTGTGGCCGGTTTGGTTATGGAACGGTACCTGCTACTTAACAATGGCTTCCCTCAAATAAATCCCGCATGCGGTTATTTTAACTCGACACCAAAATCCAAAATATCAACAACGAAGGTAAGATAGAATGGTCAAGTTAAAAATTAAATGGTTTTACTTCAAAATCCAATTAAGATGGCCCAAATACAGCCAGATACGAAAGTAAAACCGTAGAGGTTCTGAACACTTGCCAATATCACAACATCCCAAAAACTCTCACCACACCACTCCCAAGACTGCCACCAAAGGACTGACACCAAACGACTGACACTCCTTCCCAAACCGGATATCAAGAAATGACACGGAAAGAATCGCGCTCGTCCGTGTTGATAGCCAGCCCCATCCACACAGAAATGCAAACCAAACAATAATATAACCGACAACACACAACAATCGAGGCCAAAAACCAAAGCAAAATCTAATAACCAAAACCCCCCCTCAATCTCCAGCAATTAACAAAAATGCCACAGCCATTAACAATCGAATCCTATCACAACAAGGTATGCAACACTATTTACAACGAATGATATATTTAAGTTACAACAAAATACGGTACGCAACCCTATTTACGAGTACCTGAGGAATACAAAACTATCAGAGACCCAATTATAATGGAACTGTAGAAGGAAAAAAAAGGCACGTTACAATGATTGGGTAAAGTGTTTTAGTAGTGTACAATTTTTTTGAAAAAAAGCGCGAATCCACGTCATGCGCACTCCGTACTAAATTTTGACACTGTATGCGCAAGACGCGGATCCGCGCTTTTTTATTCTTTGCTGTAAATTTACAAGAAAATATAAAGCAGTGTAATATCTAAACAATGTTTTATTTACGTAAAAAGAAAACGAACCGATTCCGAAAGAAGGAAAGAAGAATATTCCTGCAAATTATCGCCCTATTGCATTGCTCTCAGTCATATCCAAAGTTATGGAAAAAGCGATTAACACAGAACTTATCAAATATCTAGAGAAATTTGAGATAATCCATGACAGACAATATGGATTTCGACAACTTCGGTCTACTGGAGATTTGCTGGCTTATGTCACTCAGCTCTGAACAAACACTATTAAAAAGTTTGGTGAATCCCGTGCAATAGCCTTGGATATATCTAAAGCATTTGACCGCGTTTGGCACCAGGCATTGTTAAGTAAATTATCTGCCTACGGTCTCCAAACCAAACTGCGCCAATGGCTCTTGAGCTTCATGCAAGATCACTCCTTACATGTGGCAGTTGACGGTATTTCTTCTGATGCATTTAAAATCAATGCTGGAGTCCCCCAGGGTTCCATCCTGTCCCCCACCTTATTTCTTTCACACATCAACGACCTCTTGAAAACCACCACGAACCCCATTTACAGTTTCGCAGACGATAGCACACTTGTCTCAACTTTCACATCCGCTCCATCACTTTCGGTGAATGATAAAAATAGACTCAGACAGGAACAGGTTAATTCCATCAATGGAGATCTTAAAGCAATTGTCGAGTGGGGAACCAACAATCTTGTTCAGTTTAACGCCCAAAAAACACAAAGTGCCACGTTTTCTAAGAAAGTTAATTTCTCAAATCATCCCATCACAATGTTCGGAAATACCCTTGAACCAAGTCCCTCCATCTCGATTTTGGGAGTCACGGTGTCTTGGCATGACCATGTTGCTAACATCGCAAAGTCGGCAAGCCAGAGGCTAGGTTTTCTGTGGAAAGCCAGAAAGTTTTTTACTCCTAATCAACTGTTGACGACGTACAAGGCTCAAATCCGACCTCTACTGGAGTATTGCTCGCACATTTGGGGTTCATTCTCTTCGTCTTCTAGATTCCATTCAGAAAAGAGCCATTCGTTTGATAAACAGCCCAACTCTCACAGATACCATTCACCCTCTAGACATAGAAGAATAGTTGCAGACCAGTCATTGCTCTACAGATATTTCCATGGCAGATGCTCCAGAGAAATAAAAACTCTTGTACCACCATTGGCCACATTCGGCCGAAGAACTCGGCACGCTGATTAGTCTCACCCATTTACTCTCAAGATTGACACTACTAGGACCAATCTTCATCAAGAATCTTTCTTTTACAGGGCTGCTACGGAATGGAATAAGCTTCCAAAATCAGTTTTTCCAGAGAACTATGACCTACAACTTTTTAAAAAGCGTGTCCACAATCATTTCCTATCTACAATCCCTTCCCCTTCTAATAGTCGCAGTGCGGGCCCACACGATAGGTCTACCCTTTTTGCGACTATTTTTATAAAAAAAAAAAAATCCTTTTAAAAAAAATTAAGTCTTTAAACCAGAAATACAACAAAACAACATAAATAATTATCATCACCCGAAAGACTTCCTTCCCCTTCACACGAATGTGTTAACAATTATTCCAATTGCTCGTCTGTAAGCTTTTTCTGATTGTTTATAGTACTCGTAAATTTTTGCCGCTTAGGCCGTGAACGATATTGTTGTTGATCGTCCATGTTTAACTTACCACAAAATTCATACGCGGGAACGTCAAACTAAAAACTGCGGTAAAATTGATATTCCACAATGGTCCGTCCAAGTGCTTCATGAAATATAAATGCTTACGTCCAATGCTTAACAAATATTAAAGCAAATAAATCATTTTTGCATAAAGGGCGCATCCGGCCGGGAACCAATTGGACTCGGTTCCGCGTCATATCTTACAAAGTTTGTTTTTTTTTTAGCTATCAAAATGAAATTCCAAATTTTAAGGCAATTATAAATTGGCTTATTTATAAAGAGAAAACAAACGTTAATTTATATATTTACATCACTTTTATTTTTAAATCAGTTAAAATAAAACTACAAATAAAAATAAATCAAACAAGCTTTAAAAATAAATACTTTTGGTACTTCTTTTTTGTAAGTCCGAACTTTTTCGTATTAGCCCCCTAAATGTAATCACCCATCAAGTTCTCATTATATTGTTCTTGATAGCGTTGCTCAAAGTTCATCACATCCTGGTGAAAACGATTCTCTTGCTCTTTTGAATATTCCTTAAGTTATCTTTAAATTGGTCCAAATAAACATGTACTTTAAGGAAAATTCTGCAACTCACTAGTTTGAAGTTATCAAGCATAGTGAAAATGACCTCTTTGTAATTCTCAACATTTTTATTTTCAAAAAAGCCATGAATTTCTGCTTTAGGGCTGTACCACGCTTGTTTTTCATGTGATTGTGGAAATTCTGCGCTTGCCATTATTTCCTTTAGTTGTGGACCGACGAAAATACTAACCTTTATTTTAGCTTTTGACAATTAGGAAAAAAAATTCTTTACATTTGTTAAAGAGCTTTAGAATCTTGATAAAAAACCTACCTACCATCCCTACCAGAAAACCAAGCATTCTGAAATCTCTTTTCACGGGATATGCATACTTTTCCTACTTTAAGGTTTGCAGTTAGTACATGAGACGCCGACGACGCGGTGATAATATCGGAAAATGAGGACAATCTGCAGAACCTACTTTATAGATTTGAAAGAGTTGCAAACGAATTAAACACGGTGATTTCTGTCCAGAAAACGAAGTCTCTGACAATATCAAGAGAACCGACAACCGAAATGAAGACGCCAAGATCAATTACGGGCCAAATGCTAAGAGACAGAGTGAGAAGTAGCGATATTAGAGCCCAATATGATATTCCAGACATTGTAAGATGGTCCAGAATAAGAAGACAAGCTTGGAGAGACCTCGTCAACAGAATGGCTGATAATCCACTACCCAAAATTGCAAATGAGGAAAAACCAGACAACCGCAAACCTCCGGGAAGACTCCCCAAACGATAGTTCAGAAGCTGGACATCGGAGTCACAACTTGGGCTACAGCTTTGAAAAGAACAAGCTATTGACTTAAAATAAGAAGAAGAAGAAGACATGAGAAATGACTTGCCCATATTTTATCATGTCTTTGAATGGGTAGTTCAAAAAAAAAATTCGTAGAGCTTTATATTTAATGTCAAACTAAATTTTTTGGCTTTTATGTATTTGCCACAAATGTAGCAAAAAGAGTCAACGTTATTTTTACATTTTTAGACCTCGTGACAGACGAAATACCTTTTTTCTTTGAAAAGCGCGTGCGTACACTAACTATGCATAAATTACGTAACTACTATGCCACTCGCAATCCCAGTACTTACTTTCTTTCTTACGTATAAAAAACCGTTACTCGCTAAACAGTCTGCCAAAACCATGAATATTATTAGTCAATGTATAAGGTACAAAAATAAACTTAAAACTTATGTTTTTGGTTACTTTCCGATGTGGACAGGCAGAAAATATTTATTAAATAATAAACTCAAAAAAAAATTGTTGACTTGTGTAATTTTTAAAAAGTGTAAATCACGTAAAAAAAATGATATATTTTAAAACATAACAAAGGTGTGTCCAAAACAGGCATCAGCGCAACTAAATTTCTGACAATAGCTCCTTAGAATCTTGTGCCGGATCTTATTAGCTTTGGATTGCTAAATTACTGCACGAAACTAATTGTGGGATAATTCAAAGCCAGTCCATTGCGCGCTTTACTCACTGTTATTCGCTTTATAGTTCTGTCCATATTAAGTTGCAGTCGTATAGTTCCTCTCTTTTGAATACATTTTTTAAATGCTTTGTCTCTCTTTATCCTTGTTACTTATTCTATACTTCTTATTTTGATTTATTATTTCCCAGTAAGATCTTATAATTTAATTATTAGATGAATAAATATAAAGTCCAGTTTTTTGGATCTGAAACGTACTTTATCAATAGCAAAGCACGCATAAATATATTGTGGATGCACGTGCATTAATTCAATGTAAAAGAAAATTTTACCTTGAATGGTTTTGGTGTATTATACTTCGATATCACAATTCCAGATCATTCCACCTGTTTATTTTATCTTCTCGGCCGACGCGGTTTCAAAAAATTGCTCGACCTTGCTAGACCATCCGGCGGCCGAATCCTTGGTTGCCGACAGGATCGGATTGGTAACAATATATACATATAGTCACTCCTTTTTCCCGAAGGCTAGACAGAGTCCACTTACTTGCTGCGGTTCATGCACACATCTTTTGCTTCATCTACTCTCATACATGCTCGTAGGTTGTTAGTACTCTTGACCTAATCTTTCTTTAAAACAATGTCAGTCTAATCGAGATATGTTCGCCGAGGTCAATCACTACCGACTTGTCCATTTACACTCGCATTATAATACTGTTTCGTCAATCTTCCTTTATCCATTCAAACCATCAAGGCATTCTTTTATCTTTCTTTGTAACCACATCTTCTTTAACCCCACAGCGTTCTTCTTTCTCACTATTCTTTACGTTATATGCTTCTTCTGCCAAACCCAACGATCACTACCATACAAGTGTAGGAACCAGCACTCCTCTATGCACAGCCAGACGTGCCTTTTTTGACACGTTCTGGCTCTTCATATAGTTATTTCCTGCCAGCAACCTTTACTTATTGTCACTGTTATACTTTGTCATGCTTTCTACTTTTTCAAAAACCATTACTTTTGTTTTCCTTACATTTATTTTTATCTCTTTAATTTTTATTATGCTTAACATTAACCATCGCCTGCAACTCCTTTTTAGATGAAGTTAATATGACTTGATCATCGGTGTAAAGAAGGTATTTGACGATTAAATAATTAATTTTTAATTTATACGCACCCTTTCAAATCTTTGAAACAATCGTCTATGTATAAGGTAAACAGCCATGGCGAAGCCACACATCCCTGTCTAACACCTTTCTTGATGGTAAACCAGTCCGTGTAAACTCCGTTTATCCTGTTTTTTATTAGCTCAATTAATTAAAAATAATTATGATACTGAAGGAGAAATAAAAAACGACCTAATTATTTAATCTAAATGGTCACAACAGACTGGGAATGCATATACAGATAAATAGACAAATTAACTTTATACTGTGTTGCAGTCTGTTTGTGAATCACAAGGGATTACTGAAGAGACTACTCTTTATTAAAATTTACGTTTTATATATACCCCGTAAATGAAAATAATACAAAACGTAATTCATACTTATCGTCTACTATTCGTTCATTTTTAATAAAGTCTTCACAGCTCTTATCATTCACATGCAGTCTTGCCATCGGGGACAGTGCATACATTTTCTTGCACACCGCGTTTTTGAGATCCCGCTTCAACCTTCTTATTAAACCAACTTGTCTGGTGTCACTCGTGTTGATTTTTGTTGATGTTTTCAGTATTCACGAGTGAAACGTTGTTATTTATTCATTATTCGTATCGTTTGGAATGATAAAATCTCCTTTGTATGAGAAGCACAGTATTGTCGACGAATAGGTTAATAAATTATAAGAAACACCATAAATTTATATAAATATTTATTTCTGCGTTATCAAAAGTCCGTAAAATTAAGTTTAATAAGTAGAACAGTTCAAGAAGTAGCTTTGATCTTTTAATTTCATTTTTTAATCTTGGTTGTTAAGCGGTTTATATTATTACACAATATTATTGCCATTTGTCTCCAAAGACTCATATTTGCTTAAGTTTTGAACTTCTTATACTTAACATGGTTTTTGGTAAAAAACACAAGTTGCTATTGCCATTGTTTTGGTCGACAAACTAAAATATATTTACGGATTGTGGTCAAACGCCTGACCTAATTAACTGCTTCCAGAGATTGTAGAATATCAACGAAAATTCGAGAAAGAAAACGTTATTTCTAAAACGATTGTTTAGTACATACCTATTAAAGGATCGCGGTGCCGCGGAAGAAAATTAAATAAGTGAAGTTTAGTTTTGTAAACATAGAGACTTGTAAAGCTCATATCTAAGTAATTGTTTATTGCATTACATATAAAAAAAATGGAATAGATAGTTCGGTTTTTTACTGAGTGTTTTAAACTTACGAACACAAGACGAATTATTGTAACAATATTGTGGAATATTACCTACAAATGAAATAATTGATAAACCATTCTTCTTTTTCGGGTACCTATCCGTTTCGGATAGTGGCAATCATGTTGGCAATTATAACTTTGTTTGTACACGCTCGAAACAGTTCTGCTGAGGTTTTCCCAAACCAAGTCCGTAAATTCCTCAACCATGAAATTCTTCTTCTTCCGGGTCCTCTCCTACCCAGTATCTTTTGTCACGTGCCTATTTTTTCCCTTCTACCGTTCATTATAATTGTCTCAGTTGAGTTTCGTATTCCTTGTTGCATACAGTACACTGTGCTGTAACTCGAATATATCATTCGTTGTAGATAATGTTGCATAACTTGTAGGGGTAAGATTATCGTTTGGTTTGCAATTTCTGTGTGGGTGGGACTGGATATTCACACGGACGAGGCACAGATTTGAGAAGATTGTTGGTTGACGTTTATTCCACGCCATTTTTCTTGATTTTCAGGATAGGAGCGGCAGTCGTGTTTTGAGAGTCTTGGAGGCCAGGTGTCGGTAAAAGTTGTTGGGGACGGTGTGTTATTAGCACGTGTGCAGAACCTCTATGGGATTTCTTTCATATATGGCTGTATTTGGGCCATCTTAATTGGATTTTGAAGAAAAACCATTTGATTTTCAACTTGACCATTTTGTCTTGCCATTGTTGTGGATATTGTTGGAGTTAGTGTCAAGTTGAATAGCCGTTATCGGGATTTGTTTGAGGAAAGCCATTGTTCACTATATTTGTTATGATGTTGCCATTGAACTGTGTACCTTAATTATCTATTGTGTGAGTAAAGTATCCAACATATTATTGCTATAATTTTATTTATTTGGTTGACCATAATCATAGTTGTTTATCTTGTAGCTCTGCTAGTGCCTATAAGATCTAGGGGTTTCCGGCTTATACCGTTTAAGTCGGTGGCGCAGCTTACTTTTATATTTTTTTCTTCTACCCTCTACGGCTGAGCTCGGGCATAATTTGACAGTAGAAATACCGATAGCAGAGTACTCTTTAGAGAACGAAAAAGACGTGGTACTTTCCCTGTATTATGGTTTGCAGTAGGGAGTATCGATCCTTATTCCTCATAACGTGCCCTAGGTATTCTAGTTTTCTTTTTTTAATGATGTACATGATTTCTAGATCTTTTTTCATTCTCTTTAGCACTTCTATATTTGTAACGTGAGCTGTCCATGGTATTCGGAGCATTCTCCTATACAGCCACAATGCACGATAAAAATTAAACTGTTTTTAATTGACATAATATATTGTGCATAATGAAATATTGCGTATTATTGTTTGTGCTCAAGTATACGTAACTATTGACCCTTTCCAGGGGAGTTCCATCTGCTAATAAGTTTTCACGGATGTGTCGGTTTTTACTTATTATCATAAACTTTGTTTTACTCTTATTTATTTCCAGCCCATACTGTCGGCTGAAAGCTGTGATTCTGTCCATTAAAAGCTCGAACCTAGCAAGGCTGTCTGCGAAAATAACAGTGTCATCTTCATACCTTATGCTGTTTAACAGTTCCCCATTCAGTGGTATTCCGGCCTTAATATCTTGCAGCGCTTCTCTAAAGATATATTCAGAGTATAAATTGAAGATGACTGGGGATAATATGCATCCTTGTCTTACACCTCTTAGTATTTTTTGTATTATGTTCTGTCTCTGTCTATCCTGACACAAGCCACCCGGTTCCAGTAGAGATGATATTGATATCTTTTCCATCCAGGCCAGTTTTTTTCAAGACTTCCATCATTTTGGTGTGTCGTACTCGGTCAAACGCTTTTGTGTAATCGATAAAACATGCATACAGATCAAAGTTGACATCCCTGCGTCGCTGAAACAATCTCTTCCTAATCATAACATCTTTGCAGATGTGTTGTGACCCATATTAACGAGGTTCAATGTTTTGGATGGCTCTCGCCATTTATCTCGATTAAATGACATGTGAGCCGCTTGTGGGAGAATACTTGGACTGAAAAAAGAGCGGTTGTGGATTATTTTTAAAAATATTTTTAACAAATGACTTATCAAGCTTATAGTACGAAACTCATTACATTTTCTAGCTTTCGGTTTTTTGGGAAGGACAATAAATTCAGATTTCATCCGTTCTACGGGTATGTCGCCCTTATTATATATTTAATTAAATACCCTTGTTAACCACTTTAGGTTATCTCCTTTCATTAGTTTTAGTATTTCAGCAGGAATTCCATCAGGACCAGTTGCTTTCCGGTCTTTTGCATTCTTCAGCGCCGATTGTACTTCCACCTCTGGGATTGAAGAACCTTCAGTTTTCTCGATGGTTAGTGACTCCGCTCTGACGTCATCAAACAGCTCTTAAATGTACTTTTCCCAGGTGTGTTTAATCTATATCTTATCTACTATAACCCGTCTTTAAATATCGGTTAGTACATTAATTTTTTTTCTGTTAGCTATGCCTGCCATTTCCTTAATTTTTCTGTGTAGGTTGAAGTCATCAAATTTGGCTTGACAATCCTTAATGTTCATGCACTTTTCCAGTTTCTCTTTTTTTTTGGCTGCCCTTATTCTTTTTCTGATTTCTTTGTGTATGATCTTGTATTCACTTGTTTTATTTTTGTGCAATCTTCTTTTTGTCATTATTTCTAAGATCTTATCCGTCATCCATGATTTTTTCATCTTTCTATTGGAGTATTTTTCTTTGACTTTCTGAATTCTCTCTTGAAGAATTTTCAGATCCTCTGAATGCGGATTTACTAAGCAAACCCCAATTATTTTACGGTTTTTTACCAATCCTAGAGACGGGGTCATCTTTTTTTAAAACACCCTGTATAATGATAGTTTAAATAATACAAATAATGTCAGTTATAAAAAAATAATGCCGTTTATATAATGAAAAAGATCATTTAAATAATTATGTTTTAAATAATAAATAAGTGGTTTTTTAAAACATTAACAATGTCTGGATAATGCCGCATAGAAAAAAAGTCCCAAAACTGCTTAAATTTAAAGAGAGATGGATCTAAAAATGCTATAAGTAAAATTGAAAAACCAGCAAATCTTTTAAAGTATATAAAAGTAAACCGTACCCATTTCGACGAAGCTATTAATTTTAATCAAACGGTTTTTAATCCCCAACAAAAATATAGATTGTCGCTTTCCTTATCGAATTTACTAAAGGGTAGAAAATTGAATCTCCACAAGCCTAATCCCACTTATTTAATTTGGATTTTAATAATCTCTTTTAGAACTGTCTAGGACACACCTTGATTAGTTTAACAATTTAAACGTTCATTTGTTGACTTGAACACAACTGAATTTTAACCGGCTTATAAATGGCCAAATCAGCAATTCACTACAATTTATACAACGTTTTTAGATACTATACCAGAATTTATTGTTGCGATTTTAATAAAAGCTTGTCTTAACTTAAATGTTTATAAAAAAACAGTGGTGGTAAACTCGTTGCTAAGATTACCTGTTCCACTAATCCGACATGTAAATTGGTCGTTAAGGGTTCATTTAATCCCTATGGGTAAATTTTTCACCAAATTTATCCAAAAGTTCACTTTCTGGTTTGTACGACATTAAATCTAAGACAAAACAGTTCTTTACTTCATTTGAATTAAAATAAGTCAGCCCGAGAGTGTTTTTGAGCCAGATTCCTATTTCGGTCTTTGATTCAAAATCAGAACTTAATCCGATAGACTTTATTCTTCGATAACATGTTTAATGTAAATGGAATCGGCAACCGCTTACTCTTACGTCCTTCCAAACCCACCTTAACGCTAGGTGGATGGCCTTTTCAAAATCAACCAAAATTTGCCGTGGATCAAAAGTAAGACCATAAATAAATCTTGCATTTAAGTAGGTATAAGTATGTTTTATAGCAGTAAGTTGTCTTACTTGGTAGCAAAAAAAAACTTATGAAACATAATGGCCATTTTAAAGTCAGTGAATAGTAAAAATTTGTAAGAAGAACTTTGCGCAAAATGAGAACATTCCGTCTAAATACAGTATATCCGTATCGGTCAAAGCACGTATGTGCTTTCACATGTAAACACAATGCTATTTTTTCCCATATTCTTAATAAAAAAATTTTTTCACCTTTATTGGTTAACAGCGTTTCGCCGTATGCGCTGCTGAGATCTCCATGCACTTCTTCTACGTTCTTAAGAATCGGACCAGGAAGGATTTTGCGGCGACTGTCATAGATATTTTTTCTAGTACAGTCAACACCAGTAGTTGTAAGAGACAGTGGCAAATTTTTTGCTAAAGCTCTACAAATAATTTTTAAAGGCCTTTCACCGATATCTTCTCTTGCCTTTCTCTTGAATGCACTTGAAATAGCTTTTCTGCTCACTTTCTTTTCGAATGGTCCGTGAAGAAAAAAATATATATATATAAAAGTGAGCCGCGCCACCGACTTAAGACGGTACAAGCCGGAAACCCCTAGGTCTTGTAGGCACCAGCAGAGCCACACGATAAACAACAAACAATTATGGTGAACTAGATAAATAAAGCTATACTTACAAATACTGCAATATATTAATTAAGTAAAAATGATGTTCTGATTTTTTACAATAAATTCTGTATTCTCGTAAAGTGGTTTAAACGAATTTAATACACTTTTCTTAAAATAATATTTAAATTAATTATAACAACCTTTCAGACAATAATAAAAACCTAATGAGGTACAAAAGAGAATTAAAAAAAAAAACAAAAAAAAAACAACTAAAAGAAAATGTTCACAATATTTAAAATTTCGAAAATAATTGGTTTTATATAGAATTCCTGATAGCAAAAGATTAACACAAAAAAAAAAAGGAATACAAAATAAATGGACTTGCAACAAGAATAATATTTTAATACCCTCACAATAACCACATAAATTATATTCAGAAATATATAAATGCAGATTCAACTTGGAGCCGGTACAAATTTAACGAAAAATAATTTGTTAGTTTTAAACTATTAAAAACTTTATTGAGACGTCACTTGGAGCAGGTACAAATTTAATGAAAATAACTTGTTACTTTTAAACTATTGAAAACACTTAGATCAAGCACATAATAACTGATAAGTTGATAAAATTTAATTCAATACCATGTAACCAATTGAAAACTTCACTGAGACGTCACGGTAACATCGATGATCCAAGAACCGAAACACCAAGTAGTATTATCATAATAATTTCTGCTAAAAACACCAGACAAGTCTTTATAACACTGAAATTTATCGTCGATGTGGATGGAACGGCACGTGATACTTCACGATGGCTTCACTTCATCAAATCCCACACGTGGTGATTTTAACTCGACCCCAATAACCAAAATATCCACCACATAGGCACGACAGAATGGTCAAGTTAAAAATTAAATGGTTTATCTTCCTTATCCATTTAAGATGGCCCAAATACAGCCAGATATGAAAGAAAAACCGTAGAAGTTCCGCTCACGTGTTAATATCAAATCGTTCCAAAAACTCTCAACCGACTTCCACCACTGACACCAAACGAATGATAACCACTCCTCGCTCCCAGACCGGATATCAGAAAAATGACCCGGGACACGCGTCAGCCAACCTTTGCAAATTTAAGTTCCTAGTTCATAATCGCGTTCGTCCGTGTTAATTGCCAGCCCATTCACACAGAAAATCAAACCAACAATAATATATCTGACAACACACGACAATCGAGGCCAATAATCAAGGCGAAGTCTAATAACAGAGACACCCACTTAATCCCCATCGATTAGCAAAAATGTCACAGCTATTAATAATTGAATTCTATTACTACTAGATAGGCAACACCATATACAACGAACAAA
Organism: Agelastica alni; assembly: GCA_950111635.1. Lineage (NCBI taxonomy): Eukaryota > Metazoa > Arthropoda > Insecta > Coleoptera > Chrysomelidae > Agelastica > Agelastica alni. The sequence continues at coordinate 27,348,847 of OX467711.1, read as the reverse complement.
TACGGTATGCAAAACTAATTACGAACGCCAGACTATCAGAGACGTACTTAATAATGAAACTGTAGATGGGAAAAAATAGGCACGTGACAATTCTTATAACGGATCTACAAAACAATTAAATGATCCTTATACAACCAAAAATAGCCCATTTTTATACAACAGTTTGGTAGTATAAGGGTTCTATTAACAGTTTTTTACAACTCTTATATAACTGTTTTATACATATTTATAAAACTCTTGTACGAGTGTTTTATACTCATTTATACAGCTACTATGAAAAAGCATTTTATTTTTTAGTAAAAAATATATTAGAAACAAATTATATTTTAATTTAAAAGTACATCATGCATTTTATTGTTATAATGGAGACTTATTAAAACGACTTGGGCGGCTTCAGTTCAATCTGATTGCCGTTAATCAAAATTGTTTCAGCAGTGGGTCTCTTGGAGAAGACTAGCAGTTTGGTCTTTGATATATTTATATCCAATCCATGATGCTTACTGTATTTAGTTATCCTATTCATCATATTTTGTAGGTCTGATATGTTATCAGTAAGGACTAAGGTGTCGTCTGCGTATCTGATATTGGTGATACATACTCCATTTATTTTGATACCTACCATGTCTTCCGCTAAAGCTTCTTTGAAAATTGCCTCCGAATAGATGTTGAAGTCAAAAATTATAAAATCATTTGGAAGGTTTGCATAGCACAAATTTTATTGATAGATTGTAGTTGTATGTTTGGCAAAAAAATAAGGCGCTTTAATTTTGGTTAAGATTCATGTGGATACTTAAAAAAATTAAAAATCTTAAAATTACCTTTTTTTTAATGATTTTAATAGTTTATTACTTTATATGACAATTCTTTCACAAAATAATTCTCTAAATAATAATAAAGTCACATTTTTCAATTTAGTTTTATATTTCCAACTCAATTGCTCATAATGGCGGCGATAGCCGGTACAAGAGTTCCTTATTTAAACATGGCGATTTATAATAAAACAATTTTATCCCAAATAAATGCCTTAAACAATATTTCATTGTAAAATGAAACAGTATACGATAAAACTGTTTTAAAACTAAGAATATTTAGGCACCATGCAACTATTTTTGACAAGTTATAATTATATCGAGATTCGCAAAAAGTAGAGGTGCAAGATCTTGTAATATGGTAATAAGAATTTTTTCTACGACCACAAATGAAACCGCCATGAAGCACACTGTTTTGTTATTTGGAAAGAAGCTCATATCACCATGGCATTGTTATTTGAATAAAATATTTTAATGCAAAAGTCACTTTAGTCTTATAACGCAGATTTTGGAACGAATTTATTCTGTCATACACTGTTTTATCCTATAAGGCATTTATAAAGGAAAAAGGCTTATAGTATTTAAAGTTCACGTATAAAAGTGTTTTATAATGCAACGCAATTGAATGCTATAAAATATTTATTATACAACATTATACAGCTTTAATAGGACAAGCTTAAGTAACTTATTTATAATGTTGTAGCTACTATTTATATAGTATATTATGGACCTCTTATACAATAGGTATAAAAGTCTTATAAAATGATATTTTTGATATTGTATAAACTTGCTTATAAAGTATTATATAATTTTAAAAGAAATAATCGTATAATGCGTTATTGCATATACAGGGTGATTCATTAAGAATGGACAATCTCTAAACTGAAGATACTACACACCAAAATATGGGGATTAAGCCTAACATGTTTTATACAAATGTTGCAGGTTTACGAAAAACAGGGTATTTAAAGTTGAAATTTTAATTTTAAATTTCTTAATAATTTTGTAATTTTAAGCAGGATCGTCTTAAAAATTGGCAACTTTATGTTTTTTGGCATAAAAATTACGAATTTTATGCCGAATTTAGCACTATGCATACGTTTTTAACATTATGTACACCCCGTCACTTAGGTAAATTACAACATATCTTTATTGCCTAATGATTTATGGCTAAAATGACTAAAAAATCTAAAAGTCTAAAAGTTCAATTTTAAATAAAAAAGGTACTCTTGTTTATTTTTTGTAACTCTATCAGTTTTTGAGTTATTTGTATTTTAAACAGTCAGCGTAAAGACTCCTAAGCCACCGTTTTTACATTGACTTCTTTTCAAGTAGGCTTGTGTGAGAACTTATCAGTTTTTCGTGTAAAGAAATATTAAAAAAATTTACTGTCACTAAGTAAGAGTGTATTATTTGTAGTAAAATAAGAAAATGCCACGATATAATAAATTTTCCAACAGTGAAATGCGTGATATGATTTGTGTTTTTGCTCAGTCAAATTATAGTGGACTTGGTGCAGCCAGAAGGTATTTAGAATCATACCCAAATCGAATACAACCCAATCACAAAGTGTTCAGACGAATTTATACCTGCGTAGGCGAAACGGTGTTTTCGTCCTAAAAGCTTGAATGGTGCTCCAAAAAATATCAACGTTAATGATGAAGAAGAGGTTTTAGTTCGTATTTCGAAAAATCCAGATCTCAGTACTCGTCGGTTAAGTGCGACAACGGAAAATAATCCAATCTGCCAGTTTTGACGCAAGCCTACTTAAAAAAAAGTAAATGTAACAACGGTGGCTTAGGAGTCTTTACGATGAATGTTTAAAATGCAAATAACTCAAAAACTGATAGAGTTACATAAAATAAACAACAGTACCTTTTTTATTTAAAATTGAACAACTGCCTTTAAGATTTTCTAGTCATTTTAGCCATAAATTATTAGGCAAAAAAAATATGTTGTAATTTACCCAAGTAACTGGGTGTAACTAACGCCCTGTACGAGTAGTGCTAAATTCAGCAAAAAATTTGTAATTTTCATGCCAAAAAACATAAAGTTGCCAATTTTTAAGATTATGCTGCCTAAAATTACAAAATTATTAAGAAATTTCCAATTAAAATTACAACTTTAAATACCCTGTATCTTGTAAACCTGCAACATTTGTATAAAACATGTTAAGCTGAATCCCCATATTTTGGTGTGTAGTATCTCCAGTTCAGAGATTGCCCATTCTTAATGAATCACCCTGTATTGTAAAAGTCACTATAAAATCATTTAATGCAACAATTTTCTTTAAAAAACAAAATTATCACAATAAAAGGCTTAATAAAAACAAACAGTTCTTGAAACAACGCTATTCGACAGTTAAACAATAATTCTGTCCTTTTAGAAATCCATTTTGCTAGTTAGGTTACTTAAACATTTTACTCTACATATAAAGAATTGTAAAAGTATCAGCATAAAATGGCTATTTAAAACTTTTCATAATTTTTTTAACGAAATAAGCTTTAAAAGCAAAGTAATAAAAGTTTATTTAAATAAGGTGGGGATCGTGACATAAATGTTTCATGAATACTTATTTTTTGTTTGTTCTCGAATAATGCTTGATTATTATTCTTACTCTTTCTTTGGGGACTCGAAGAAAAACGTGATATTTTTTCACAGGATGTACTAGATTACTTAAAAAACTTCTTTAGAGACATTGAAAATTAAAAAAAAACTCTAATTTTCATAGTTTATACTATAAAGAATGAACCTGTGAATAACGCAAAGTTTGTTAATATATTATATTTACGCAAGTAAATGAGTTTTTATATTTGGGTTCAAAGTTTACGAGAGACTGAGAGTATGACTGTAATATAAAGGGTGTTGGTAAGGAAAACAAATAAATGGGGCATAACTTTATGAGTAGTCAGAACTTGTCAAAAAAGGCAAGACTGGCTGTGCATAAGGGAGGGCTGGTCCCTGCGGTATTGAATGTTGGGTTTATCAGAAAAAACTTGAATTTAAGATCAATGCAGTGGAGATGAGTAAGTGAAGAATCTTCACTCAATCTTCTCGTGTCCACTGCTGAACATAGATCTCCTTCATCACTTTCCATTAGCATCGGTCCTGTGCCGCTTGCAACCAATTTGTTTGGCAGCGCTTTTTGTTTTTTTTTTTTTGAAAATAGTCGCAAAAAGGGTAGACCTATCGTGTGGTCTGCAACTCTTTTTCTATGCTCTAGAGGTTGAAGGGTATCTGTGAGAGTTGAGCTGTTTATCAAGCGAATCGCTCTTTTCTGAATGGCATCTAGAAGACGAAGATAATGTCTTGGTGCTGAACCCCAAATGTGCGAGCAATACTCCAGTAGAGGTCGGATTTGAGCCTTGTACGTCGTCAACAGTTGATCAGGAGTAAAAAACTTGCTGGCTTTCCACAGAAAACCTAGCCTCTGGCTTGCCGACTTTGCGATGTTAGCAACATTGTCATGCCAAGACATATTATTGAACACCGTGACTCCCAAAATCGAGATGGAGGGACTTGGTTCAAGGGTATTTCCGGACATTGTGATGGGATGATTTGAGGAACTCACTTTCTTGGAAAACGTGGCACTTTGTGTTTTTTGGGCGTTGAACTGAACAAGATTGTTGGTTCCCCACTCGACGATTGCTTTAAGATCTCTATTGATGAAATCAACCTGTTCCTGCCTGAGTTTATTTGTATCATTTACCGAAAGTGATCGATAGGATGTGAAAGTTGAGACAAGTGTGCTATCTTCTGCGAAACTGTAAATGGGGTTCGTGGTGGTTTTCAAGAGGTCGTTGATGTGTAAAAGAAATAAGGTGGAGGACAGGATGGAACCCTGGGGGACCCCGGCATTGGTTTTAAACGCATCAGAAGAAATACCGTCAACTGCCACATGTAAGGAGCGATCTTGCATGAAGCTCAAGAGCCATTGGCGCAGTTTGGTTGGGAGACCGTAGGCAAATAATTTACTTAACAATGCCTGGTGCTAAACGCGGTCAAAGGCTTTAGATATATCCAAAACTATTGCACGAGATTCACCAAACTTTTCAATAGTGTTTGTCCAGAGCTGAGTGACATAAGCCAGTAAATCTCCAGTTGACCGAAGTTGTCGAAATCTATATTGTCATTAGTCCATCGTGTTGGTGGGCGGGGTCGATATGCTTCGTTTCAAAAAGTCAAGTTTTTTAATATATTGTATAGTTTTCAAGTATTCACTAATTATTACTATTAAACTCAGTAAACCCAAAAACTATAAATTCGACACTAATATCAGCGTTTTTAATAGGTTTTATATTTGTTACCCTTTTTACCCCTTTCGTAAGGGCACTTAAAAAATAATTGGGAATGTCACCATCAAACCCATCGGCCTTGAAGACTATGAGTTCGACTCTAATATTTTTAATAGTTTCTTTATATTCCATACCCTTTCTACCCCTTTCGTTAATATGTTTCTTAGCAAACTTCACAGGAGCATTTGCCGGTCTGATCTAAAAATTGCCAACAATTTTCATTAAAATTGGACAAGCTGTTTTGGAGTTTTAGCGATACTAACGAATGGATATTAATTTTTAATAATATAGATTATATTTTAGCTTTTCTGTTTAAACCACCACTATGATTTAATGAAAGATAGGTTATCTGGACGTCCTTCAATACAATTAATTTAATTTTATTCGCGAGAAATTGCCTACATAATTTTCGAATATCACTCGCAAAAAACTCACTCGATAAAAGATAGCTTAGCTTGACGTCCTTCGAAAATGTATACGTATACTTTTTCGCGAACAACACTAACTCTCTAATAGATACATTTGCGAATCAATTTTGGTATTTTTCAGCTTTTCTTTAGGATTTTTCCTGTTATTTTTTTTTTAAACCACCACTGTAATTTAATGAGATAGGTTAGCTTGATGTTCTTTAGCACAATAAATGTTATTTTATGCGCGAAAAATTGCGGCGATTGGGTCGTTTTCGTAAATCAACGATTAAATCAAAACAAAGGCGCCTGTGCCTGTGACAATTACTGTCATTTGGTGTTAATTAATTAATTAATTAATTACCTACGAAATCCGCTAGATTTTACGTGTGAATAAGACCTTGGTGAAAATATTAGTATTCACAATAATTAAAAATGGAGAGTGATAGCCATATGGATATCTATCAGTAACACTACGTCAACGGAACCCAATTAGACAGAGTCTCTAGTGCGAGCTACCTTGGTTGCAGGATAAACGAGGACTGGGATCCATCAGTTGAAATCAAAATACGTATTGAGTGTGCCCGGGCAACATTTATTCGCATGAAAAAACTTTTTACCAGTCACGATCTATCGATTGCCCTGCGAATAAGGATGATTAGAGCATATGTCCTTCCAGTTCTTTTGTACGGAGTCGAGAGCTGGACACTAACAGAAGCCACGCTCAAACGTTTACAAGCTTTCGAGATGTGGTTGTACAGGAGAATTCTTAGAATAAGTTGGGTGGAAAAGATCACAAACGAGGAGGTGCTTAGAAGAATCATAAAGATACAGAAGTGGTCAATATTGTAAAACAACAAAAACTTGAATATTTTGGACATATTATGAGACACCCAGAAAAGTATGACATTCTACATCTTATAATACATGGTTAGATTAATAGTAAGAGACGCCCCGGCAGACGAAGAACTTCCTGGCTCAAAAATCTCAGACAGTGGTTTGGTTTCATTACTATTCAACTTTTCCGAGCGGCTACCAACAAAATAATGATTGCAAACATGATAGCCAGAATAATCGCCAACGATCGTTTAACGGTCATGGCACATAGAAAGAGAAGAAGATCAGTAAAACTCCTCCGGAGCTGCGGGAATTTGCAACTACGGCCACGTTGGATTTACTTTCCCAGAAATCACGAATTTTATACAGACAATACAACACATTTATTACTTTCATAAAAGTATGTAGAGGTCAACAAAAAATCTAACGTGCTCCTCGGCAAAAAACTGTCTAAAGTCTCGCCCGTTTGCTTGCCTTGGCTATTAATTTGCAGACCCGACTATAATATACAGTTTTTCGTCCTTGTTATATAAAAAACGATTTAAGGTTTTTTTAGGATTCTCACTATTATTTTTTTAAATAACCACTGTATTGAAGCGAACAAAACAATAAAAAATTATTCAAATCGGTCAAGCCATTTTTGAGTTTTAGCGAGACTAAAAATTCATTTTTATGTACATCTTATGTACATCTTGTAAATTACAATACTTTTTTTGATAATTTTATTTTATAAAATCTGCTGTAAACTTTTTTTTTTACGGTAAAACAATTAAAGTTTTTCTTTTTAAATGCTTACTTTTATTAATATTACGCTTAGAATTTCGTAAAATGTTACATTCTCGCAATAATCCTTTTATTTAATTAAAATACGGTGAAAAATGAAAGACGAATACGCCAAAGAGGACATACCAGGAAAGGCAATCTTTTCATGCACCTAAATCAGAAGAACCGCAGGAGAAGTACAAGGGACAGAGGAAACTACTAAATCGGCTTTTGTGTATCTCGAAATTAATCTTGTCAATTGAAAGTCTCAAAGGTAGATTTTCATAAACAAACAGACGAGCCCTTACTAATAAATATGCACGAAAGAAGATTTGGAACAAGCAAATTCGGTCTTCAGTGTCCCTCCGTGCGTTATCAGAAGGGGTAGTTTTATTTGCAGAAAGCACACGACGGGAAAAAAAATATAAACTGTCAGAAAAGTAGAAGAAGAAACAATTTTAGTTATTTACATCACTTTTCATTTTATTCAAAAAATACTGACAAAAGAATCTTTTATCGTTTGAATATAATTTTTTGGTTGATATCAATTTAAACGACTTGTTATATGAAGTAGGGTCTCAACACTACCAAAGCCTATTGATCTGACGGAATCCCACCGATTGTTCTCAAGAAATGTGCTCCCGAAGTAACACCTGTTCTTTGCAAGTTGTTAAACCACTCTTACAATTTGGGAGTTTTTCGTCTAACTGGAAAACTGTAAGAGTACAACCAGTCCCTGAAAAAGGCAAAAAGACCCTACCTAGCAACTACAGACCTATCGCACTGCTATCTATTATTTTAAAAGTCATGGAAAAAGCCATCAACATCGAGCTCATTAAATATCTGGGACACTCAGAAATTGTCAACGATAGGCAATATAGTTTTCGTCATCAGAGATCAACTGATGATCTGCTCGATTACGTCTTACGCATATGACAGCTATCTATTGAAAAATATGGTAAAACTTTAGCCGTGGCATTTGATATCTCCAAGACATTCGATCGAGTTTGGCACCAGGGTCTCTTCGCTAAGCTTCCATCTTATGGCTTACCCCCTTAGCTGTGTTCCCTGCTAGTGTGTGTTCTTCTAATCAAGTATCTTCATGTGGTGGTTGATGGAGTTTAATCTGTTTATCTACTAAAAAATACTGGTGCTCCGCAGGAATCAATTCTAGCTCCAACATTATTTCTACTTCACATCAACGACTTGTTGAAAACAACTTCATGTCCAGTACACAGCTTTGTGGATGATAGTACCCTCCATAACGCTTTCTCTTCCAGGGCTCCTATATCTGCCCGTAAAACCAAAAATGAACGAGGAAGAAATGTCAACAACATAAATATGTACTTGGCAACAATTCTCAAATGGGTATCCAATAACTTGGTAGAATTTAATGTAAATAAAACACAAGCATATCTTTTCTCTACAAAAGCCGTTCTGACTGTGCCCAGTATAATATTGCTAGGATTAACCATACCACTAAAGTTATCCATCTTGATGCTTGGTATTACTATCAGCAATAATCTTTCTTGGGAAAATCACGTGAGGTCCATCGCCAAATGTGCGTCCCAAAAACTTAGCTTTCTGTTTCGTGCCAATAGCTATTTATAATCTATAAGGCACAGATCCGACCTGTTCTGGAATACTGTTCCCATATTTAGAGTGCGGCACCTAAACATATCCTGAAACTACTGGATTCCGTCTAAAAAAGGGCAATTCGTCTGGTCGGTGATGCATCGCTTACAAACTCGCTCACTTCTCTGGAACACCGTTAGCGATTTATCTCTATTTTCATGGGCGATGCTTTGGACTACTTAGATTACTTTAGACTTCACACTTCTTAGTGGTCACTTTAAAAACCTGCAGAACATCTCTTTTAAAAGACTTCATTCAACGAACAGCGAGGCTTTGGAACACATTGCCTAGCGAGGTGTTCACCGAGTCATACAACATACATATATTCACTACCATACATAAGTGTAGGAACCAACACTCCTCTATGCACGACCAGACGTGCTTTTTTTGACACTTTCTGGGTGTTCATTAACATGTAGTACAAAATAAATAATTATAATTGTCGTCATGTTTAAAATAGTTTTATTCACTTAAGATAAGTAACATGTGATTGCCCATATCTGGATACTTATCTACCTGATCCGTGCAATATCGATAGCTCGCTATCCTATCTCTACTATACATACTTACCCAGAATTGACAGATGACAAGATCAAAATCAAATCAAATCAAATTTTATTGCTTTCGATAAAGTACATTACAGGTGTTATAAATTGTATCTAAAATAAGATCCCAGTTAGAACATAATGAGCCTAGGCAAATTTTGCCTGTCTTGCTCTATGCTCGATCTGAGGACTTTATAAGTTCAACGTACATTTTGTATTTATCATGTTAAGTCTGTGAGTAGATTATAGATTTAAAATATATTTGTTGAAGTTTTCATAATTCGAAAAATACTTTTTGTAGAGGTTTTACAGTGTCAGATACGAAAGAAATGTTGTCATCTGTTATCTGTGGCATTGAAAAACATGTAAAAACTGAAGAGTGAAAAGGAAAATAGTAAAAACTGAAAACCAACAACCATCTGAAAACTGTGGAGTTTGCGAATTATGTTAGTCCATGTTAGATAATATTTTATTATTATTATGTATTAAAAATAATGCACTCGTATGTTGAGTAATTAATAAATTCGTAAATAAGTTCCAAATATATAACTAACTGTTTAACATTTACGTTCTAGAACGTAAAAGTCTTTTACCCTTCAGAATATAGTATTTATCAGCTGAGTGACAGAAAAGAGCCACTTCGCTAACTGAGATTTTAACGAAAATGTCAACGTTTGATGACATTTTTCGAAAAAAACAATTTTTAACTTTATTCATAAATAAGACATATATCCGGTAGTTATTTATTTGGATGTTGGTACCTAGTTTCTAGGTATATGAAATTTAGTTCCGAGAGTGAGAAGGAACAGAAAAAATGTGTAATTCGGTTCCTGATATTTTATTACCTGATTTTTATGTGTAATTTGGTTCCCTACATTTAAAACCAAAAGTCGATATTCTGCACTGTATTGCTTTTGTGACAGTCAGTTGTGTTTTTGAATCGTGCTTGCTCTTCTTCTTCTTAAAGTGCCATGATCGCTTGGCGATCGTAGGCTCTCATATTGCACAGCATATTAATAATCATAGTCTTATTTACAGCTGCGCGGAATAATTAATATATAATATACATTAATAAATAATTAATAATTCACTGGTAGTTTTTCCAAACTACTGGCGTAGATTTTTAAGCCAGGAAGTAGTACGGCGGCCCGCTTTAAAAGCACTGAGCTGCAACAAGATAAATTCTAAACTTGTATGGAATTGCATCGAATCCTTAGAGTACCTTGTTGCGAACAACAGGGTGACCCTACTGTGGGTACCTGGGCACCAGGGGGTGGAAGGAAACGAAAAAGCCGACACCCTTGCAAAACAGGGGGCCGAATCTGCGTTCACTGGACCAGAACCGGTTTTTGGAGTCACCACAAGTGCCGCCAAAACAATTATTTCGGACTGGGCGGAGAGGAAAATACTCACGTACTGGTCCGACATACCAGGGCTAACCCACTCGAAGGCGTTTTTACCGTTACAACCCTCGAGAAACACAACTAAGCAGATCCTAGAATGGAGCAGAAATGACCTGCGTATTCTAACAGGACTGCTTACGGGACACTGTCGTCTGAGATACCACCTCAGAAAGATAGATCTGAACCAACAAACGGACTGTCGGTTCTGCTGCGTGGAAGACGAAACTGCTGAACATATACTATGTTCATGCCCCGGCCTGGGAAGAATAAGGTTCAACATATTTGGTTACACTAACCTAGAACCTACCGATTTTAAAAAAATCTCACCCTATACAACCATGAACTTCGTAAGAAGGGCTGGATTGTGCGGTGAACTGTAGCCTCTAGGGGTGAGCCACAATAGACCTACTAAGGGTCGCGGTGGAGGGGCGACCACGCCCCACTCACATAAAACCTAACCTAACCTAACCAGTACGGCGGCCCACACTTCTTTTTCCAAGGTGTAGTATGTTGTACTTTTCTGAGTGACGCATTATATGACCGAAGTATTCCAATTTACGACGTTTAACTGAGTTCACGACTTCGTAACTTTTATTCAAGCGTTGCAATACCTTTTCGTTTGTGACTCTATCTACTCAACTGATCTTCAGAATACGGGGATATACCCACATCTCGAATGCTTCTAATCTCTTCAAAAGCTTTTAGTTAAGGTCCATGCATCAACCCCGTAAATCAATACTGGAAATATATAACAACGAACCATTCTCATGCGAAGTTTCAAATTAAGATCGTGACTGCAAAGTATTTTTCTAAATTTCATAAAATTTGTTCGTGCTTTAGTGATTCTACTTTTGATTTCTGTACTAGGAATCCAGTTAATATTAGTACCCAGATACACCAGCTGACTTACGCGTTCAATTTAATCGTTACCAATTGTAACGTTATAATGATTATTAAAAAGAAAAGGAGTGATGAAAGAAAAGCCTCACACTCTCTCATGGGCAGCTTTTGGAAGACTTAAAGACTTTTTCAAGAGTGACATCCCCGTCAATCTAAAAAGAAGGAATTTCGATCAGTGCGTGCTGCCAGTGATGACATACGGCTCAGAAACCCTAAAACTAACAACAGCAACAGCTAAGAAACTTAGAGTTACACAGAGAAATATGGAGAGATCCATGCTTGGTGTGACCTTAAAGGACCACATAAGAAACGAGGACTAGCGCGGAAGAACCGGTGTCAGCGATGTCGTTGAAGCTATTGCGAAGCTTGAGTGAAACTGGGCTGACCACGCTGCACGGATGCGGGACGATCGATGGGAAAAGAGGCTTCTTAAGTGGAGACCTAGAACGGACAAGCGAAGTAGAGAAAGACCGCCTACGCGTTGGTCGGACGATGTTGAAAGGACCCGCAGCAACTGGTTACAAACAGCACAAAATCGATTGGAATGGAAAATTATTAGGGAGGCCTATGTTCAACAGTGGACACAAAGGGCTAAATGATGATGAAGTGATTATTATATACGACTGCTTGTTTACCAATGACCATAAACTTTGTTTTCTTTGCGTTCAGTTTGAGCCCATATAACGCGCAGATCGCAACCATTCGGTTCAACAACGCTTAAAGGTGTTTAATTGACCCTGTCACTAACAAGGTGTCATCTGCGTATCTAATATTATTTATAAGCACGCCATTAATGAGTATGCCTTCTTTAGCTTGTTCTAACACTTCCTCAAGGATTGCTTCATCATACTTGCTCAGTCACATTCAATAAAGGTACTGTTGTTGTAAGGTTAGGTTGGCCTATTTTTTTTCACTTTAACTGCCTCAAATTTAATTGGTTGATATAATTTTTCTATCCGGGAACCAATTACACATTTTTTCCGGCCCAGTCTCACTCTGGGAACCAAATTACATGTACTCATTTATGTTATATTAAAACGGTAATTAATGAAAATATTATCTGTGCTTTCCAAATATTCCTTATTGTTAATGATTCCTTTATTACCCCTTTTCTTCGTCGTATTAAATAACATTTTCCTTTTCTTAAAAATTTCTACAAATAAGCCAATGTAATTATACTCTGTCATTAAAGGTGCTATTAATTGACATTACCAATTTTTCTTCAGCACATTTCAGACATTGTGTTAAAATATATAAAGGGCAATGAAAAACGTTTTAAAATTTTTATCGGGTCTAGCTTACTTTTAAACGATTTAACGCTTTTTGTAATACATATAAAACCGCAATAATGAAATTCTAATGCTGGCTTTAAAAATTTATGATTCGCACTGACTTTTAAAGTGTATTTAATTCTCGACCTGTTTTGTTGCTATGGTAATTTCTTTTTATTTACAGTTAAAAACCCGTTTTTTTATACACTTTTTTTACTTTTTCATGTCCAGAATAAGTTTCTCGGCCCAGTAATGGGCCACGTCCAATGATTAGGGTTTGCTTATCCATAGGGGTCGTTAAGGGAACTCTGTATGGGGCAGTTTGGGCATGTCTGGAGATGTTCCATTGTTTGTACTTGTCGTGATTTTCCTCGGATAGTCTACATCTGATCAGGTTTGTTTTCACAGGTGCGACACCAGTTCGAATGCGATTTAGCATCTTCCATGTTTTAAACACACTTAAGATACCACTGGGCGGGTCCTCCGATCTGGATTTGAATCTGTGAGATGATGGGTGGCAAATAGAGGATGGCAATCATCGAAGGTTTTTTTAAACTTTTCCAAATAATCGTGAGTTGCTCTTTTTGATTTGGGATCACAGAAGCCTGCAGTTCTGTACGGGTTTATGTCTTAAAAAAGGAGATCCAGAAGATACCGTCCACTAGAGATGGTGAAACGTCGAGTATAAACTCAGACCTACGACGGACAAAATAACTGAAACACTATTCACCTATAAACGATGGCCGCGAAAGCCTTTCACAATATGTTAATTCTAGAATCATCCAGTGTCTTCTATGTATTGGGTCATTAAAAAATATTCACCCTAAATTGTGCTCGATGCGCTGTCGTGACAGACAACTGGGTAGGATCGTAGCAATATATTACAGAATACGGGATTTTGGGATTTGTTCGTATTGTTACGATTTTATTGAGTCCGTCTCTGACAATTGCTGACGGCGCCAACCGAATCTAAGGTGAATATTTAATTAGCATAGAAGACACTGGATAATTCAAGAAATTACTGGACCCATCTCGTGGTTATTCGTACAGGTATAAAAAGGGACAGCGGGCGAACAGGTACAGTATTAGTTTTAAAAGTGTTTATGAATTAAGAAATGTAAAAAGTTATAAAAAGTTGTATATCTAAGTGAATATCTAAGTGATTTGTAAAAGTAGAATTTATTGTATTGGAATAAACATTGTTTTGTTACTGTATCGAGAGTTTTAAATCGCCGAACCCATGGAAAAACTGAAATTCTTAACAGTATTCTTGTGTGACCCACTGACATCTTGACATTGTGCATTTCGGCTTGAGTGGTGTAACGGTGGATCAAATTGGGATAGTGAACGAAATCATGTTCTTTGACGATTGCTAATTTTTTTTTGGGTCCGCGATGGTCACATAAATAATTATGTGGATAACGAGAAATTTAAAATTTGACGTGTAAGGCCATAAAGCCCTTACACATGATAGTATAATATGAGATGTAATGGTAGCATGTCATCTATAGTTGTATCGACCGAAATTTAAATGCAAATAAATACATACTATATTTACTGAAATCTGTTGCACCGCAATATACAGATAAGTAAAAATATTGGCGAATTACAGAGTGTGGCATTTCTTTTTACTAGAATTAAATCCTATCATATGCAGTGTAATTATCGTTTTAACAATAAAGAATGCAAAAGTAAAAAATATACAATTTTTTTTAAATTAATTTTAAAATTAAATTACGTTGTTAGTTGGTGTAAATAGTTAAACAATTTTGAAAACCGCAATGGATATTTTTCTAAGGTACCTACATAAACAATTCATAATACTAAAATTTTCAAAGAAAATAAATATCGGAAAAGTAAACAGTAGAGACTACCTAATGTATTACGCGGTTTCCAACGAAATGGCACAATATTTACTTTCAATTTTCTACTCCGGATCTTAAATCATGTAAATCTCGTCGTATTTCTTTATTGTGCACTGGATCATTCGGAATAAATATTTTCACAGTGTTTTTTGATAAATTGATCCCTAAAAATAGTATTTTATTATTCATACATATTAAAATGGGGTATCATAAAAGCTAATTAAATAAAAATAAAAAAAAATTACAGAAAAAATGGTTGGTAACATAATATAATAACATACAAAAGAGCTACAGAAAAAAAAATTGTACGTAAATCGATCAAAAAGTGATTTTACGGGACAGAATTCCAGAACTCGCCTACTTCTTGACCTGGACAGCTCCCACTTATCCCGTAAAATATCACTTTTGGAACTTGTTACGTAAATAAATATTTTCGCTTTATATCAAGTTTGTTATATAACCTTTTGTAACAGAGGTAGTTACCTATACACTTGATCCACTTGATCCACTTGATCCACTTGATTTTCCTAAATTTTTAACATACATATATTTACGCCTTTTTCTCGTAGGGGTAGGCAGAGACCACTTTCTTCCACTTGCTACGGTTTTTACCCACTTTTTTTTGCTTTATCTACTTACATTAGTGCTCTCATACATGCTCGTCGGTTGTTGGTACTCTTGACCTGGCCTTTCTTCAAAACAATGTTAATCTGATCGAGATATGTTCGCCGAGGTCGACCTCTACCGACTTGTCCATTCACACTCGCCTTATAAATTTGTTTCGTCAATTTTTCTTCACCCAATCTTTCTACGTGTCAAAAATATCTAAGCATTCCTTAATCTATCTTTGTAGCTTCATTTTATTTCACATCACAGCGTTATCTCACTATTCTTCACTTTATCCAACCGAATCACTCCGGCTATACTTCTCAGACTACTCATCTCCGCAGCATTAATCCTATTTTTATTCTACTTCTGCCAAACCCAACATTCACTACCATACATAAGTATAGGAACCAGCACTCTTCTATGCACAGCCAGACGTGCTTTTTTTGACACGATCCGGTGTTTATAAAGCTATGCAGTGTAGTACAGGGCCTGATTAATTTGTTTCCCTGGCAACAACGTTCACTCAATGTCACTGATATACTTTCCGTCTATCGTAAACTTTGAACCTAAGTAAACAAATCATTTACTTGTTTCACTTTTTCTTCCTTAATCAGCACCTCACAGTTTGTCATTTTTTCTTCTCTTTCAATTACCTTCGTTTTACTTACATTTTTTTTTATCTCTTTGATTTTCAGAGCTTCATGCATAACATTAAACATCGCATGCAACTCCTTTTCAGATGACGCTAATATGACTTGACCATCGACGTTAAAAAGGTTTTTTTCATTTTTAATCTATAGGCTCTCTCTTTTAAATTTTTTAAAAAGTCGTCAAACAGTTATGGTGACGCCACACATCCCTGTCTAACACCTTTTTTGATGTAAAACCAATCCGTGTAAGCTTCGGTTATTCTGACATAAGCAGTGGAATTCTCGTAAAGTAATTTCAGTACTTGTATTAAACTACATCTCAGCCCATACATAGACAATGCCGACAGAAATTCATATCTCATCACTTTAAATAAACCTTTAATTTTATTTATTTTAAAATGGTTTAAAGATTAGTTTTAAAATTACCAAAATCCTGAAAGTATCATGTTACGAAAGAATAAGAGAATAAAAGCCATTATATGAGAGTAAAAGACTATAGTTTCTCTACAACCATCGCAGACCATCACTATCACTCGTTAAATTCTCCATCTTATTGTCGTAATCAAATAGTCGAGATGACAGTTCATCATAATGCACATGACATTTGCGATATCAAGTTAGAAGAGCAGAGCCCACTTATGAAAAAGCTGTTCTATTGCAGCTTCCTTATTGGTCTCGGCCTGTTGGATCCTCAATATTGAAATTGGTCATTGTATGTCAGCTGTTGAATAATGTATCAGGATCTTGGTGATTGGTTGTCAGCCGTTGATAATATATCAGTATCCAACATATTTAAGGAATCTTATCCATTCATCGATAGATAACGCATATGTAATTGTTGTTGAATCCAATGGTCGTAGAGAAACAGTTATTATTTAATTTTGTACAAAATGCGCGTTTTTGTAAAATTTTAAAAAGAATAAAACTGTCGATTTTATATACCTTTCCAGTTATTTCTGAATGGTAACAACTTGATGTGAGCAGCTGTAATTGACGAAGTGAAACCATTTTTTGTCAGCCTTATATTATTTGGCCATAGTCGTCACATAGAGATTTTTCTTTACAGTATAACTAAAAATCATTAACCTAAGGACGTAAAATACGAGCGGATTGATTGATTTACCGAATGGTTTTTTAAGAGCATCGTATAATTCCGAGAAATGGGCGGAAAAATGAATAAAGGTTGGTATAAAAATGTAATTTTATATCTTTAGGTAGAAACGTTTTCAGAATATTGTAATATTGGCAATGAAGTTTATAAGTATTAGAAAAAGTGATTATTCAATGATATAAAAAGAGGCTTTTAGTACAAATTAACAGTTATGTAACTATCTCTCCTTTAGACCAATTTTACGTATTTTACTAATGTTTTTTTAAATAATGTTAATTTGTAAAAGATTGGTGCTCTTTTCTGAAGGTTAATTTTTCGTGAAAAAAAAAATGCAAACTGCTGTTTTAACTACGCCATTGCATCTAATAGCGTGATTTTCTGTCGAGTACGATCGATACGAAAATTAGTTTGCTCATTTATTTACCCTTTTAAAATAAGTATTCCCCATAATGTCCTCATTTTATTTTTAACGATTTAATCGTTAATGACTTTAAACTTAAAGAGCTTGTAAATGATGTCTAAAGCTGCATTTAAAACACCAAAAACAATATGTGAATATAAACTACCAGCAATGTACCTATAATTACGAAGACATAATAAAAAAGTTATATTTTTAATTAATAATTTATTTCATTACCCATCTCTTGTAAAAACAAGTAATCACTCTCCCCCTGTATAGGTATAGTTGAAACCATCTCCTTCAATTTGTTTTTCGCGTAGGCTGACGCCACAGGTCTACTAAAAGTGGGGTCTTGTTTGTTGTTATGTACGTCAGGAGTTTAAGGTGTTAGAGGTTATATAGTGTATGCACAAAATTTTTTAAACCTTTTTTTCTAGTTGCATTATTTAAGATTACTCTTATTCTTTAAAAAAAGGTATCAAGGCGGCTGGACAGGGCTAGTCTGCAGCACCGCCTTTTTGACCTTTGCTGGAAGAGCAGCAGCGTACCAGGAGACAGTTATCGTTTTGTTTTATTAAGGAAAAGGTTCGGAGCAGGGCTGGAAAAGTTACCGACAAATAAGTTTACTCAGCAACGTCGCAAAACTGTTTGTAAAGGTATAGATTAAAAGAGTGACGAATGAAACTAATAATAAGATATGGGATGTGCAAGCAGGATTTAGAAGAAAAGAAATATGTATGAATCAGGTCTTTTCATTACAAGGCATAGTCGAACAATTTCTGAACAAAAGTCAAAAGGTCTACTGCGCTTTCGTAGACTTGGAAAAGACCTGCGACAGAGTGGTGTAGAATGAATTTTCGTTGACATTGTTTATGTATGGGATAAGTGGTAGTTTAATGCTGCAATTACTTTACGAGGATTTCACTGCTTGTGACAGGATAAACAGAGCTTGGACGGACTGGTTTAACATAAAAAAGGTGTTAAACAGGGATATGTGGCTTCGCCAATGCTGTTTACCTTATACATAGACAATTTAAAAAAAAGTGCATGCCTTCTTTACATCGATGATTATGTCATATTACCATAATCTAAAAAATAATTTCAGGCGATGGTCCATATTATGCATAATGCCTTAAAAATTAAAGAAATGAAAGTAAATGTAAGCAAGAAGAAAGTAATAGTTTTTGAACAAGAAGATAGCATGACAAACTGCGAGGTGGTAATTGAAATAAAAAGAGTAAAACAAGTAAATGAGTTTATATACTTGGGTTCAAAGTTGACAAAAGACGAAAAGTATAACTGTGATATTGAGCGAAGGGTGTTGGCAAGAAAACAAATGAACGCATTACTTAATAAGCAGCCAAAACGTGTCAAAAAAGGCACGACTGGCTGTAAATAAAGAAGTGCACTTATGTATGGTAATGAATGTTGGGTTTAGAAGAAGAAGCATAAAAGTGGGATCAATGCTGCAAAAATAAATAGTCTGAGAAATATAGCTGGAGTTACTCTGATGAATAAAGTGAGGAATAGTAAGATTGGGAAACGCCGTGTTGTAACAAAAGATGAGGTAGCAAATATAAATAAAGGAATGCTTAGATGGTTTGGACACGTAAAAGGTATAGATGAAAGAAGATAGTCAAAACAGATTAATAAAGTGAGTGTAAATGATGGGAAAAGGTCAATCTAGACAAATGTGTCTTTTTGATTAGCTTATTTATTTTAAAAATGTGTACCTAAGGGGGTTCTTGGGGTCAACGAATATAAATATTAAGTCAGAAAATTAAAATTTTTATTTTCAAATATACAACAAACAATATTGGTATCTAAAAAAGTTTGACTTTGGGGTCTCTAATTATGAATATCATGCAAAAGATTTTTTTTTAAAACTGTCATCACTGCCATTTTCTTTGAAATCTCAGTTAGCGCAGTGGCTCTTTTCTGTCACTCGAATGATAAATACTTTTATGTTCTAGAACGTAAATGTAAAATGGTTGGTCATATCTTGAGAACTTATTCGCGAATTTATTAATTAAATACTCAACATACGAGTACATTAGTTTCAATACATAATAATAATAAAATATTATCCGAGACTTACATAATTTGCTAACTCCACAGTTTTCATATATTTTTACATGTTTTTCAATGTCACAGATAACAGATGACAACATTCCTTTCGTGTCTTGTTATCTGTCAATTCTGGGTAAGTATGTATGGTAGAGATGGTATAGCGAATTATCAAGATTGAACGGATCAGTAAGATAAGTATTCAGATATAGGCCAAAAAAAATTATTTTAAATATGACGACCATTATAATTATTTATCTTGTACTACATGTAAATTTAAAATGCAGATGTTGCAGTGAGTAAAATTTATGCCAGATCCAGTGCTATTAGCTATCGTATCTTTTATTTCTGGTTGTTCAATGAGGCTGCTATTGTAATTGTTTAGGTTTACTGCGCACGTTGTATTATTGGCAAATTCCGTAGGATTTGAATTGTGTGTAGGCAACTTGATGATTTCTGAGGGATTAATTATGAAAGCGCATTTAGTGTCGCTTCCAATACTTCTTCTGGTAAATATTCATCATCACTTTCAGAGCTCATTTTTAATTAAACACTTTAGAACAATGACTTTATAGCTGTGACAGTGTGACACGTTACGAAAGTCATGCAAACAAAACCACCTACTGGATCGTCTTAATTCAAACACAAAATATCAGTTAACAATGACAAATACTTAAATATTTATTTTTTTATTTTCTCTTTAGTTTTAATGCAGTCTTCGAAAAAATATTGTTCGCATCTCGAATGCGAAATACTTTTGCGTTAACGAACAGTTATTTTTCCTCGCTAAGGCTCGGCAAAATAACTCCCATTCTTGAACGCAAAAGTTTCATTTAGCATTCTAGATACAAAAATAACTATTTTAAGACTGCAGATTAAAAAAAACGATGTTGGTTCCCCCAGCTGCCCAGCAACAGAACTTTGTAGACCTGTGCTATTTTATTGGTTTGAGCTTTTGGTATAGTTTAAACGTTACGTAAAGTAGTTACTTCAGTTCTGTGCTAATTAAACAATGCAGCAAATTTAAAATCTCATACAACGCGAGGCTTGCAAAAATTAAATTTATAGTCCTAATTTAGACTTCGCTACAGTTAAGAGTTACGATATTAATTTGTTTTACTGACAAAATTTTGCTCTTAAAGTTTATTTATCACCAAAAATTATTAATCTTTTAAATGAACCCGCTTAGCATTTTTTTGACAATTTTTATCTACTAAGCAAGAACTTACTTCAAACAATTGTTGACTCACCCCGTACATTCTACTCGTAGAAATTTTAATTTACTTTTAAAGCTAGTACCGAACGTCTATTTAATTTTCACTCGGCGTTAAACGTTCAAAAAAATTTCCAGTAATTTGTAATACGATGCACATCGAAATTACTTACCGAGCGTATTTACGGTTAGATAAAGCAAAAATTCAGCGAGTGCTTTACTACTATGCAATGGAATTCTTTAGAAGTAATCAAGAAAGGCCGAGCCGAGCATTTATTCGAGGATAAAAGATGCCTCGAAGTCTTTAAGGAATGACGAATGCATCTCATCTGCACCAATAATACAGCGTCAAAGAATGTCAGTCGGGACAAACTTTTTGTCTACTGCAACAATGATTGATTGCTATTTCGTTAACTGTCCAATAAAAGAAGGTACTGAATTTGTATTTGTACTCATGATTAATGACTAATCGCAGCTTAAATAAAACCAGAAAAGGAGACGTTACCCATACAGTTTTTATATGTATGCATACACTAATACTTCCACATACTTTTAAAAGTTCTAACCCGGCAACGTCACTTATGCCCCACCAAAATCGATGTACAGTATAGATCGATGCGATAAATTCACAGTGGAAATTATTGTTTTATTATATGTTGTGTGTAATTTATATTAAATATAAAATTTTTATTAATATTATTTTTGTAAACAAAAATGCAATATATTTTATCTGGTCAATAATTATTTTTTATTTTTTTTTAAACTTGGAACAATAACATGAAAAGGCTGTTTTTTAAAAGTTTCTGGCAGTTAAATTTTTTTCTAAAACTAATCAACTAGTACAAAACTACAGCGAGCGTATACTCTCCATGTTAATTATCAAACCTTTGAGTTTTTCTCGGGTAAGAGATTAAGTGACTTTAAATTTAAAGGGTAATTGTATTATTATGTCCTTAATAGGCATACAACAATTTAGAATTTTCTGGCGGTATGCCCACACCACGACAACTACCTTAACAACATTTAAACAATATAAATTACAGTAGAGTAGTTACAGTAGAGTAAACTGGACCCAAAAAAAACAAATCAATGAAAAACGACAGCTTTGTCGAAACGTACGTTATTTGTGGGATATATTTTCGGTGAACTTTAAACACCTTGTATCAAGCCGTACGACAAAAAATAGAAATCGGGTTGAAGTGTAAGAGTATGTCCATAACGGTGCACCGCACTTTGCACAGACTTAGTATTGTACCATAGTATGGACTCTGCCTCACAAAAAGCATTTCCGTCGAGCAACAAAGACAAATTCTTAAGGCCACTCTCTTTATTTTTACGAATAAATCAGCGCGACGCTCATGTTTTGATTTCAATAAAAACGTTTCTATCCAGTTATTATTATTTTTGATTATACGACTGGTTTTAAAATACACATTTTAGTTACTTAAAGAACAGCAAAAAAGGAATTATTATTTCGAGTTAAACATTTATTTTACGGTAGCTCTCAGTTTTGTTCTTTTCTCAGAAAGTGGGCCACGGCTTGAAAATGAACTGTAGTAGAAATGTTGTGCAATTAGCGAATCGTTGTAAGATTACAAACGGCTTTATTCTAAAGGGATTTACCTTTAAATGAATGTTCTCAGCGAATCTGCAAGCGTCCACGATCGATTGTTTTTGCTTCTAGAATAAATTCCTGCCTTTTGTAAAGCCAAGTGATAAAGTAGATGCAATGTGGATATATTTGCGAACAATTATTAAACTATAATCAACACAATTTCACGGTTTAACAGTTAAATGTTAGTTACAGAACTGTTTGGAATATTCTAAAATCAAATGTATTGCATTCATATCATATTAAACGAGTTCAACCTTATACAACATATAATATACAATAATATTTCAGATTACTTTGGAAACACCCTGTATACAATTGGATTAAACGAGTCTGTATAAGAAAAAATAGCGAGTAAAACTGTTTACAATAGACGTGAATTTAATAATTCTTATAGATAACTTTTGGCTAAATCAGTCAAAAAAACAGGACAGTTACCGAATAACCCTAGATGATAATCAAAGAAGTATCTATATACAGTCCAGGTTCGATAATTTTTGAGACCAAAAAAATTTAGAACAGGATAGGAGCCATTGAAAAAGTAAGAAAATATAACAAAAATAAAAGGAAAAATAATTTACAGGCTTCGGCACTGCCCTAGTACGCTCAAATATTTTTAAGCGGTAATGTGATCATAAAGGTTAACAAAAGTGGCTAAGTAGCTGTGTAGGTGCGTAGGTGATTTTTGTTGCTCTTTTTTTTTCTTTTTAAAATGGAAAGACCTTTAAAAACAGAAAAATAATTGCTAATTTATTTAAATTTAAAGAAAACGAGCCACAACTAGCTTGCAAATGTCAATTAAAAGTTATCGTCGCCGAGTATTGGCTGTAACAGAAATGTCAAACAAGATGTTTCGCAGCGTTCGCAATGAGGCTCAAGGAGTAGAGAAAAGTAAGCAATTTTGTATTTCATCACCACAAACATCTAACGGAAGGCGGGAACAATGAATTAAAAAAATTGTAAATAATATTTCTATGATACCTAAGCAACTTCAAATGCAGTTTTACAAAAAGTAAGTAAGTTTTGTTGAAGAGTAGTCGACTTTAAAAAAGGACGAGCAACCTCTTATGATCTCGAAAGTATTAATTTGTAATTTTTAAAAAAAATTTTATTACATTTTTTATACCTAAATATTCGGTAACCGTTACAAAATATTTACGATACGCTCCTGGTACCTAATTCGGTTTAAATCAACTATGCATACATGCTTATTCTGGGAAAATGGTAGGGAATTTTGAGAGGCCTCTTTCCTTAAAAATTTAACTTTACCATACTTTAAAATATGAAAGAGACAGTTTAGAGTGATGGCATTTTGAATTCGAAAAATCTCTGCGTCAAATTAAAAACACATCATATTCTATTCTAGTTTATGTAAAAGCATATTATATTACTAGGAGTAAAAGACATAAAGAGTATTTTAATTCGTGTGACAAACTTATTTTTTATCAGGAGTTTAAAATAAAAAAAAAATTTAGTATCACAACTGTGACAAATAAAATACTATTTATGATTTTATTTAATAATAACCATTAAATATTTTTCTTTGAGTAAAAACTTCTTTAGACAGGTTGGATGTCACCGACAAATGGGTATTTTTGATGTAGAAGGTAATAGCGGCTATCAGCAGTGGTCAAAATAATATTTATATAAAGTAAATAAGTAACATACTATTCTATAGATTGGCGGCTTGTTTATGGAATATTTATAATTGTGTTTGTATATTTTCGGCAATTTTATCTGTCAAAGAGACAGTTTAAATGTTGTTTGCGAGTGATCTGCTAAAAATTGTATAGGTAAATTTTTGTTTCATATTTTAGTTACCATAATATCAAAACAGCTAATGAAAAAACCTCTCCAGAAGAGGGTACTTTGGACGATGGACCGGAGTAGACTAAGCAGAACGCTTGGCCTACTCACAGGACACATCGCACTAAGGGCACACCTTTCAAACTTAAGCTGGCGGCCGAGAAAAACTGTCGACAATGCAGAGAAGAGGAGGAGAGCAGTACACACATTCTGTGTCACTGTCTGATGCTAGCGGTGTACAGGTATCAAATCTGGGGCCGTATGATAATGGATACAAGCGATCTTAATGAGACAGGGCCAACAGAAATCCTGAGGTTCGCCAAAATCAGCTGACTTGAATTCTGATGCCCTAAAGACACAGCGGTAGTCACAGAGGATCAAAAGATCTAGGTGACATAGGTGCCGATACCAAAGACCCAACTGCAAGATTGTAATGTAGTTACCCATTGTATCATTTTTAGAATATAATCATATCATTGACAGCACAAATAGCTTAAATATTAGTGAAGTTAGTGATAATGATGCAGATAATAAGGTGAATTAAATGTAGATACTATATATAGAGCTAATTAAAATAGAAACCATTTGGAAATAAATATAATTGTTGCTTAGTGTTATAGGTACCTATCGTAGTTTTAAGTTTTATTTTCTGTTAGCAGTCCTTAGAACTGCCCAGCCCTTTTTTTAATAACTATATCTATTTTGACACCAAAAAAAAAGTATATTTTTGATCATTAAATTTGCAATTTTGTATGAAATAATATATGTTTCTAGCAATTTTTAACTTAAAGTTTACAATTTCGTCGACTTTTAAATATATTATAAGTAACAACCTCCCAGTGAGATAAGGGAACGCTGGGGTGTAAAAAAAGATGTGATTGGATAAGGAAATGCTTAGATAGTTTGAACACGTAGAAAGGATGGATAAAAGAAGATTGCCGAAACAAATTTATAAGGCAAGTGTGAATGGACAAGTCGGTAGAGGTAGACCTCGCCGAACATATTTCGATCAGATCAACATTGTTCTGAAAAAAGGCCAGGTCAAGAGTATCAACAACAGACGAGCATGTATGAGAGCACTGATGAAAGTAGAGGAAGCAAAAGAGGTGTGTAAGAACCGTAGCAAGTGGAAGGAAGTGGTCTCTGCCTACCCCTACGGGAAAAAGGCGTGACTATATGTATGTATGTATGTACTAGTAGAGAAGACTAGTAAAAATGTCCCCGGTATATTTGGTGTTGTGGAATAAGTTTATTTGATAGGATTTTATTTTTACATCAAAATTTCTACTCGGTTTTTAAACTCAAAGATATTAAATCCTATTAAGTCCTATTTTCTTTGTTTCAATTTCATAAAAATGTAAAACAAATGTTCCACAATGTAGTTTTGTTATTATTAATAAAATTTCATTTCTTGTAGAGGGTGTTGCTAAAGTAATAAGAACTTATGCCTAGATTGTTGAGCTTTCTTTCGAATGGGCCAGCACTTTAAAAGATGAAAAAAGTCACCAAAATAAAAATAACGAAAGATAATTGATGATAAATGAAGCAATAAAACATAAGAGCCGTTTTTTTACCTTCACAACTATTGATCGCAATAAAGAGAACGATGTTTTTATTTTTCCTTTTTTAAGTTAATTAATTATTTTCAGTTGCACACAGATAAATTTATGCAAAAAAATAACCAGTCTAAATTATTTATTGCTTTAAATTGTAGGGTTTGGAACGTTAACCGTACGTTTAACTAAATATAGCTAGGTTACAAGGCATATCATTTCATTCCAAAATGCTTGACGCGTATAAACACTGCACGCTGATTCATATTAAGCACGTTAACCAAATAATACTAACGATTGTTTTTTAATAATTTATAACTTTAATTTCTTTCTTTCTTATTTTCGGACAAATTTTTACCAGAGTTTAACTTGTATGTTAGTTAAGTTATAACAGTTTGCGATAAATACCAGCTAAAAAACAATATTTTGTTAAAACATACATACATACATATAGTCACGCCTTTTTCCCGTAAGGGTTGACAGAGATCACTTTTTTTTATTTGCTAAGGTTCTTACACATATCTTTTGCTTCCTCTACATTTATCAGTGCTCGTCGGTTGTTGGTACTCTTAACCTGGCCTTTCTTCAAAATAATGTTGATCTGATCAAGATATGTTCGCCGAGGTCGAACTCTACCGACTTGTCCATTCACACTCGCCTTATAAATTTGGTTCGTCAATCTTTCTTCATTCATCCTTTTTACGTGTCCAAACCATCTAAGCATTTCTTTATCTATCTTTGTAACCACATCTTCTTTTACACCACAGCGTTCACTTATTGTTACTATTTTTACTTTATCCAACAGAGTCACTCCGGCTATACTTTTCAGGCAACTCAAACCCAACATTCACTACCATACATAAGTGTAGGAACCAACACTTCTTTATGCATAGCCAGACGTGCCTTTTTTGACACTTTCTGGCTGCTATGCAGTACCTCATTAATTTGTTTTCGTTAACCACTCTTTTATTTTCTGTACCGTTCAGTAGTTTGTTGGTTGCTTATTTAAAAGTTCCGAATGTGACGAAGCATTATTTAATAAAATGACAGATGGTTTATGTAACGATGGTAATAGCTTCTGTTTTAGCCTTTTCACAAACATCTCTGTATCCGTATTGTCATTATAATCGGCCTATTTTGATTTTGACGAAAATAGAAGATCCGTCCTATTAACAAAACCATGCTTTCCACCTGCATGCACAATAATATGTCTTTTTCTTCATCGTCGGTGTATTTTATAGACTTTATGTTATCGTCCTGTCATATTGTTTTAGTTCCACCTTTAGCAAAAATATAAGTTACGTCCATATAAACAAATAAAGAGCATTCTTGTTTACAGTATGTGTAATTTCTTAAAAATCGGTACTATACGATTTTAATGTCGGTACCCACTACAATGATATCTTATTATTACTAAATACTTTTCTAGAAATCTAACAAAAAATTTAACAAAAATGAATTAACAAGCCAAATTAAAGCGTAATAGCTTAGTTAATTAGTGAAATTTGTTTGGATTACTTACCTACCTCTCTTATTATGTACAATAAAGTCATTAGGAACAGATTTGATTGCAAAATTAACCGTGCTAACAAACAAACAAGAAGTCTCTCATAAAATAAAATTCGTTACCTACAAAATGTAATTAAAAATAATAAACAAAACCACCGTATATTCGCGAAATATGCTATACTTTTCTTGTGTCTGGCGCAATGACGATGACGAAATGTCAAAGCCAAAAAATAAACGTTTTTAATAATACATGAATTCTGCGGTAGTTCTAAAGAGTATTTCATTAAACAAATAAATTATACCTACTTACGTTTATTAAATCAAAATAAATTAAACATTAAATCAAAGTAATTTTTAACAGTTTGTCGTTAAAACATTTGCGTTTTTTGGTCTGAATTCCCGGTCATGAATTTCAATCGTATTTATCACGTTGTGCCGCAATAAACCACGTTATTTGAAACGATACGTCATAAAAAATCGCACGCTGCGTGTATATTTATGGGTATAATTTCATTCACTCCAAAAGCTCGACTTCTCCCTGACATTTTCTTCGCCCATAGGAATTTCTGTTTAAATTTTTAAATTCTCCCGACCCCCGAGCTTTGTCCTAGAATGCAAATAAACTGGGTCAAAATCTAATCAATTTAAAATATCACATTCAAATGTAACTAAGCTAATTGTCTTTATGGAAAAGTGTTAAAATGGTCATTAAATTATTTATTAACGGCATTGCCGTTTAACAACAAAATACTTAACAAAGTCACGCATATAAGTTATAAGCCATAAGTAGGAAAATAAGAAAAAGAAATTTAATTATTCCAATTTTTCACTTCACATCTTAATTTAAATTATATACGGGGTGGGCCACGGAAAACAGTCCACCCCTATATTTGGCAGTATTCATAAGAATTTAATATGGAGGGTGGAGGTAAGGAGCACCGTCTAATATGGAGGGGAACTTGAAAAAGTGTCCAGTGGTACCAGAATAGCGCTGGCGTACGAAAAACTATGATATAAATTTAGCTGTTGTATAGTGAATAAAGTGTGCTGAGTTCAAAAATTATGCTTTTTATGACTAAAGTAGTCAACAAAATATTAGTTTAAAAAGCCTCAACTGTTTGCGTAGTTCTAAATAATTTTGTAGATATAACCCAAAAATTGGTGTGAAAAAACGCGTAGAGTGATATATTTATCATAAACTCTAAATAAAATTTATTATTATTTTGGATGTGCTAATTGTTATAAAAGTTTATACGGTATCAGAAGGAAAATGGGGAAAACTTGTGTGCCAACTTGTTTCATCAGTTTACTCCTATGCCAGCACAGTAGCTTGAAGCAAGTTTAATTCCAGAATCAAAAAGATCAAACTCATACCAAAGCCATAGTGAGAACGACCTGCATAATAATATGGAAAGTACCAAAATAAAGCAAGAAGAGTTTCGACGTTGGGAAAAAGATGAAATGAAATCTCACTGGCATAAAGTGCCAGAACAAAGGCAAGTGAAAAGGCTAGTAAGTCTTTCGCCAAAGAAAGCTTAACAGCTTCTCGAGTTGGACAAGAAAGACTTGAAACTGGTGATGGGACTCCTCACTGAACACTGTCCTCTAAAATATCACCTAAAAAAGATGGGCAAAACAAAGAGTGATACTGCGATAACTTCGCTAAAACTGCAGAACATTTGCTTTGCGAATGCCCCGCGCTTTTCTGCAAAAGGCTTAAGTTTCTGAAAGGGGCCTTCCTAAAGCCCTCCGATGAGAGAAACCTAGCCCCCAGGACACTGATAAACTTCACTCAAAGTCTCGGAATCCCGGGCTTCGAATAGATTAAGGGTTATGCACAAAAGATCTGATAGGTCGAAGTGCTTGAGAGGCAGCATGGCCTTCACGACCCACCCTACAATCTACCAAAATTAAGCAGTAGAAATTATTAATAAATGAGTGTTCAAAAAATGATACAATAAATTAATAATAAATGTAACGAAGCTTTGAAGAACCTTCGTTGAATCAGCAGTTACATGATGATTCATATCATCACGTGGAAAATGAAACAGCTGGACAATCGATTGAGAGTTTAAGAGATATCTACCAAAAAATTTTAAGGTTACCGCCGTTTTGGATGTACGCAAAAAACTCTTAAGTATTAAAATTTATACGAATGGATCCATTGACAAAGAAATTAAAACATTACATTCGTATGAACGAGGATTTATCAGTTACCGTAGGTTTGCAAAAGTTATCAATTAAATTTTTTTATGACAAAAATTAACAATGATTATTTGCTTGTGACAGTAAATATTGATAACGATCTACTTACAGGTTATTTTTCCAAATGATGAAGAATTGCCTCTCAATATAAGAATCAGTACTTTTAAAACCAACTATGAATTCCTGAAATTTGTAGAAGGATGGCCATTATGCGTCGCGTCGGTACGCAAATGGATTGCCACAAGTAAAATCATTACTTAGAGTTAGTGAGTTACTGAGTTACCTTATTTAATTTATTTCAAAAGATAATTTTCAATGCATAAAAAAACTATTGCACGACTACCTAAAATATTGAGTTTATGCAAATAATGAATAACTGGGTCAGATGCTTTGGAAAAATTTGTGTTAATAAAATCAACCTGGTTTTATAAATTTCAAAAGCATTTACTATTAATAAATTTATTATTACTTAAAACAAAAGCCGTGTAAGGTCATTTTACACACGATACGCATGAAGTTCTTACGCTATTCGACAAAGATTTTTTTTATTTATAAATTTTGATCGAGGTATTTTGCAAAAAAAATAATTCGCGCATAAATTTTTAATGTATTTATGTATTTTTT
Organism: Agelastica alni; assembly: GCA_950111635.1. Lineage (NCBI taxonomy): Eukaryota > Metazoa > Arthropoda > Insecta > Coleoptera > Chrysomelidae > Agelastica > Agelastica alni. Next base: position 27,318,759 of record OX467711.1, on the reverse strand, counting down.
TATTTTTCAGCCGCTGCTGATACTCTTTTTAATACTGCGCAGGTAATTTTTTTTAAACTAAAACATAATACATGGTACATTACATGGTACATGGTACATTATAACACGCCTACTTACACCAAAACGATGCTTACTCAATGAATCATATAAGAGTGTGGTTGTGTTTACATAGTGACTAAACAGGGTGGACAACCGAAAACGAAACAAGCCATTTGCAGGAACCTAATCAACATTTTAGGAAAACGCTCAGACCCGTTAATTTTTTATTAAAGGGGGACATTTTTTTCGGTATTTTCGACTCCACTTCTTTCAACCCCAAGCGAGGGTAAGAATTACCCCACATTTTTAAATAGCATTGGGGGTAGAATAAGATGTCTTTTAAAATCTCTAACAATTCTCTTTACAATAGTCTTTAAATTTTGCATTTTCTCCCAATTCTTTGTAAAAAATTACCAGTTAAAATTCCAGTTATTTAACAAAATTATTATTTTACAATCACTGAACAAAACGCGGGAAACCGGAGCCAAACCAAGCATGCAGCATGCGCAGATTGTGTCGCACTGGATTGGTCGGAGTGGTCGACATGAATGCAACCTTTAATGTATGCTCGCGAATAGGCTATGTGCAAGGGGGCTTGGAATCACCCGACAGACAAAATTTGAAAATTATATCTGTACGACCCAGAAAAAGCGACGAACGACATTCATGATCTGAACAACATAATTGTAAGCACGGTAAAGGAAGCAAAGGATAAGAATAAGATATTACATCGCAAATAATAAATGTACAAATACTATAATGATTGTAATAATAATAAACTATAATAAAGAATTTATTGTTTAAAAAGATAAGAATATTGCAGATTAAATATTGCCACAATATGTTATGTTGGTATTGATAATTATGTATTATGTACTAACCTATTTAAACTTTTTAAAGGTCTAACGATATTTAAATTTCCATACAAATTTCCACGTTTAATATTTTTTTGCAAATTTGTTTAATTCGATGAACAGCTTTCAAAAGACACTTTTATTAAAAACGTACATTTAGGTCTAATACAAACTAATTTTTAGCTGGTCCGCATTGTTCCAAATTTCAGATTTTTGGTTCAATTAAAAAAAAATTGGTAAACACTTCCTTTAGAGTAATGAAGTCGTCGCCATTACCATTTACGGTGTCTAGGACGATTATTTTTTTACTACGATAAAGTAATCAACAAAAACCAATTCTGTTTCACAAATCTCTCGATACCTTTACGAGTATATTATTACTGACCCAACTTTTTTCATTTACACGCCAATCTTGAATTATAGATATAAAGCAGTGGTAGAGCTGAAACTTTTATAGCCAACATTTCACCGTTAAAGATACCAAAACAAACATTATTTCAAATTCATAAAGAAATTTGTGTTTAATTTGTTTTTGTAAATAAAGTTAATATCATTGTAAACATACCTATTACAAAAATTTTGGGGCAAGCCCTTGAAAGCAGCGTTAACCGAGTGATATAAAAGTAATAAATAGCTTGTAATTTTGTCTCGGAAAGTTAGCCAACAGCGTTGTGTAATTCGAAAAATAAATCACACACCATTTTTTACCTTATATATTTCTCTTGGCTAAAAATGTATTTAATATTAGGTAGTAATAATTACCGATTGCTGCGCTACTGATTCAAATCGGAGAATTTTTTTCTTTTATTTATTCATGGATCGCGTTGTCCCAATATGTTTTACCTGTCAAAGCAAGGAGCAATATCGCAGGTGACATTTTTGCTAGGATAAGTAAACTTTATTTTTACGGCACTGTGTGTGGTATGATTGTATATTTTGAACAGATGCCACTTTTTCCAAACTGAGGGCCAATTTATGCAATAGTTCGTTGTTCTTTTACCAGTGGTTTTCTTTTTATTTTTTTACAATAAATCATTTTTACTATTCTAACAGATTGTACTCTCAAGATTGCTGCAAAAAGAAATTATTTTAACCTCTTTTCTCCTAAATAATAATTATATTATATACTTTATTCCCTTGCAAATATAACATAAAAATAAATTTGTTGTTTTGTTTTTCATCAATATAACCGAAAGGGTTGGAGTTCAGCATAGCAACTATGCGTTGTGTTGCTGTTCTTTCACTTAACCCGGGTAAGGTAAAATTGCATCCACATAGTTATATGAAGTAATAAAAATAAAATAAAAATACAAACGACAGAATAAAATACCCTTCCTCCTTTTGCATTCGCCTCTTTGGCTATATAGTTAGAAAGATATTTTTTTTTCGGAAATTGGGACTAGAAGGGTTCTCAATAATATAGGAATAGAGGAGAATATTACAGTGAAGAGTTCGTCTATTCTTCATGTGAAGCCAGTTTGCTTGTTTTAATTTATTACTAACAGGGCGCCTTCTTTTAATGCCTTAAATAAATCTCAAGCAAGTAACACTCTCCTTTTAATTCTGTATATCTATCTATTTATATTAATTTTTACTACTATAAGACTGAAGTGTATTACAAATTGTGTTGTCCAAAAGGACTTAGTCACTAGTTTTTAAAAAAACTTCCAGAAATAATGCGTACTATAAACCACCATACTGTATAAAATTACTAAAATCCTATGCAAATAAATTTTAATTTATTGCACTTTTATATTATACATACTCATTTTGTGTTAAGTCCAAAAAAAGTAGGAACTATTTAATTATTTGATTAGCTAAGTTAAAAAGTGCTACATGAAGAATGTTTATTATCTGATTCACTATGCATATATTTTACTTTTTCATTTGTAGTTGAAAAAAAGTATTTTTTATTGCTAATTCTAGTTCTTTGACAATCCTTCTGTTTGTTTATTTCGTAGAATAAGTTGGTCACTAAGGGTTCTTATTAAATTTTTTTTTTAAATTATATTGCCAGTGTGATATTTCGGAGAAAATTTAAATTTAAAATGGATGAAAATAATTTGGAATTAGCGATATAATAATTTTATACAATGTTTGGACAATCAAATAGCGTCAGCACTAAGGTATTGCTTCACCGTCGTCAAAGTGATTAATCTATCTCGAACTTGTTGAATTTCTGTTAAACCACCAGCGTGCTCTTGTTAATCCCGAAGGGTTGGATTCTACGTGTTTTTGTCTTTGTATGTGACAGATACAAATCCTTAGCACTAGAAGGACCCTCTCGTTATGCAATTTATGTGGAATTTGTCTGGATCGAGCTACTGGATAACTGATGTTTCATTATGTGCAGCTGGTTGCCGTATGAACGACTTTTGTCTGTTTTTGTTGTTACGTTTGTCTCTGACAATTTCGGCAATTAGTTGTTCGTTGATTAATATACTTCGTAGTAAAATTTCATCATAGTGACTGTAATCTAGGTCGTGACCTGGATTGATTCCAACACTAGATCTTTCGTATGAAAAAATAGTAGGTTGTTGTCCTCTCAGTACGCGTTATGACGAGCTATGAATATGTTCTTATAAAATCACTATAATTAATTAAAATTTTATCTTGACAATGTCAACTTTTTTTTTATTTATTTCAGTCGCTTCAACCGCTGGGGTATTAGCGACATAAGATACAGAGTATAAATTACAATAATGTATGTCGACAACAAGATAATCCAGCAGATAAGAAGATTCAACTACCTAGGAGTGGAGGTATCAAGTAAAAAAAACCTTTTTAAAAAAGCACAAACACAAGCCATTAAAACAAAAAAAAACAGCGGCTACCTAAGAGATATCATATGGCGAAATAAAATAAGTACAAAAGGCAAGCTAAGGATTTACAAAACATGCTCGACATATTTTAACGTACGCCACAGAAACCAGAGCTAAAACATCAACAACGAAAAGAATAATGAGAACGACCAAAATAAAAATTCTAAGAACCACCAAGGGTGTTACCCACAGGGGTAGAATATAGAGCCAGGATATCAGAGAAGAACTAGAAATACAGGATGTGGTATGATGGGCTAGAACATGCAAGAGGTGCTGAAAAGACCATGTGGAAAGAATTTTAAAAAAATGATGGGCAAAGTGGGCCATGTCGCAAAAACCAAACTAGCAAAGACTGGTAGGCAGACCACCCAAGAGATGGTACGAAAGCTGGAGCTAAGCGTCACAGGAAAAGCTCCGAAGGAGGTTAAACGCAATGGACTAAACAGGATCGGGTCCTATTATAAGAAAAGAAAGAAGACAATAATGTATATAAGCCAGTGTCCTTTAAATAACCTATTGTTTTTTCAACGTTCATGTTTTCACCTAAAGTCTCTGCTATATTCGTTGAAATGTTATACTTTTTTTTTGTAGCTTTGTATTGTTTACACTCGATAAATATATGCTTCACACTAACACTTATTTGACTGGTTTCACGTATTGGTAACTCAGTTCGTGTGATGTTAACGGGTTAAATTGCTTTGACCCAGCCGCAAACGCGATATTCTCACTTGATGTTGGTGGATGATGGTTGGAGCCAAGGATTTACTGATTGTTTGACTTCTTTTAGATCATTTTGTGTTGCACTTCATACGTTTTGCCACGCGCTAAACACTTTAGATTTTATCACGGATTTCATGTCATAAGATGAAACTTCGTCTATTTGGGTAGAGTCTTGGTTGTTTGGTGCTTCTCGGGCTAATTGGTCTATTTCTTCATTTCCCTTTATATCGGAATGTGATAGTACAAACATAAATTCCACGTTGGCATCTTTATCTTTTAAGTACGCTATTCCTGTTTTGATCAGTAAGGTGATTGTATTTTTGGTATACAAGTGTTGAATAGTTTGAGTGAGCTGAGTTAATCTGTAATTATAAGAGATAGGGACTTTTTGGATTTTTTAATTTAAATGAGTGCTTGTAGTATTGCATACAACTCTGCAGTGTATGAAGAAGCGATCGGTTTAAAATTAAATTTTATGGATGTGTTTGGGGAGAGGATGGCTGCTCCTACACCATCTGATGATTTGGAAGCGTCAGTGTATATTGTATAGTGTTTTTGATAGTTTTCTATTTATTTTAAAAAAGGCTGTTTTATCGGATTAGTTGGAATTTTAAGTTTTTTTAATATACTGAGGTTGGTATTGATTCTGGGTATGGTTATTAACCAGGATGGAAAAGTTTGGATATTTGGTGAGAAAAAGGTGGGAAATTTGTTGGTCATTCAAGTTTCTTCTGACTCTTTCGTAAAATGGTGGGTCTAATATTGTTGTTATGTATTCTTAGGAATGGTACCCCTATTAGACATTGTAAACTTTTAACTGGTGTTGTAGAAAACGCGCCTGTAGTTATTCGTAGAGCTGTGTTTTCAATGGTCTCCAAGGTTTTTAATGTTGACGTTTTAGCGAAAGCGTAAACTACGGCGCCAGATTTATATATTTTGGTCTGCTCCCCAATTTTTACTGGCTATAGTTTTCATGAGATTTAGTCCTGCTTAACTGTGATTTGCTTTTTTTTAAAATGCTTGTAATATAAATATCAACTAACCATAAACATTAGTGAAAAAAAAATTGAAATTGTTTTCAATTCTAGTAACCACAGTTAAAAAAAAAAGTTGTAAAAGCAAAAAAGAATACTCATCAAAAGAAGCATAAATTTTTTATGATCAACCCATTCGTTTTCTTTAAAACATAACGTTAAAAAAATGGGACGCTGTAATAGTATCACGTTTTTTGGGGGAAATGGCAGGTGATAAAATATTGACAGTGGAAATATAATGTCATTTTTTTATACATAAACGCTGCAGAGATCTGTACATTTTGGTAAATATAGAACATTTTTGGTCAATACTGTGAAATAAGTAGTACACACTCAAAAAACGGTTTTCGTTTATAACTCTTAATTTACAATTTATTCTAGTAAATTACTTACTATCTATTTTTACACAAATAACTATTCCTTTTTTTTCAGCCTAATATATCTAACTTATTACTAATAGAATCAAACAGGGAAAAGATGCTAAACATAGTTGAAGAATTCTATCAAACCTTATACAAAAACAAACTAAAGCTAGAACCAGATGAACACGCATCTCTAAAAATTACAAACCAAGGATCTGAGGACATCCCCGAAATCTCTAAGGAAGAAATTATTCACGCCTTGAAGAAAATGAAAAACAATAGAGCACCTGGCAATGATGGAATAGTGATAGAATCCATAAAAAATGGAGGTCCTGCCCTTATTGAGGCAATAGAAAAATTGTTCAATTTATGCCTTCAAAATCAAACCATCCCGAACCAATGGAACAATTCTGTAACTATCCTAATTCATAAAAAGGGCGATATGACAGACCTGGATAACTATAGACCCATTAGCCTTCTCAACCACCTGTACAAACTCTACACCCGTATAATCACCAACAGGCTAGAGAATAAACTGGATTTCTACCAACCTAGAAAACAAGCAGGGTTCCGCTCTGGCTACGGTACTAACGATCATCTGCAATGCATAAAAACCCTCATCGAGAAAACAGTAGAATACAACAAACCGCTTACCCTAATCTTTGTGGACTCTTACAAAGCCTTTGACACCGTTGAATTAGTTTCAATATTACGAGCAATAAAAGAATGCAGAATAGATGGAAGATACTCTAACATTATATACAATATCTACAAAAACGCAACAACAACAATTGACCTGCATACATCGTCAAGGGAAATAAAAATAAAAAGAGGAATCAGGCAGGGCGATACGTTATCTCCAAAACTATTCACTGCGGTCCTGGAACATGTTTTCAAAACTCTGAATTGGGAAAATAAGGGAATTATGATAGATGGGGAAAGACTGAGCCATCTAAGATTTGCGGATGACATAGTTCTAATGGCAGATGACATGCAGGAAGCCAGGGAAATGCTAAAAGATCTACAACGGGCAACACAAAGAGCAGGTTTGAAAATAAATTATAACAAAACAAAAATGTTAACCAACCTAGTACCAAGCGAACCTGTAGAAATAGAAAACAAAATCATCGAAATCACAGAAAAATACACCTACCTTGGCCATGAAATCCGGATCGGCAGGGACAACCAGACGTGCGAACTGTCCAGACGAATATCTCTGGGATGGGCAGCGTATGGAAAGCTTAGGGACATATTTAAATCAGAAATTTCCGTAAGTATGAAAAGGAAGACCTTCAATCAGTGTGTTCTTCCAGTTATGACATACGGGGCTGAAACCCTAACCTTAACAAAAACAATAGTTAAAAAACTACAAGTAGCGCAACGGAAAATGGAGAGATCCATGTTAGGACTTTCCCTTAACGACCGAGTCAGAAACGAGGATATAAGGAGAAAAACGGGGGTAGAGGACATAATAGAGAGAATTACAAAGCAGAAATGGAGATGGGCAGGACACGTGGCACGTGGCGACCGAGATCGGATAAGCGAAGCAGGGGTAGACCACCGACACGATGGACAGATGACCTCAAAAGGATAACCACGAACTGGATCGCAGAGGCGCAAAATAGGGAAAGATGGAAATATTTCGAGGAGGCCTACGTTCAGCAATGGACAAGAGAATAAGGCTGGATGATGATGATGATGATTACTTGTCAAGTACCATTCATCAACAAGCTCTTGATTAATTAACTAATTGTCATCAAAAACTATTTGCGGTCGATACGAGTTCTTATATATCATCACGGAGCATTCCCCAAATTTCCAGAGAATACATAAAACTAAAATTATCGATTTTGGCGAATGCGCCAGAACTCTCTCGAAAGGATGAACTGGACAGGTCCAGCCTTTAAGCTGTTGGTCGCGTTTGGTAACAATACTGACAAACGCATATTAAAATTATATAAATAAGAATTTTAACCATTAACATTTTAACCAAATTATGCTAGAAGTTTATAAGATTAGTGTGTAAAAAAGCACGATAATGTACCATTTCTAATAATCCAAATACCAAAGCCTTTCTCATTACAAAGAAGAGTATGCTAAGGGAATAGCAATATACACACATAAAAATATATCTAAGTTTATTAATTTTTATTTAAATTTGTCATTGGGTTAATTTATTGTATTTGAAGACTAGCTTTTGCCCGCGACTTCGGTCGCATATAAGTCATAAATGGTTTTAATAAGATTTTATATTGGTTTTTTGCGTTATTAATTTTGTTATAACATATAAATTATTATGTTAAAATGTTTGAATACTTATAAAATAAAACAATCTTTATTTTAGTGTAGGGATTAAAAGGTTAAAATAAACATGAAAATAAAATGAAATTTTGTTATATTTTATGAACACGATGCTCGGCCTTTGATCTGGTGAAAGTGACACGGGGTATTATCTTTTTAAAACGAAATCGAAATAAAACACCTACCGCAGCATTTTTTTATAAACAATATTTTTTGTTTTATCTTCAGGTGCTGGAATCACCAGGCTACTCTTGGGTAAATTTTAGCTATAATTATGAAAAGTATGACAGTGACATTAAGCAAAGGGTGTTGGCAGGAAGACAAATGGATGGGTCACTGCATAGCTTTATAAATAGCCAGAAAGTGTCAAAAAAAGCCCGTCTGGCTGTGCATAGAGGTGTGTTGGTTCCTACATTTATGTATGGTAGTGAATGTTAGGTTTGGCAAAAGAAGCATGAAAATAGAATTAATGCTGCGGAGATGAGTAGTCTGAGAAGTATAGCCGGAGTAACTCGGTTGGATAAGGTAAAGAATAGTGAGATAAGAGAACGCTGTGGTGCAAAAGAAGATGTGGTTACAAAGATAGATAACAAAAAGCTTAGATGGTTTGGACACGTTGAAAGGATGGATGGAGGAAAATTGACGAAACAAATCTATAAAGCGAGTGTGAATGGACAAGTCGGTAGAGGTCGACCTCGGAGAACATATCTTGATCAGATCAACCTTGTTTTGAGAAAAGGCCAGGTCAAGAGTACCAACAACCGACGAGCATGTATGAGAGCACTGATGAAAGTGAGGAAGCAAAAGATGAGTGTAAGAACCGTAGCAAGTGGAAGGAAGTGGTCTCTGCCTACCCCTATGGAAAAAAGGCGTGAATATATGTATGTATGTATGTGTATCTTAGTATATCTGCTAAACCAGAAATGAAACATTTTACACCTTTAAAAACATTTTTTAATTAAACTAATTGTTTATTTTGTTTTTTTTAACAAAACATTAAAATAAATAAAATTGTATTAATATTATTGGTTAAAACAAAGATTTTCGCTACTGTTGTGACTAAATTAATCCTATTTTGCTGTTTTTTGGAGTGACTACTTTAAAAAGTATATCTTATTAATTACATTATCTGGATACAACGGATGTTTATTTAAAGAGAAACAAAGGAAACACCGAATAAATAAATGAAATTAAAAATAATTGGGATACAGGAAAGTTTGTTATTAATTTCCCAAGCGGTAATCTAATTCCCATAGGATGTCCATAGAATGCCAAGTGGATGTGTGATTCACTTAAAATGTTCCATACTGAAGCACTTAATGTTAACAGCATGTTTTATTCATACGAGTAATCCAAATTAAGAAAGAGAAATGGAGTTTGACATTGCCGCCGATCCTTTTTTAATAATCATTGAATTCTTTTTATTTGTTCGCGCATAATATCTGGTGTAGTTAAATGAAATTTATAATAAATAATTGAATTCTACATTTAAAAACTTTGTGGGTAAGGTTCTTTTACACATATAAAAGATAAAAAAGAAAGACTTTAATAAAATATCAACCAATATTTATGCTGACAGTGCGATTATCTATATGGACGAGGAAAGTGTGTCGTCACAAATTTTATTTTTGTCAAAAACTAATTCCAAACAAAGAATTTAAAGGTACGTTCTCTGTTAATGCTTTGTAGCCTATATATTGCCACGTCTTTTTTTTTTGGTTCTCTAAAGAGTACTCTGCTTGTGGTCTCTCTACTGGCAAATTATGCCCGAGCTCAGCCGTAGAGGGTAGAAGAAAAAAATCTAAAAGTGAGCCGCGCCACCGACTTAAGACGGTACAAGCCGGAAACCTCTAGGTCTTGTAGGCACCAGCAGAGCAACGTGAAAAACAACAAACAATTATGGTGAACTAGATAAATAAAACTATATTTACAATTACTGCAATATATTAATGAAGTAAAAAATGATGCTCTGATTTTTTACAATAAATTCTGTATTTTCGTAAAGTGGTTTAAACGAATTTAATACACTTTCTTAAAATAATATTTAAATTAATTACAACAATCTTCCAGACAGTAATAAAAAAACCAATGAGGTACAAAAAAAAAATTAAAATAAAAAAAAAAAACAACAAAAAGAAAATGTTCACAATATTTAAAATTTCGAAAATAATTGGTTTTATATAGAATTCCTGATAGCAAAAGATTAACACAAAAACAAGGAATGCAAAATAAATGGTCTTGCAACAAGAATAATATTTTAAAACCCTCACAATAACCACATAAATTATATTCGGTAATATATAAATGCAGATTCAACTTGGAGCCGGTACAAATTTAATGAAAATAATTTGTTACTTTTAAACTATTGAAAACACTTAGATCAAGCACATAATAACTGATAAGTTGATAAAATTAAACTCAATACTATGTAACCAATTGAAAACTGCACTGAGACGTCACGGTAACATCGATGATCCAAGAACCGAAACACCAAGTAGTATTATCATAATAATTTCTGCTAAAAACACCAGGCAAGTCTTTATAACACTGAAATTTATCGTCGATGTGGATGGAACGGTACGTGGTACTTCACGATGGCTTCACTTCATCAAATCCCACACGTGGTGATCTTAACTCGACCCCAATAACCAAAATATCCGCCACATAGGCACGACAGAATGGTCAAATTAAGAATTAAATGGTTTATCTTCCTAATCCAATTAAGATGGCCCCCAATACAGCCAGATATGAAAGAAAAAACCGTAGAAGTTCCGCTCACGTGTTAATATCAAATCGTTCCAAAAACTCTCAACTGACTTCCACCACTGACACCAAACGACTGATCATCACTCCTCGCTCCCAGACCGGATATCAGAAAATCACTCGGGACACGCGTCAGCCAACCTTTTCACGTCTAAGTTCCTAGTTCATAATCGCGTTCGTCCGCATTAATTGCCAGCCCAAGCAAACCAACAATAATATATCTGACAACACACGACAATCGAGGCCAATAATCAAGGCGAAGTCTAATAACACCTAATCTCCATCGATTAGCAAAAATGTCATAGCTATTAATAATCGAATTCTATTACTACTAGGTAGGCAACATTATATACAACGGACCAAATACAGTATGCAAAGCTAATTACGAACGCCAGACTATTATAATAATGAAACGGCAGATGGAAAAAAAATAGGCACGTGACAATATAACACGATGAACACAACCTTCTACCAAACATCTTTACGGGATCAATATCTGACAAGCTGATTTCAATTTGACAGAGGTTTGTTTGGAATCACTTTTTGACAAGAATAACATTTGTGAATAATGAATTTTCTCGTCTATTAATTATTATTTGTCAAAAGAATAGACTGACAGTTTTATTATAAATGCTAAGGTGCATTTTCATGCCAACGTTTGACGCTTACTTTCGATGAGCACCAGCGCAGGTGTCCAACCATTATATGCGATAGCGGTTTAGCTACACTCCATAACTTACTTTCATAAAAATGTATAAAACTGATTTTTAAATAACCAGTTAATTTCGCTGCTATACTATACCAAAGATTAGTGGTTAGACAACAAGATGTTTCACTTCCTCTTTTTATTAATGAAAAAGTAAAAATAGTTGAAATAACCTTGTGAATGATGTGGAAGGAGCAGGCCCCCACGCATGAATGGTGAGGGGGCCTTTTTCTATTGGTTGATACGGTCATGTGATCGAGTTGAGATGGAGTAAATGACATGTGAAGCTCTGTTCACAATAGCGATTTTCGGCGTTCGACGCTTCGAATTTTGATTAAATGTCAATTCTTTTCCTGACAGATGAACGACTTTTCAACCAATAGCAAGCCAAGTCTCACCAAACCACAATAACTTATGAATTCAGGTTTATCAGTATTTTGATACAAATGGACACAACAAAATATCAAAATCGTGAGGTTAGATATTTTAATATTTGTATATTTATAATTTCTTATACAATTGGATAATTGGCATACTAATCAAAGTAAATTCAATTTATGCAAATAACGTGAACAAGTAGACATTGTTCCAATGGTAAATAAACCTATAAATATCAACATCTGTTTTCTTTTAGAATAAATACAAGTCAAATTTAATAACTTTATTTCACAGGTCCCAACAGGTAGGTTTCATTATAAAAGTCGAATTCTTCAAAAATTTATTGATGCCTAATACAAAAGTGTAGTTGATGTTTCATAGTTTGAACCAGCTTCTTTACTAACAAATGGACTGGACACCCATGAGCTGATTAGCCCCACCAATGCTAAAACAAATATTTGAAAAAATACACCAATCAATAACAAAATGATGAAAGCACAGTTGAAAGGTGCTATGAACAAAGTATTTCATCAGATGAGTACTTACAGAAAAAATACAGCTAGATTCTAGATTATCTACAAATTTTCTCAATCCATTTCATCTGATAAAAATGTATTGCCTCTTCTATGGAACCAATTCTTCACTATTTTATTGCAGACCAGTTAGCAGGAAAGTATGTACATGAAAATTATGATGGAAGTGTAACATAAATAATGGTTAGAAATATATGATTATACTCACAAAAGGGTTCCAATTCCTTGAACTTTCATCCAGTCTCAATTATTTAAGTATTACCCTATGAACATCTATGTATTATCATTTTCTCTTGCGTTTTGAGAAATCTCCAGTGTATTCAATGGATGCGTGAAAAGTATAATAAAAAAAATTACAAAAATTGAATATAGTTGCTGTATATTATACAATAATAATTAAATTAGTAGTACTTACAAAAGGTTTCAAACCACTCACTGAAGTATGGTATAAAATTCAGCTCATCCTTACATCACATGGATTATCATATACTAATATTCATTATTATTTGGAAAAAAAAGATTTGAAAAACATTCATCTGAAAAAGAAAAGGTATAATTTTTATCAGCAATGAGATACTCAGATACTGTCTCAATTATGTTTCAAATTTTCCAACTTCCTATTTTTCTTCTGTTGTCTCTTGTGTAACTCTTCTGTTTGAAATTTTCTATAAGCAAATTTAACTATATAATATGTTCTCATCCTAATAAATAGTCTTAACATAAATTCATATGAAAACTCTGAACATGGATGGCTAAATGAAACATTCTTCATTTTTATATAAAATTCTTCCCCTACATTTCCTATTGCTACTGACTGTACATTTTCCATAACAATTGCTTCTTATAATGATACATAGTTAACAAAACATTTTTCTGGCATTAACAATTTTCCAAACACTCTTTTTCTCCTACCATATTTTTCTGTATCACCTATAAAAATCATGATTATGAATAAATCAATTTCATGGAAAAATAACCACTCTACTAACTAACAAGAGATATATAATATTTATTGAACAAAATATATTTATGAGAGATATGCAAAGCAAAACAGCATCAACACAAGCAAAAATCAAAGCAAAACAGGCATCAACACAAGCAGAAATAAAACTGTACTCAAATACAAATATGAAATGTAAAAAAGGGAAATCATTGGGACATGCAAAGAACCAAAATAACGTCAATACAAGCAAAAATCTACTAATATAACTTGAATCAACAATCTACTCAACTAATAGAAAATAAATCATGCAAAATAAGATTATGTAAAAATGGTAGTGTTAAATATCGCTAAGATGACAAATTCACTAAAATTTATAAAAACAAAATAATATTCTCTAATCGCTTATGGAAGTATTCAAATCGCTTTTTCCTCAGAAAAATCGCAGGTGAAATGTTTAGCCAAAGCTCTCATATGAAATTATTCGGTAAACAGAACGTAGTAAAATGTCAAGGACATTTGCTAGACATTTTCCGCGCCGTCAAGTGATTTCTCTGTTAGTTTACTAACCTATTCTCTGTGACTATACTATACTATAGGTATATGTGGGTCGATTATGTATCAGAAGACAAAATACTACTCTGGATTCTTAATAATATTTTTTCATGCATCTTCGAGATTACAGAAAATAGGGATATAGGTCTGTAAGACAAAATTTCATGTGGTAATTTCCCCGGTTTTGGTCATCATGATAACTTCTGAAACTTACCACAGTCATGGAACATAATCAAATCAGGCAGATTTTGTCTTGCCAGTTATTCCAAATAACCACGACACTCCTCGACAAGCTAGGATTTTTTCGTGACGTTGGCCACAGCCTTGATTGTGGCCAATGGCAAAAAGAAATGTTTTGTTTTTTTCTTAAAATAAAAAATAAATAATTAAGCCTTATATTATTGCTAATCTGTATTTAAAAATACAAAATACGACTACAGGCCTCCTCACATAAACACAAACTCGTTTAAATCACCTAACATTTGATTAACGGCCATTTTTTTGGGCATCTCGATAATAAAAAATATGTTTTATTCAAATCTGCAATGAAATAAATCTTTCGAGCGGTCGGAAGAGGAGAGGATTTGGCACGGATTCAAATAACCGGCCCGCGTGTTCCCATAATTACTAACCAATTGTTGCTCCCCCAACTTTAACAAGATTTGCGGAATCGGACGTGAGAATAACTAAAATGTGATACGGTCAAAGAGTATTCGTTAAAACTGACATTGGTCTTGCTGGAAATAAAAATATTGATTTTAACACGATTTCGAATTCAAACGTTAACATAAAGATATAATATTTGGGGGGAAATAAAAACATTAATATAATCTGCTACGCCGATGATGCAATTCTAATCGCCAACAATGAAGATAATTTACAAAAATTATTACACCACTTTAACATAACTGCAAAGAAATTTAACATGGAAATCTCCACCAATAAAACGAAAAGCATGGTAATAGCAAGGGAACCAACAAGATGCAAGCTGGAAATAGAAGGAAAGATCATTGAACAAATAATGAACTTCAACTATCTAGGAGTAAACATATCTAGTAACCGGGATCTAAAAATGGAAACACAAACACAGACCACAAAAGCAGTACAGGTGGCGGGAGCATTGAGAACAATGGTTTGGAGAAACAGATTCATGAACATCGAAAATAAAACAAGAATTTATAAGGCAATGATAAGACCGATATTAACCTATGCAAATGAAACGCAAACTGAAACCAAAGCCACCAAACACAAAATGCGAGTAACAGAGATGAGAATATTGCGGTCAATTGCAGGAGTACCACTACGAGACAGAAAGAGAAACGCAGAAATCAGAAAAAAATGTAAGATCGAAGACGTAGTAAAATGGATGAAGAAGAGAAAGAAAGGATGGCATGACCATGTTCAACGAATGGACGAGAATAGGCTAGCCAAAATATGTAAGAATGAAAGACCAGCCGGAAAGCGACCACGAGGGAGACCACCAAAAAGGTGGTTTGAAAGTTGGAAATCGTCCTCCATGGAAGATTAGAACAGGCAACAGGACTAAGTCCTAGTCTATAAAAGGAAGAAGAAGAAGATTTGGGGGGATTATGGCCACATCTTCAATAGAACAAACGATATAAAAAACTAAGTGGCACAATTATGGGAGTTATTTTTATTTTAAATTTTGCCGCTGTGAATACAATCATGAAATATCAGTGATCTGCGTACAACCCGAGAGGTCCACACGACTAACTTCCCAGTGGAAAGAATGAAAAAATACCATAGGTTTTGTTGGTATAATTATTATTAAAATTATTATAAAAAACGATTTCAAATTGTTAATAACAAATTATAATTGTCATTAACAATATTATGTTTATGTTAACGGCAGTCTTTCAAACTTTTTCTTATCATTTCATTAGCGGAAGCTATTTTCAATTGTTTAAAACAATTGAAATTTTTTTTAAATATGATTAATATACATTTGTTAGTAACGATATTCAATTGTTATACACAATGCTTGATTATTACTAATAATAATTTTTCACTGTTATAGCGTCTTCAATGCTATTCTTTTAATACTGACACAAGTTTAAAATTTTGATTAAGGAAGAAAGAGTGGAACTAGTAAATGAGTTTGTATACTTGGGTTCAAAGTTTACGAGAGATGAAAAGTATGACAATCACATTGAGCGAAGGGTGTTAGCAGGAAAACAAATAAATGGAGCACTGCATAGCGAAGTGTTGGTTCCTAAACTTATGTAGGGAATGTTGGCTTTGGCAGAAAAAGCACGAAAATAGGATTAATGTTGCGGAGATAAGTAGTCTGAGAAGTTTAGCCGGAGTGACTTGGTTGAATAAAGTACAGAATAGTGAGATAAGAAAACGCTGTGGTGTAAAAGAAGATGTGGTTACAAAGATAGATAAAGAAATTTTTAAATGATTTGGACCCGTAGAAAGGATGGATGAAGGAAAATTGACTAAATAGGGCGAGAGTGAATGGACAAGTCGGTATAGGTCGACCTCGGCAAACATATATCGATCGGATCATCATTGTTTTAAAGAAAGGCCAGGTCAAGAGTACCAACAACCGACAGGCATGCATAAAGGCACTAATAAAAGTGGAGAAAGCAAAAAATATGTGTAAGAACCATAGCAAGTGGTCTCTGCCTACCTCTACGAAAAAAAGGCGTGACTATATGTATATATGTAGTAATTAAAGCGCTTTTTTTAGTTGTAGTAATGTAAGCAATCCCTTACAACATTGGATTTATTTTTTAATTAAACCTTAACAAAATGTAAATTTATTTAAAAGGCAGTACTAAGCCGTACATATTTGTTAGGAGCTATATCAATGACGAGAGTAGACTGTAAGCGTCACTGATACAAAAATTGTGTCCGTGAAAGAGTTGATTTATTCATGAGGAGAAAATCGCGCAAAAAAGAAAAAACCCTTTGGGGATATCAACATTAGAAGGAATGTCTTTGTGCAGACTGATAAGATGTTTATATAGTCTGAGATATTCATGACAGCTTTTTTGCTTACTGCATGCGATGAAATCTGATATGTTGGAATATACCAGAAGACGAGTAATATAACAACTCACGATATTTCGTCTGTAAATTGAAAATTTATGGTTTTTTGATTGATGCATGCTTTACGAATCATCGCATTAAGACGAAATAAAAAAAAATAATACACGTTTGTTAACAACAATCCATAAAACTAGTCATAATTGTATCATCCAACATATGTATAAATATATATTATAAAATTCAGAAATAATTTACTTGTATACGTACTTATTTTATAATAAGTTATTTTTTTTTATATACAGTATTTTAAAATGGTTTCTTACCTTACAACAAAAGCCTTTAAACAGATATGAAAAATAATTTGCGGAACAAAGTGCCAATTAATAGCCAAATCTGTTAAACATGATATTTTCCGAAACCATGATAAAAAAGCAAAATAAAAAGGATGGTTTTTATAAATCCTATTAACAGACTAGTCATCATTTTAAACGGTTTATACAAATGTTTTTTAATTCGTAAAATATTTATTTTTTTTAGGACCATTGTGGTAAAGGGAAACATTTTTGGAAAAAAAATTGTTTAGTTTATTGCATACGTCGTTGCCTCTTTCCTGATAGGTCAGACGTGCACACTGCCTCTAAAAATTTCATACTAATTTCTAGCGTCGCAGACACATGTCGACGAGGTGGAGACAGTTCAAATTAGAGTCGTGTAATTAATGATTTGATTATTTGTCTTGAATATTTATTATATGTTGTGCTGATCGACTGGTTTTGGTGCACCTCAGCGTTTTGCATTGAAATTTCTATGCAAATATTATACTTATACTATACTTATACCTAGTCAAAATAAAGGCAATAAATCTTTTTTTTTACTTACAAAATATTTAAACACACTTCCAAAATTAATTAATTAATTTAAACATCTGTTAAGTCGTGACATTTAATAAAAGCCCAGCCTTCTCTAAATATTTATACGGTCGGCTCTAAACTAAAGGGGAGAGTGGGTTGTGGTGTCTTCTCAGAAGACCCCCCACTTAGCCTGTCGTTTGGTTAGCGTGATTACTGCAGTGTGTATCAAGTAAAAATGACAGCTATTACCGAGTCAGCTGTCTGGGCACTTCGCAACGAACAAAAGTTCAGTAAGATATCCATTCTTTGCGACAGCCAGGCCGCTATCAAATCACTGAACTCAGTCTACTTGACATCTAAGGCAGCGGTGCAATGCCTAGCAGCCCTAAATGAGCTAGCAGCTAAGTTTAGAGTTCACATTGTCCGAGTACCCGGACACACGGTCGCACCAGGTAACTGTAAGGCGGACGAGCTAGCAAAAGAGGGCATCACCCTCCCAGCTGTATCTGTCTCATCTCAGCAAGAAATACTAATTTCAAAGTGGCAGCTCCTCCTACACAATAAAGTGGTTCAAAAAGCTAACTTGAGGTGGCCACATGCACTTAATCAAAACAGATTTGGCCTAAACTAGACCTACGTTGAACTAATGATGTTTTAACTCTATCGAGGGAGTCCATTGAAAATGCGATCGCGGCCGTAACAGCACACTGGGCAGGTGGATTCCATGAACGGCGCATGGGAATCGCAAAGCTACGACATGACTCCTGTAGAAGCTGTCACGATGAGGAAGATAATGAAACAATGGTATATCTTCTCTGCCACTGCTCTGCCATATGCAGAAAACGGCTTTCTATACTACGGCAACCAAACTTTATTGACTTATCTGATCTCAGCTTAGTTAGCATAAAAGACCTTACACTTTTTATTAACAGTTCCAACTGGTTCTCATGGTAGAAGGGGAAGGCATCGCCGTCCTTCACGGTGTCACAACGGACCAAAAGACCTAAGTGGGTTCCCTTCTAACCGCCGTTTTAACCTAATCCAACCTTCCCTAAATAAATACATCTTATTAAAAGCAGATCTTTACAGATACTCAACGGGGTTCACCACTTTAATTTTGAGGTGCCACTAATATTTTAAATAAAAATATTACTTATATATAAATATTAATTATCTCCAACTAACTAACTAACCATTTTTAACTATCTTTCACTTACTCTATCCTCGTGGACCGAAACGTGTTTTCTTATTTTGCCATAGAGCTTCCTTAAATTTCCAAAAAAGCACGTACGGGAAGCTTCGATATAATTCTGGCGCATTGGCCAACATCTGTTATTCGTCAAACGGATGATTCACTGGACAGGTCCAGTCTTTAAGATGTTGGCCGCGATTCGTAACAATATGAACGCACTTGAAATAGTGTTAACTTTATATCGGTTGCACTCAGATGTAAAAGATTAGGGTTTTATTGTTAACTCTTTGCTCTAGTCAATTTAAATATCTCTTTATTTTTTATGTATAGCTTTAAAAATAGTGTATTTTTTAATTTATATTAGTAAAATATTACCAATCAGGCAATAAGTTTACACAAGTTGACTGTTGCCTTTCTATATTTTTTCCTTTTAGTGGCGAAAGCATATAATAAAAAAATCTTTAGTTCAACAAGTTTACGTCAAATACTTGGGAATTCACCTTGACAATCGACCAACATGGAAAAACATATATGGACAAAAAGGCTACATAATATACAGAAAGATGTACTGGTTTATGAACCGCAACTCACATCTTAGCATAAAAAACAAACTGCTAATCTGTAAGTGTGCATTAAAGCCTGCCTGGACATACGGAGCTCAAATCTGGGGAACTTCAAGTGACTCAAACATTTAAATAATACAGCGCTTCCAGTCAAAAGTACTAACACAAATCTGCAATGCCCCTGGGTACGTCCCGAACAACATGATACACAGAGACCTACAAGTAACAATGATTAAAGATGCCATCAATTCACTGCATACCAAATATCAGAGTAGACTACAAGACCATCCCAATACACTAGGGCAGGGGTGGCCAAACTTTTGACCTGTAAGGTCTACTTGTGTTCGAAAATATTTCTTGCGGTCGACTGCAAGGTAGAGTTTAGAAGAGAGAAATATTTTTTATGAAAAATTTGTAAGTATTTACTTATTTATCAAATATTACAAATACAAATACATTTATTTCATATTTACATACAGACAATACATAGAAATAAACAAAAGACAAACCGAATACCCACAAAAAGACATATGAAATTCACATCTTTCATTTCGTTTTATGCTTTTGGGTGGACGTTTTCTCCACAAGTTTATCATATTGGGGAGTGTATGAAGAAACTGCGATGCGCAAACAGGAAGTTAAGTGAGCGTCTGTTAAGCGGGAACGATGTTTGGTTTTTATTGCATTCATAGTTGAAAAAGTTAATTCGCAAAGATAGGTAGAACCAAAAAATGAAGTCAAATATAAAGCTACCTTTCTTATGCATGGAAACTTTTCTTTGCAAATCACTTTCCAAAAATCTGTACTACCAGATGCTCTAGCTTTCAAAAAGCTTTTAATTACTTCTTCTTCGACCACAACACATTTAGTATCGATTAGGTTGCCAATTTTAACGGTCAAGCTGTCAATGTCGATATTTTCATTGAAAGGGAATACCATGAAACTTAGCACTTCTTCGAGAGCGGCAAAATCCGCAAACCTTCTTTCGAACTCCAAGTGCAAATTCTCCAGCTGTTCAGTGAAAGTTTTAAACTCTCGAATTGAATTGTACGTACATTCTTCTTCCATGTTTTTATAATTTTTTAGTTCGCCTCGTTTTAATTGGGATGCATGCAGTTGAATTTGACTTTTAAAAGTTTTAATCAAAGATGTCATGTCAATGACGGTTCTGTCTTTCCCTTGAAGATTCAGGTTCAACTCATTAAGATTTTCTGTTATGTTACAAAGGAAGGCCAGCTTCATAAGCCATTTTTCATCTTCAAGTTCAGGTATATTTTCTTCTTTTGATTGAATGAATATCTTGATTTCTGGCAGCAGTTGGCGAAATCTCTTCAAACAGGCACCAAGGCTAAGCCACCTAACATCTGTATATAGCAAAAGGTCTGAGTTTTTAGCTTCTGTCTCTTCAAGAAGAGCTCGGAATTGACGACTTTGCAAACTCCTGGCTCGAATAGAATTAACTATTTTAAAAGCAATTTTCATAATAACATCTGATTCCAGAATTTTAGAGCACAAAACTTGCTGGTGTATGATGCAGTGATAGTTGGTGAAACTTGGAATGCTGTCATCATTTTTGCACAATGAAATAAAACCAACTCTTTGTCCCAACATAGCGGGTGCTCCATCTGTCGTGATAGCAACTAGTTTGTGTATCGGAAATTCAGTTTTTTCAACAAAACTCCTAAAAGATCTGTATATATCTTCACCTCTGGTTTGCCCCTTCAATGGAATCATTGTCAATAATTCTTCTCTCGTGGTCATATCTTCAAAAACTAGACGCACGAAAACGCACAATTCAGCAATGTCGGTTACATCGGTGGATTTATCAAACTGTAGTGACAAGAAACAACATTTCTGTAAGTTTTCATTAAGTAATTGTTCTAAATTTTCACTTAAGGCTTCACTGCGTCGCATTACTGTGTTTCGTGAAAGTGAAATGTCATTTATTGCTGAAATAATTTCTTTTTTGTTTTTAAAGTCATTAAAAAGTGCTTCTCCAGCTCTCTGCATGGCTTTCTTGATCATTTCTCCATCTTCAAAAGGTTTCTTTTGTTTTATTAATATTTCTGTAACAGCAAATGACGCCAGTGTTGCAGCTTTTGATTTCGAGTCTGGTTTCGTAAAAAAAGATTGTTGTGCACCTAAGCTGCTTTTCAATTCACGTACTTTTATCTTTCGGTTTTCACTGCCCAATGAAAAATCGGTGGCGTATTTGGAATGTGTAGTTTTAAAATGCCTTTCAACATTTGCTCTTTTTGGTAATGCTACACTTGAGTTGCAGATTAGGCACACACATTTGTCCTTGACCACAACGAAAAAAAATTCCTCTTCCCACTCACTGTGATAATGGTAAGTCTTACTTCTTTTTGCACTTGAACTGGATGACCCACTCATGCTGATAAAATAGGTAAAAAACACTAAGTCACAAGGCCTCTACGTTAACTTTTAATAATCGCGACGCAACAAATTAATTGTAAATACGTTCGCACTCCAGTCGAAACTAGTCAGTACTATTGCCTTGCCTTGCCCAAAGAGTAAGTAATAAAACTGACCTGGCCGATCCTTCGTGGGCGAGGTCATAAAAAGAGGAAACAATGCGAAAGGAAAAGAAAGGACCGACCGACCGACCGGAACCGAAACACATGTAGCTATAGTCAGTGTTCTTGGGGCGAATAGAACTTCAGTTCATTTGATTCTCGCGGGCTACCTAAATCGCCTTCGCGGTCGACCGGTAGACCGCGGTCGACCTCTTGGCCATCCCTGCACTAGGGAGATATAAGATATAGAGAGAGAGTTACGTTTCGTGTATTGTATCTGATGTAAGCGTGCGCTTGTCGCACTCAAATGACGTAAGCGTGCGCCAAGTAAACTTGTCGCACTCAAATGGGCAAACAGCTATTTTTCAACCGCAACAGCGTGCTTTAAGTTACTACTTATCCTGCGTGAGTAATAAAAATGTTAATTAACATATAGCTCTTTTTGTTCTCTTTGTTCTCGTAAGTCTAAACTTTTTAAATAGTTTAGGAAAAAAAAGTTCACGAAATAAATCTAAGAACCGATTTTTTTAAATTCTCATCATTCTTTTTTTGTCATTACTTTTCATAATTTTATAACTGACAGCAGAGAAATTTTTTTTAACTGGGAATAATACAGTTACTATTTATAAAATACATCATACTATTTTTGTTGCCAAGCTTCTTGCATTAAATAGGAATTGCAGAGATATATTATTCTTTTTAATAAGTTAACCTATTGATTCTCACTCTAATAAGTATCTCCCAAACCTCATAAAAAAGATACAGGGTGTGCGTTATTTTTGGTCGATATACTGCAGGAAGAAGCTGGTCGGCGATAAGCTTGGCGAGCGAGCATCTGAGGTAATTACATAATATAGTTTCGTTAACGGCTTCACTCTTGGTAGACTTCGTAAGAACAGATCGATGCGAACATTTTTAGTTGGGTTGGTCGGTACGTTGAAAAGTGTTATATGGCAACTAAAAAATACGTTCAGCACAATAAAGTGTTTAATGAAATCCTTTTGTTTCTCTAAATCGGTTTTTAATAGAGAAACATTGAGAGTTTTAGCAAAAAAGAGTATTGGATTTACAATTGATGATTTCTCGGGATTTCGAAACACTATATTGTCTTATTTAGAAGCTTTTAGTATAAAAAAAAACCTTCAGATCTTTTTGTACGTAATTTTCAATAAAGTGACAATCGTAACAAAAATTTTAAATGAACGATTGAAATAGTATATTTCATTAGGAGTCGAGAAAATAGGCTTTTTTCGTGTGCACGCGACAAGTTTCTATAGAAGGTGCAGCTAAAAAGCACGGAAAAAAGCATTTATGGACGTGTAATGAACGATATTTTTTATTATATTTACCTAAAAACCACAAATTGTTATTATTATCACTAAAAATATAAAAAACCGTTATTTACCCCGTTGATAAGAATATAAACAAAAAATTTGCGATTTCTAAAGAGCTGTCAATAACATATTATGTTATTTTGACATGCAGGTAGGCAGCTGATGACACTGGTGCACCGTAAAATTTTCCGGAAAAAGCCCAATTTCCTGGGTACCTGGGCACCAGGGGGTGAAATGAAACGAAAAAGCCAACACCCTTGCAAAACAGGGGGCCGAATCTGTATTTACTGGACCAGAACCGGTTTTTGAAATCACCACAAGTGCCGCCAAAGCAGATCCTAGAATGGAGCAACCTATACAACCATGAACTTCGTAAGAAGTGCTGGATTTTACGGTGAACTATAGCCTCTAGGGGTGAGCCACAATAGACCTACTAAGGGTCACAGTGGAGCGGCGACCACGCCCCACTCACATGATACCTAACCTAACCTAACCTAGTGTTTTCAGGTAGAATTGTCGGCGAATTGTCAGCATATTTAAGTCGTTATCTAGTAAGTAAATAGGTAAATTGTTAATACAATTAAGGTGTGTCCTCCGTTGTTTTAAAGAGGTTACAAATATCTTATTACGATTATGGGAAAACAATAATAATCTTGTTTATTTAAGTAGTTACGTAAAAATAATAAAAATCCAAAATTTTCTTTGGGATTTATTACCAAAAATTATTTTAATTAGAGTTCATAGCTTTTTAAGGATAGGTAAAAATCTTAAAGCAACATGAAACTAATAAACACCCACAGCTTTACAGGACAGGGATTATCCCTGAATGGGGCACTGCATAGCTTTATAAAATGTCAAAAAAGGCACGACTGGCTGTGCATGCAGAAGTGTTAGTTCCTATACTTATCAGTATGGTAGTTAATGTTGGGTTTGGTAGAATAAGTATGAAAATAGGATAAATGCTGCGGAAATGAGTAGTCTGAGAATTGTATAGCCGGAGTAACTCGGTTGTATATAGTGAAGAATAGGAAAAAAGGGAACGCTGTGGTGTAAAAGAAGATGTTGTTACAAAGATAGATAAAGGAATACTTAGATGGATTGCACACGTAGAAGGGATGGATCAAGAAAGATTGATAAAACAAATTTATAAGGCAACTGTAAATGGACAAGTTGGTATAGTTCAACCTCGGCGAACATATCTCGATCAGATCAACATTGTTTTGAAGAAAGGTCAGGTCAAGAGTTCCAACAACAGACGAGCATGTATAAGAGCACTGATGAAAGTAGAGGAAGCAAAAGATGTGTGTAAGAACCGTAGCGGAAGTGGAAAAAAGTGGTCTCTGCCTACCACTACGAAAAAAAGGCATGAGTATATGTATGTATGTATTATTCCTGTAATATTGTAACACGTAATTTACTGCATGTCATAAATATTCGCTGCGAGTTATTTGGAAACCGTATTTTTTACCAAAATCAACGAAAAGATTTTTTTTTAAATTAAGTTATATTTCTCCTGGATCCCCACCGTACCTTTATTCCAAATTATCGGTTATCGTGTCTTAATATTTCTTTTAAGATGAAATCACAAATTTTTAAATTGTTTATGTCATTAGTATTCGCGTAGTGAAGATACATTGTGTAAACCACCAAAAATCAAGAATAAAATTGTAAAAGGTGACGAGAGAAGAAGGAAACAATAAAATAATTGTAAAAACCACTAGGTATTTTTGTTTTCGTTTTTATTCAAATACGAAATCCTCACACACAAATAATTTATATGAATAGAATGCCATTAACATTTGTTTTCGGTTGAGAAACGATCAATACAATTGGTTGTTAGTAACGGTTGTTAGCCCAATAGAAATATTGAACATTTTTAAGTACAGTCAGTTGGTTCTAAAAATAGAGTTTACCTAAAAAGTTTTACGGGAATTTTAAAAATGGCTAATTGTATAGATTTCGAGGTGCTCTTTTCGAATTTCACATTTGCCACCTCGTATCTTTGCCGCTTGCGCCACCATATTGAAAAAATGGCGCTTGAAAGCAGTTTTTTGACAATAAAAACCTTTTTTTTTCGTAAAATCGATGGTTTTGGCGTACGAGCACCGCAAACTATTATACAGCTACGCCAAACCGTAACATTTAATTTTAACTGATTATATTTATAAATGAAAGAAATAACTTAAATCAAACTAACAGTAATATCCTATCATGCTTTAAAAAACCGGCATACTGCCGCAACAAATATATAGTGTAAAGATTTTTAGTTCTTTCGTGGGTTCGGCGATTTTAAACTCTTGATACAGTAACAAAACAATGTTTATTCCAATACAATAAATTTTACTTTTATTAATCACTTAGATATTCACTAAGATATACAACTTTTACAACTCATTATAACTATTTACATTTCTTAATTCTTTTAAACACTTTTAAAACCGATACTGTCCCTTGTTATGATCGCTTTCCATTTTTTATTTCCACATCACAATTCTAGATCATTCTACCTGTTTTTGCACCCTTCTACAAGGCTTCGAGAGGTTGCTCGACCTTGCCAGACCCCGTCGGCGGCCGACAAAACAAATCTAAGCTGTGAAAGAGACAATCCGGACTAACTTTGTATAGGTCAATATTTCGCCGGGTAGTTACTTATGGCAGTGAAACCTGGACCCTCAATCAACAGGAATGATAATTAAACCCAATAGAGATGAAACAACAGGAGTGTGAAAAAGACGCCACAATGCTGAATTGGTGACAATGTATGGCAGTAAAAATATAGGCACATAAAAGCTAACCGAATAAGATGGATAGGTCATGTAGTAAGATCAGATTTGTTCTTCCAGAGAATTTCTTTCAAACATACCGAAATTTGAACCGCTTTCATTGTTTGCTCTCTTACTTCGAGAGGTAGATTTTCATGGCTCGTTATATCTGCTCCCAAATATTTGAAATGGTTTACTTGTTCGACGATTTTGGAGTTGATTTCCAGCTTACACCTTATCGGTTCCTTTAATATTACTAAACATTTAGTCTTCTCGTTGTTGATGAGCATATTTAGTTCCTTTGCTTTGGTCTCATCTCGAATTATCGAAATTGTCAGATTAGGTACTGGATTTTCAATTTTTGAATATAATCTTTTTATATTTAAACATTTTATTGACTTAGAAAACAACACAAAACGAAAATTTTATGTACAGCATAGATCATAATTTGTGAAAAGAAAACAATACTTTATGTACAACAACAGGTGGCTGACTATTGTTCAATAAACTGCTCACTTGAAGTGACCCCTGGCGAGTGTCGGATTATAGAGACTCTACTGTAATTTGGACAAGCATATTCATGTTGACATGTTAAAAGAGAAATGCAAATGACAAGAGTAAACTTTCGTAAAATAAATGTTCATCATATTTGGGAAAAAATTTTCGACTAAAAATATAAAGCTGATTTAATTTAATTATTAAACACTAATTAGTCTGCAAAATCTTCAGTCATTAGGATTACCACTTTTTATTTGGTCTTTCTAGGTCAACCTTAGTTTCGGTTTTATTAATATTTAAAGTAAAAAAACAATGAGCCTTTTTCCTCGAGTACAAAAAATTTCTCATTAGCAGCGCTAATGATACAGTAGGGATAAACATTACCCAATCCCCATTTGCATACATGTAAAAGTACCTATATTAATGACAACTGGGACATGAAGAAAGAAATAGAGATCCGTATCAAAAAAGCCAGAAACGCCTTCTTTAAATTTAAATTTTCTGCAACAAAGATATCACTTTAAAATTAAAAATCAGACCAACAGGCTGCTATATATTCTCCACATTGTTCTATAAACTAGAGAGTTGGACGCTGACCGACTCATTATTAAAGAGGCTGGAGGCTTTTTAAATGTGAGTCTGGAGAAGGATCCTACGAATAAGCTGGATAGACCGAATAAGAAATGAGGTGGTTCTATAACGAATACGGAAAAACACAGAAATAATTAAAATAATAAAAAACCGAAAACTCGAATACTTCGGCCACGTGATAAGGCATCCAGAGAAATATTACCTCCTTTATTTAGTGATGCAGGGTAAGATAGCAGGAACTAGCGGTCCAGGACGAAGAAGAACATCTTGGCTCAGAAATCTTCGAAAATGGTATCGCAAATCATCCGGTGAACTATTCCGAGCTGCGATAAACAAAGTTATTATAGCCAATATGATTGCCAACGTTCGATAATCGGACAGGGTACCGAAAGAAGAAGAAAAGTACCTACTAGAAAAATGTTTTTTGCGGAAGACGACGTTCCGGGAGCAAAATTAAAATTTGCAAATGTCAAGGACATTAATGTAGCAACATTAAAACGTTAGCTTGCTTGTCGTAATTTGAAAATATCAGGCATAAAAAATGAATTAATTAACAGGTTAGTAAACAGAGTCTAGTTATTATGTAGCGGTACTTTAGAACTTTGATAACAGATGTTCAAAGTAATAATAAATTTAAAATTTATAATAGACTGAAATATGAGTCAAAAATACTTGGTAATTAGGATAAATTTAATTAAATATCACAAATTGAAATGTTTAAGTAACAAACAGGGGTTATATTTTCGTTAATGTTTATTTACTGAAAAATCAATCAACAGTTGTTAATCGTAACTAGAATAACATGGGTAATTACTTGAGTAAAATAAATGTTTTACTCCAAAATTAACAATTAAGTACTTACTTAACCTTACTAATTTTTGCAGAAACTGTTTCCGGATTTTTCTCAGTTGGACCTCTACCACCAATAAAATGTTTTGAACACACATAATATTTATTTTTATTAATTTTTTCATTAACAATTAAGTACTTACTTAACCTTACTAATTGTTGCAGAAACTGTTTCCGGATTTTTCTCAGTTGGACCTTTACCACCAATAAAATGTTTTGAACACACATAATATTTATTTTTATTAATTTTTACTTTTGTTAAATCCACTCTTCTCGATGCGTGTACCCATTTATTACACCTAACTTGATTAATGTGAGGTTTTACAAATGGTATAAAAAACACGTTTTCCTCTGGATATCGATTATTTAAAGTGCAATTTGCAAAACTGCAATGTTTTGTCGGCATTGTAGTAATAAAGCAAAAAATTTATTAATTTAATTAATAATTTTAAATCACTCACTTATATTACTTAATTTACACTGTCTTAAATGAGTAAAGTTTATTATTTGTCGCTACCACAAGTGCTGCCTCTCGTAACAGTTTGCCACACTATTCTCAGAAAAAAAGGCTCATTGTAATGCAAGGTTAAAATTATTTTTAAGCAATTCTAGCAGTAAAAAACTTTTCACCAAAAGCAGCAAGAAAACTAACACACATAGAGGTAATTATTTAAAAACGTTCCATAAAAGCCGGTCTTTATCACCTCTAGGGAAGACTATGGAACGAATGGAATGGAAAGGGCCGGAAATTTCCGGATTAAACCGGATTTTGTTCTACAGATTCCCTCCTCCACCGAAATGCTAATTGCTTACTTACTAAGCTCCAACGGCGTGAATTCATACGCGGGCCAGAATGTGTGTTCGACAAATTTCACATGCAGCAACGGAGCAAGGTCGTAAAGGGGAAACAACGCTTATAAAAATTGAATTATTACTCTTTTTATTGTTACGCAAATCTTAATAAAACCGTCCAACAAATCTACGTAGTTATTTCTCACTTTTATACCCGCGAGTAAAACTCACCGGCAGTTTCGATACAATCGAAAAGATAAATCTGAGTTATTTTTCAAAATAGTTTTGCTAATGGTTAAAGGTTGTTAAAAATTATTCAATGTGGTACAGTCAAATAAAATAAAATTATTGTTTCAATTAGTGTGCATAAAAAATACCAAATTATGTCAATTTAAGATTATGAAATAACGAAAAGATAAAAAATAAAAATGAACTCCCTTCGATTATCAGTTATATTATAACCCACAAATTTTTAAATAGAAAGTAGGTTGTGATACATTATTTTTAAGGTCTCTTGATTGTCTATTAAAAAATGTAAGTTTAGTTTTTTCTGAGAATATATTTATGAATAGGTGATACTAGTTGGTCGCCAATTTTGTGTAACTTTAAAAAACTTACTAATTCCCCAAATGTTGGGCGACAATTTTGTTAAAGTTTTCTTTCTAAAGCTAATTTTGTGTAATGTTATAAGTTACTTTTATAAAACTAAATTATTCCAATTCAAGGGCTGCTAATTGTGTAGCGAACGGTTGTTAAACTAAATTATTTTACCCAATTAAAGTACTGAAAAACAAATTTTAAATAATTTTACTAACGGTCTAAAATGAAAAAAAAACTTAAATAATTATCATATTAATTGTACAAATATAATGGAATGTATTTTAATTTTAATTTTATTGTTCAACAGCTAAATAACATAAAGGAAAAGATTAAAACATTATACTCAGGGTTCCGCGACTCCTTGATTTCTCGATTGAATTAAATTTAAGGTGATGTGTAGATTATAATATATAGTTCTTCAAATAACAACGAAAGAAGGATGATACCACTAAAAAAGGGTTGCTAAATAACAGGAAAATAATGACCTGTTTTGAATATATCTCGAAAAGTATTGATTTCCGCATCGTTTGTTTTTCAGATACGTGTTTTACGCTTCAAAATAATACCTGTTTATTTTGATATTGAAATCGTCATCGCTACACCACTGGATGAAAATATAGTAAAAAATGAGATGTTCCAACTTACTTGTGGAAATAAACACTGTTCCTTAAATAGTCCGGTTTTTTATACACTTGGCAATGACGAATCATTTCTTCCACTAAATTTTACCAAAAACATGCTGAAAATCACCGATAATACACCAAAATCTCGTTGCAACACTTTTGGCAACAGCGCTACTAATAATAGCCGATTTCGTAGTAAACATATATTTTTCCACGTGGAACGATTCAGACAAGCCGTGCGGCGTTGTCGCTTATCGAGCAACACATTTCTATGATCTAACGGAATGAAATAGTTCAATGGTTCAACATTCCATAAAATGGGTTGTATTATTCAGGTTGTTAAAATTTATAAAATAATAATAACAGATAGCATTATGGTCACAATATTGTTGCAAATATAATCAACAAATACTATGGACAATAACAATCACAAATCTCTTGCCATAACTAGAAAGCGGGCAACATATTCCAGTCGGCCGCATAAAGACAATACAGTAGACCAGAAAGTGGGGATATATGATCGTGTTTAAAAGTAAATAGTTCCGTCTTCTCTGATAATAGGTCTATGATAACTTTTAAATATTTATGTACTTTTTAATTGTCGTCTCCGATTTATTTAGTACTCTTAGGGGTACGTAATCTTGCTTGTAAACAATGGGGGTATCACAATATTAGATTGTAAATGGTATTATTAACATATCATGCTTCTTCTCGGGCTTATACATAGACAATTGTTTAAAAGATCTGAAAGAGAGTGCGTATGGATTAAAAATGAATGATTTGATCGTCAAATGCCTCCTTTACGCCGATGATCAAGTCATATTAGCGTTATCTGAAGAGGAGTTGCAGGCGATGGTTAATGTTATGCATGATTCCCTGAAAATCAAAGGGATGAAAATAAATGTGAGCAAAACGAAAGTAATGGTTTTTGAAAGAGAAGAAAGCATGACAAACTGTGGGGTTTCGATTGAGGGAGAAAGAGTGGAACAAGTTAATGAATTTGTGTACTTGGGTTCAAAATTTAAAGAAAGATAAAGGAATGCTTAGATGGTTTGGACACGTAGAAAGGATGGATGAAGGAAGATTGACGAAACAAATTTATAAGGCGAGTGTGAATGGGCAAATCGGTAGAGGTCGACCTCGGAGAACATATCTCGATCAGATCAACATTGTTTTGAAGAAAGGCCAGGTCAAAAGTACCAACAACCAAAGAGCATGTATGAGAGCACTGATGAAAGTAGAGGAAGCAAAAGATGTGTGTACGAAGCAAGTGGAAGGAAGTGGTCTCTGCCTTCCACTATGGGAAAAAGGCGTGACTTTATGTATGTATGTCTCGGGCTAGTGAATCGGCCTATTTATTGCTTTTGTAACTTTTGTGGCCAATTGCACAGTTAGCAAAACTTTAGCGACGCGTGGCAGTGAAAGAGTCGCTAAAGAGGAAATAACAAGCCCTCCTCTACCTATTTTATTTTTAAATTCGCGCTTTATTTTACTTTAAATGTAACAGTTACTAATAAACGTTTATATGGCGACGAATTATCCGTTCGTGACCCATTTGCAAAGCGAAACAATCGAATGTAGGTTGGTATTGTCCAAATCTACATTTGCTTTGCGAGTACGTTCGTTGAATTGAAATCAGTTTGAGAATAATACAACACAAAAAATAAAAAACATTTAATGAGTAACATGCAATTAAGAAAATATAATACGAAAATATTTAGGATTAACATTCTGAGTACCGAGAGCATTAATTTTTTCTTTGTTTTTTACCCATTTTGTTGTTGTTTTTTATGTTTATTAATAATTGTCCACATGTCGATGATAAATAAAAAAGGTTTTATTGATATTTAGATGTTTAAATTGTTTATACTTAAAACATCAATGCCTAAGAATATTTTAAAAATAGGCCTGAAATTTTTTTTCAAACTTATTTTTGTTAGTAAAATATGCAGATAACATTTTTATTTTTTAAAAATACGAAAAATTTAAGCAAAATAAAACAAAAGTAAGAAATACTCTTTGATTGGAAACTTTACAAACACATTTTTTTTTTTTTTTTTTTATGTTCTGGTTCCCACGAAAAGGGATATCCTGTAATGTTCAGAGAACATCGTGGGAACCAAGGGAAAGAAGGTAGGAGTTGGTGTTCTTCTTAAATTTCTGGAGGTTGTATGCCTCGGGGAACACCTCCCTAGGCAATGAGTTCCAAAGCCTCGCAATTCGTTGGATGAATGAGTCTTTGGAAAGAGATGTTCTGCAGGTCTCCCAAGTGACCACGAAGGGGTGTGAAGACTGAACTTGACGGGTTAATCTCGAAGAGACTGCCAAAGGAGGAACGATTGATGATATTTCAGAAGAGCATCGCCCATGAAAATATCTATAAAATAGAGACAAATCGCCATACAGCGTAAATGCGATTCAATATTGTTTATGACGACCTTTAGGAACTATTTAAGTATCCTTAGATATATGTGATCGACGTCTTGTTGGAATATCTCATTCCAACGGTTTTAAAGATTTTAAAAAAGGTTCTTTTATTGTCTTTAAACCTTTCCAAAAGCATATATCATTTTTTTTTAACAGAATTAAGGTCTAGGGACTAAGGTAGCCATGGTCACATATCGATATTATTGTTGTTTACCATATATTTCATTGCAAACCTTGAAAAGTACGGTCTGGAGTTTTTTTGCATGTCAATAAAGTTGAGACCAATAGCTTTTTCATATGGAACAACAACTGGTGCCATAAAATCCAACAGTCAAAAAGCTCTTCACTAGCATAAGGTCGGTTTTTTTCCCGATATTTATTCCTTCTTATACCATATTTGTTCCCTAACGAAAAAAAATCATGTTCCCTGCTAGCAAAAGTCATACTCCTCGATTAAAGATTAAACTTTTAAAAGTCAGGGTATTTGGGGCATCTTCGAGTATTTGGTTGTTAAAAACGATGGCCATTAATTGTTACATAAGTGTATTTTCGCTAGATATCCTTTTTTTAAATAACGTACATAAAATCGTGGATCCGGCTTTAAGAAGTAGGGTTCCCCATTTTCACGGTAACCTGATCTTTCCCCTTGTCACCGTCCAAAAGGCCCACTGAATGCTCTTATAATTTTTGCTTAAGTCAAATGCCTTCATTGTATGGTTTACAAACATTGTATTGACTTGCAAGCATAAAATGTAAAAGCCTTGTTTTTATTTATGGATTACAATAAAACACAACCTGGTCATATCGCCAATAATCTTTTTATTTCTAATTATTACATCGTTTTATTTTTTATTAATAACAATGTAGCTGTGTTGATTTTATCGGGATATATATAAGATTACGTTTAGCCGAATGAATACGCAAGCTCTGTACCTAACCGTGCAAAGTAGCCCACTTTGTTGAGAGCGCGCCGTACTTCAAAGTGTCCACAAAAGTAAGCAGGTCAGTTGTTCTGTCAGGACCATTCTGTCCGGAAAGACCATACTTTTGGCTTATGGAGAGGGAAATATTTTATAAGGAGTTGAGAAAATAGGCTTTTTCCATGCGCGTGCGACAAGTTTCCGTGGGAGACGCAGCCGAACACAGAAAGTCGTGCAAGTACGAAAAAAGCATTTATGTACGTGTAATAAACGATATTTTTTATTTTATTTACCTGAAAACCACAAATTGTTTAGATATTATCACTAAAAATTGCCACGTCTTTTTTTCGTTCTCTATTGAGTACTCTGCCAGTGGTCTCTCCACTGGCAAATTATGCCCGAGCTCAGCCGTAGAGTGTAAAAGAAAAAAAATATAAAAATATAAAAGTGAGCCGCGCCACCGACCTAGACGGTTAAAGCCGGAAACCCCTAGGTCTTATTGGCACTAGCAGAGCCACACGATAAACAACTAAGATTATGGTGAACCAAATAAATAAAATTATAGAAAAAATATATTGAATACTTTACTCACACAAAAAATTAAAATACACAGCTCAATAACAAAAATATAACAAATATCATCAAAATTAACAGCCAACAATAAAACGAAACTTCAAAAATTACAACTTTATAAGACAACAATAAATCAAAAATCCAAAGTTTACGATTCCATAAAATAATTAAAACAAAGGTAAGAATAACAAACCTTATCAGGTTACCAAAAAAAAACGTATACAAGTAAACTCTTTAACAAAACTTCATCAACGTCCACGTACGGCTGCTAATTTTACTCACGTTTTTACCGGTTACATAAAGATTAACACTGTTAAAACAATCGAGCTTATTTAAAAATATTTTTACAATGGTTGTCCTTTAAAATATCAAAATTGTAGGATATTTACAAATGAGTATGAAGAAAATTTATTTACTTGGACACAAAGAACTATTGAGAACATTACTTTAATCAAGGTTCAGCCTTGGCATATTATCCACTGCAATAAATAGTTTTCAACAGTGTACCATAATAATAAATTAAAACAAAACTTAATCGCGGTGTCAAAAACAAATCACGTCGTTTAAATATTCTAAAACAAACCACTTATAACCTTTGGGTATACGAATTCACTATCCTGTGGCCTACTCCTGAGGGCCTACTCCTGTGGCCTACTCCTGTGGCCGGTTTGAATTATGGAACAGCACCTGCTACTTAACAATGGCTTCCCTTCATCAAATCCCGCACGCGGTTATTTTAACTCGACACCAAAATCCAAAATATCAACAACAAAGGTAAGATAGAATGGTCAAGTTAAAAATTAAATGGTCTTTCTTCAAAATCCAATTAAGATGGCCCAAATACAGCCAGATATGAAAGAAAAAACCGTAGAGGTTCTACTCACGTGTTAATATCAAATCCTTTCAAAAACTCTCACCACCACCTGACTTGGACGACTGACACCAAGCGACTGTCCAACTACTCACTCCCAGGCCGGATATCAGAAAATGACACGGGACACGCGTCAGCCAACCATCTTCGCAAAAATATGTTCCAAACTCATAATCGCGCTCGTCCGTGTTGATAGCCAGCCCATCCACACAGAAAAGCAAACCAAACAATAATATAGCTGACAACACACGACAATCGAGGCCAAAAATCAAGGCAAAATCTAATAACAAAAACCCCCACTCCATCTCCATTGATTAGCAAAAATGTCACAGCCATTAATAATTAAATCCCATCACTACTAGGTATGCAACACTATTTACAACGAATGAAATACTTAAGTTAAAACAAAATACGGTATGCAAAACTATTTACGAGCACCAGACTATCAGAGACCCAATTACTGATGGAACGGTAGAAGGGAAAAAAATAGGCACGTGACAAAATATCAAAAAATTGTAAAAAACAAGCGTTATATACCCCGTTGCTAAGAAAAAGAAGTGCATTTTATCTTTGATATTACAACTAGGTAATTGATGATATAATGTAGAATATGAATCTGTATTGTAAAAAGGCTCTAATTTCTTGCAAATATTACACAAAACCAACACCAACCCGCTTTGGATATTTTAAGTTTTAAAGATATAATAACGATGGCCTTATTTTATATTTTAAACAAAAACTTTATTAATATTGTAAAACAAAAAAAAATTATGAAACAATGCAAAATGTCCAATATTCTCTGAGCTCAAAATTCACAAGGATTGTTTTTTCCGCTAAAACTTCTTATTAATTTAGTGTTGTTTCTTTGGCTGTTTTCAACATAAAGGAGGCTAAACAGATGCTCGGTCCTATTCTCGAAATGAATTTAATGAAAAAAAGTAGTAAAGTAAAATGTGAAAAGCGGCAAGCGCAACGTATTCCTTGTTATCTTCAACTGAGTAGACACAAGAAGAGACGACCGTGTCGTGCAATCTTATTCATGCACCAAAGAAAAAGCAAGACTGCAAAATAAATGTTTTAGGTTGTTGCAAATCTCAAAAGAGTTCACTTAAAATTTTAGTAGTTTAATTGTTTTTATTTGTTTATTTTAATTATTATTTTTTTATTAACAAATTAGTAGTAGTATAAGGTACTGTTGAAAATCAGTACTTCCAACTGTACAATTCCTCTTTGAGAAATTCCTTGATTTTTAAAACTACTCAGTGCGGCCCTGACGCCGACAAAAATCAACTAAAAGTCACGCATTTATTACGTGAACATTAGCATTCGGATATAAACAAAGGGTCCCGTGCAATTTAGAAATCAGCTTAAGAACACGTGCAGTTATTATTCGAGAACATTCCGAAATCGTCGCGCGCAATTTTTAGCAACCATCTGTACGGTCACGTGACCATACAGTAACCAATAAAAACGCTGAATTTAACGCGAGAAGAAGCCACATTCGAAACCGTTTCCGGCTTCTCGCCCTCTTTCCTATTTCGACCGTCTAAGAATACACACGCCCGCCGCTAAGAGCACGGCTTTTCAATCACCGCATGGTAAAATGCACATCAATGAAATTAAATAAAATACATCAAATTCAAGCTAACAACCAGTGAAATTATTTTGAAGATATAGGAGGCTTTAAACTGTAAGCTCCATGTATTAAAGTTATACAATATATTCTCAATGACAAGTGTGTTGTTTCATTAACTGTGATAACAAATTTATGGCAATAAAAGGCAGTAAATCCTTCAGTCTCTAGTAGTAAAAAAACAGATCGAGCCAGCTTTATTGAGGATCCAACAACTACGCAGTGAACGACGTCGTCGAAGAGCAAGTGAGTTTAGGCAACAGAGGTTCCTGCGGTGAAGCTGCTCACACCTCAGAGAATTCTACAGCTTACCACGCCCACTACTACTTGTCCACGGCGCTGGCGCGCTGGTACATAAAACTAATATAAATAACAATCACGAAAACAAAGAATACAAGAACAAACATTATACAAAAGAAAAATAATTTAAAGAAAGTTTTGCATGGATTCATACATAAATACACATAATTTGTTCAGGAGACGCAAGAAAAATATCAAAAAAGTTTTCGCACACACAGGGTCATTCTTTGGGAGTTCCAATTAGACGTTTTAGAGAAACTTGACACAATTCAAATCTGAAAATGTAAGGTGAGAGGTTTTTGGATATATATCTAAAATATTTGGAGCCTCCAACTACTTTCGGTTATACCGGAAGTTGACTATAACTTGCTTATTTTAAAAAGAACACACTGTATATTATTACGTATCTTGATAAAGCTACTCTTGGGGATTCTCCCAATATCAGTGTTTTACGAGATATGACCATTTTTACCACGAAAAAGTGTCCGATTTGACACCCCGTTTCATTATAATTAATGTAAATTTAAACATTTTTTTTGCATTAAGTAGGTATTTCTAGTATTGTGTATTTTTACTAAATTTGGTTATTTTGTTATTAAAATTATTATTATTGTACAGGGTGATTTAAAACGTATGTTTAAATATTTCTCAACTTTCATAAATGGATTTTATATATATATTTTATAACGTTGTTAGACAGAACTGTTACTGCTATTTAAATTGGTTAAAATTACTATTTCCTAATTAAACCGTTATTAAGATATCCAGCTTTTAAATTATGAATTGTAAGTTAGTATTTTATTTTCATTTATTTAAAAACAAACACAATGAAAAATATTTAATTAAAATTTAATAAATTAAAACTTAAAAGTAATTATTATTATTAATCTGGTTTATAGCGTCTTTCGCCTTCCGGTTCCCAGTTGCCAGCCTCTTCGGTCAGTCCAATCTCCTGGGGCTAGATTTCTTTCGGACATCGCTTTCTGAATGCCCCCTATCCATGTTGGTTTTGGTCTACCTCTTTTCCTTCGTTCTGTTGGGGTCCATTTAAGCACTAGTTTGGGTAGCCTTTCATCTGTCATACGTTCAACATGGCCGTACCATATAAGTTGTCTTCTTTGGATTTCATCTATTATAGTTGTGTCGGTCTTTACATTTTGTCGAATTCGGTCATTTGTAACCCTATCGAGACGTGATATGCCAGCAGATCTTCGCCAGAAATCCATCTCCAGAGCTATCAATCGGCGTTCTAATGTTTTATTAAGTTGCCACGTTTCACAGCCTTATAGAACAGTACTTTGAAAGATAGTATTATATATCATATGTTTTTTTTCCCTAGATATATTTTTTGCCCACAACAGCGAGTTTAGGCATCCTATAACTTTCTTTCCTTTTAATATCCGTTGTTCTATTTCCTCCTCAGTACGACCTTTACATGTGATTTTTGTACCCAAATAGGTGTATTCCTTACATATTCCTATTTTTACATTGTCCAGATCCAGATCTGTTGTTTCTGCCCCAATACACAAATATTTCGTCTTGCTCATATTAACCGTTAATCCCCATTCTTCGTATTCTCTAAGAAGTCGTTTTCCCATAAACTCCAGGTCTTCTTTATCTTGGGCCGCGACGACCTGATCATCCGCGAAGTGCAGATTATACAGAGTAGTGTCATCATTTAACTGTATCCCCATTCCATGTCACGCTCGTCTCTACTTCTTTAACACTTCGTTTGAATATATTTTAAATAGTGTGGGGGATAAACTACAACCTTGCCTTAGACCCTTAGTGACGTTTAAACTTTCAGATAGATTATTTCCTAACTTAATTTTGGATGTTAATTGCTGATATAACTGTTTAATAGCTATTATTACAGTGTTATTGATCGTTGATTTCTCTAAGACTTGCCACAGTTTTGTTATCAGGACAGTATCGTACGCTTTTGTAAGGTCTACAAAAAGTAAATGGACTTCCCTATTAGTTGCCACTCTTTTCTCACTCATTTGAACAATGCTAAAAATATGGTCCATGCATGAGCATTTACTTAAAAGTAAATACTCATAAACTTCTTCCTGTTGATGCTGTCAACTAAAATTATAGCATCATTTTTGTTTTCCATACACTCTGCAATAACAATACAAACACATAATCCATAGGTTAAAAGTTGATTTAGGTATAGGAAGTTGTTAAAGAAACTTGTAAAAGTTCTGTCTAACAACGTTATAAAATGCAGGGTGATCCATTTAAGAAAGTTGAGAAATCTTTAAATTTGAATCACCCTGTACAATAATCATTTTATTAACAAAATGAGCAAGTTAAGTAAAACTACATAATGCTAAAAAAAGATAATGCAAAAAAAAAGTGTCAAACTTCTAGACGAAAAGTATTGATAAATAAACTAAAATATTCAAATATATATTACTGCAAAGATTCCCTGAGAATAGCTCAAATTTACCTTCATTGCTATACCAAAGAAATCAATCCACTTCAAAACGATGCAATTACTATCGTACCATAAACCTAAAAACCTTCTTACAAATTTTACCTATAAGATTATACTCGAAATGTGAAAAGTATATAGGTAACACTTAATTTGGATTTCGAAAGGCAACAGGAACAAGAGAGGCATTGTTTTGCATACAAGTTCTATTTTAGAGATGCAGAGATATGGACTCTGACCTACATGCATTCTTTGTGGACTATCAGAAAGATTTTGATAGAGTAAAACATAACAAGTTAAAAGAAGATTGGTATTGGCAACAATGAACTCCGGATAATAAAATATCTCTACTGGAATCAAACAGCACAAGTTAAAAACAAAGGTCAGATGACTGATGAAATAAAAATTCAACGGGGCGTGCGACAAGGGTGTGTGTTGTCACCACTTTTATTTAACATATATTCAGAAGAAATATTTAATAATGCGCTGTGTGATCCAACAGCAGGAACTACAACAGATGTGGCTGTATCGACGTATACTAAAAATCCCTTGGACAGCATATGTTACAAACAAAAGAGTACTTGACATTTTAAACAAGAAAATGTAGATCATGAGTACAGTTAAAAGTCGGAAATTGGAAAACTTAGGACACATCATGAGAAACAGCGAAAGATACGGTCTGTTGCATCTTATCCTACAGGGAAAGGTGCTTGGAAAGAGGTAACAAGGCAAAAGGAGGATCTCGTGGCTTAAAAACCTAAGAACTTGGTTTGAAAACTCCACCACGGGTCTATTTAGGGCAGCAGTTGATAAAATAATTATTGCCAGAATGCTCGCCAACGTCCGGTAACAAACAGGCACTGAAAGAAGAAGAAATACCATAGACAAATTTTTATTTTTAGTTTTCCTATGACTAATACAATATGTCATTAAACGTCAACCTTAAGTAAAAAGTTTTGTAAGCATTTAAATGCTTGCTACATTTACAACATCATATAAAAGTTTAAAAAAATTAATATTTTAATTACATCATAGTTAAAAACATTTTATTTTTTAAAAATCTATAAATCAAATAATTTTTAATAAATTTTTTATGAAGTTTTTATTTAAAAACGTTTTAAATATATTTTTTTTAAATAATGTTTGTAACTCTGTTGATGGTTTATGTTAAAGCATAGAGTGCCCTCTTTATCTTTTCTCCCCTAAAAGTACTATTAAACATTCTTCGTTGTATGTATTCCTAAAGAAAAGTAGTAAATTAAAATAAAAAGTAATAAACGGGTACAGTCAAATAGGAGCAATGTTCTGTTTTATAAATGAGATCATTTAATATTAGTTACGTGAAAATTTGTGCTGAATCTTTCGCATTTTATGAAATATTATTATTTAAGAAATTCTCCGGCTAATATTCGAGAAAATTGAAAGCTTGTCCAAGTAAATCAACGTTAAACGGCTACAAGGTCTTTCTTAATTAAAATTAGTGTTAAAATTAATAAATAACGATCTGCCCTAGACAGCGGATCGGCTAAATTAATCGATTTTGTAACTTTAACAATCTCAGCTGGTCAAAACTTGAAAATTTTGCAGATGAATTAAATTGCAGCGATTATTTAAAATAAAATTATTTATTTATGCAAGGAAAGGAAACAGTTCTGCATTTAACAGCAGAAAATTAAAATTTATGTTTTAGTATATTAGTAACGAGTGTTTAATTGATAAGTGTCTAGAGAAGTTTATAAACGAGTAACGTACTGTACTTTTTCTACGAACTATCCGTCTGATTTGCGTTTCAGGAATGCAGACTATTTCGGATATTTGATCACATATTGTGTTTTAAATTTATTATTATTCTTAGCATAGAATAAATTGTCCACAAAGATGAGGGTTTTATTTTTTTAGACAGTTCTTGGAAATTTGCAAGTAACATATTCTGAGAATGACACTGTTTGTTTATTTTTTCGCCATTCCTTAAAAAGAATGTACGTTCGTATTGACTCCGAGATTTTTGTGGACGCAAAACACCTGAAGCTGTGCTGCTTGTAATATCTTAGGAGGTGTACCCCTTGGAACATTTTCCATTTTACTTTTATCTGATGATTTTATTTTCAACTAAAA
This sequence comes from Agelastica alni, assembly GCA_950111635.1. Classification (NCBI taxonomy): domain Eukaryota; kingdom Metazoa; phylum Arthropoda; class Insecta; order Coleoptera; family Chrysomelidae; genus Agelastica; species Agelastica alni. The sequence continues at coordinate 27,277,263 of OX467711.1, read as the reverse complement.
ATTTTAAAACAAATAGGCGTACAGTTAAAATAAGCTCGAACAAATTCTGAAAATGATAGTTTCAACAATAATGGACAGACTTGTCACGTGCCTATTTTTTCTATAGTTTCATATTCATGGTTGCATACAGTATACACTATGCTATAACTCGAATATATCATTCGTTGTAGATAATGTTGCATAACTTTCGATAAGTGGTTTGTAATTTCTGTGTGGATGGGACTGGATATCCACACGGACGAGGCACAGATTTGAGAAGATTGTCGGTTGACGTTTATTCCGCGCCATTTTTATTGATTTTCGGGATAGGAGCGTTAGTCGTTTGGAGAGCTTCATCGAAGTCGGAGGTGTTGGTGATGGTTGCTGGGGACGGTGCGTTATTAGCACGTGTGCGGAACCTCTATGGGATTTCTTTCATATCCTGCTGTATTTGGGCCATCTTAATTGGATTTTGAAGAAAAACCATTTGATTTTCAACTTGACCATTTTGTCTTGCCATTGTTGTGGATATTGTTGGAGTTGGTGTCAAGTTGAATAGCCGTTATCGGGATTTGTTTGAGGGAAGCCATTGTTCACTAACTGGTGCCACCCCCATAATCTAACCAGCCCCCGGAGTAGTCCAGGAGTAGCACCGGAGTAGGCCACAGGAGTACATGTGAATTCGTTTACCCAAAGGTTATCAGTGATTTGTTTTAAATATATAATGCCTTGTCTCGTTCGACACCACCAATAAGTCTTGTTTCAGTTTATAAGTATAGTACTTTGTGAATTCGTATATCCAAAGGTTATAAGTGATTTATTTTTAAATATATAACGCAGTGACTCATGCTGACACCACTATTATGTTCTGTTTTGTTTATTAGTATAGTACATTGTTGGAAACTATTTATTGCATTAGATAATATGCCAAAACTATTGGATTAAAATAACCTTCTCAATAATTCTTTATGTCCAAGTAAAAACATATTTTCTTCCTACTTATTTGTAAATATCCTACAATCTTGATATTTTAAAGGACAACCATTGTAAAGGTATTTTTAAATGAACTTGATTGTTTTAGCAGTAAAAATCTTTATGTAATGAGTTAACTGATATATATATATATATATATATATATATATATATATATATATATATATATATATATATGTTTTACCTTTTGTTCTTTGCCTTCATGTAAATGTTTGAGTTAATGTTATTAATGAGTTAATTTATATATGTCTTACTTTTTGTTGTAACTTGGTAAAGTCTGTTACTCTTACTGCTGTTCTGGTTATTTTATAAAGTTGTAAATTTTACATTTTTGGTTTGTTTTAGCAAGGAAATTTTATCATAGCTGTTAACTTTGACTATATTTGTTATGATGTTGCTATTGAACTGTGTACCTTAATTATCTATTGTGTGAGTAAAGTATCCAACATATTTTTGCTATAATTTTATTTATTTGGTTCACCATAATCATAGTTGTTTATCTTGTAGCCCTGCTAGTGCCTATAAGATCTAGGGGTTTCCGGCTTATACCGTCAAGCCGGTGGCACAGCTCACTTTTATATTTTCTTCTTCTACCCTCTACGGCTGAGCTCGGGCATAATTTGCCAGTAGAGAAACCGCTAGCAGAGTACTCGTTAGAGAACGAAAAAGACGTGGCAGACTCACGAAAATGTTTTAGGCCGTTCTCATGGCTTAATAAACCGATGAAATCAAACGGTAACCATAGTAATGTATTTAAAGAACTAAGTTGCCACAGTTATTTGTTTTAAATCGCAAAAAGTCACACCTTGTGAGAACCTGTGACTAATCAATCATTTGGCGTAGTACATTTTCGTACGCTTAATGCCACATTAGTTAAGTGAACAGAAAAAATAAATTTTGTTTGAGGTAAACTGAAATTTTTTTAATATTACTTATAAAAAAACGAAAAAGATATAAGGGCTACATGGGAAGATTACATTACTGAGTCATTCACCAGTAAAAGAGATGAGGTGTTGTTAAACATAAAAAACGAAGGACCCAAAATATTAAAATCCGAAGTCGTGCACGCCATCTCAATCGCCAAAAATAGGAAGGCATGTGGGCCAGATTGATTACCGATGGAAGCAATCAAGTTAATCAATAAAGACAATATGGAATTAATAATAAGGTTATTTACTAAAACAAGACGAAACAGGTGACATCCCGTATGACTGGCTAAAGTCTACAATTATTACCTTACCTAAGAAGCTACATCCAAAACAATGTAGCGACTATAGACTAATAAGTCTCATGTCACACATGCTGAAAACATTTCTGCGTATACTTCATGCCCATATTAGAAGTAAATGCGAAGAAGGCCTAGATCAATCACAGTTCGGCTTCAGAAATGCGTTTGGTACAAGCGAGGCACTGTTCGGAATCGACGTGATGCTACAGAAATGCCGAGACCAACGTAGGGACGTGTTCATATGCTTTCTGGACCATAAAAAAGCGTTTGACCGAATTCACCTTAATAAACTTCTGGTAATATTAAAGGAAAAGGGATTAGATAGACAGGATATTCAGTTAATAAAGAATCTGTATTGGGGACAAAGAGCATGTGCAAGAGTAGGTAATATAACAACAGACGATATTGCAATACAAAAAGGAGTAAGACAGGGATGTATACTAACTCCACTGCTTTTCAACCTCTATTCCGACCGAATATTTAAAGAAGCTCTTGAAGAACTGGGAAACTGCGGAATTAAAATTAATGGCTTACCCATAACAACAATTAGATATGCTAATGACACGGTAATACTATCAGACACAATAGAAAATCTGCAAACATTGCTAGACAGAATTAACACAGTTGGAATAAGATACGGCTTGAATATCAACTCTAATAAAACAAAATTCATGGTAATGAGTCGTACGGTACAGAATAACGTCAATCTAAACCACGATGGTACCCCATTAGAACGTGTCACAAAGTTTAAATATCTCGAAAGCATCATAACGGAAACACTGGACCCTGATACAGAAATAAAAAGTAGAATAAAGATGGTGCGCGCAGCGTTCAATAAAATGAGACCGCTTCTTTGCAATGATGATTTGAACCTTAAGCTAAGACAACGGATGACTGAATGTTATGTATGGTCAATACTGTTGTATGATATGGTGACGTGAACACTCAAGATCAGTACAATGAACCGATTAGAGGCATTTGAGATGTGGCTGCACAGGAGAATGCAGCGCATACCTTAGGCGGACCATGTAACAAATGAGGAAGTCTTTAGAAGTGCTAAAGCTGACAGGCAGTTAATGACCACCATAAAATGCCGCAAAATTGCATACCTTGGTCACATACTAAGAGGAGATAAATATCAACTATTCCAAATAATAATGAAGAGGAAAATAGTGGGGCGCCGTGGACCTGAAAGAAGGCAACAGTCATGGTTGAAGAACATTCGTGAATGGACAAATATACGTTCAGTAGGAGAACTCATACACTTAGCAGAAGATCGAAATGCTCTAGCCAGAGTGATAGCCAACGTTTGGGAGACCAGATAGGGCACATGAAAGAAGAAGAAAAAATAAAAAACGGTAATAAAAGTAATTTATTTTTTTGTTAACAAGATATTTATACTTTTACACAATTTTCTAAGTTAACCTTTTTGTCTTTTGCTCTCTAAAAATATGGTTTTTAAAAACTTCGATGCTCTTTTGAGGGTGTGTAAAACGTTAAATATTTACTTTTTATTGACATTCTGGAACAAAAAGAAGTCTTTAGACGATTTATCATGACAATAAAACATTAATTCGATGTGTGTCTGCTTTAAATAGGCAATTGTTTGACGTGCCATGTGAAAGCTGGCTTTATTATGATAAAGAATGATTGGTTCATGTTACAGTTAATAATTGTTGCTTTATTTTTTTAAAAACACCAAATATGAGTTACATTTTACCATGTTATGTTCTGATTTTGAAATTATTAGTAGAATTTTTAAGCATTTTATTACAGCCAATATGCCAGAGCCTTTTTTGAGATATTTTTCTCTCTTAAAGGTGAATGTCACTTAATTTATTTTTAAAATTATACAGCTTCGATAACCCAGGTCTACAAAAAATGTGGTTTTGTTTGTTGTTAGGCAGCTGGTAATTATTTTCGAAATAATTTGCTGCGTGGGAAGGGCCAAGGTTAGTAGACGGCTATCACACCAGTATTTTAAGATATTTGAGGTTATGTACACAACGCTTAAAATTTCTTTGGTCCTTTTTTTCAGTAGCATAAATAATTACTACTCTAACCCTTTAAAATAAGCTTTTTAGTGGACAACTACGAGTTTACCGACCATTTAAAGTTATGAAATCTATTCCAACAAAGTAATAATCATTAACATTAAATTATTGGGGTATGCATATTGGGTTTTTGGGGTCGATGGTTATGAATAACCTGGACACTGATGGTAACCGATATGAGGAGACTGGAGGCATTTGAGATGTGGATATACCGGAAAATATTGAGAATCTTATGGGTAGAAAGAATAACCAACGTGGAAGTGATGAGACGTATGCATAAGGAGAGAAAAGTGATTCCGACAATTAAGAAAAGAAAACTGCTGTAGATGGGACATGTTATGAGGGAAGAAAAATATCAAATGCTACAAATAGTTATGCAGGAAAAATCCAAGGGAAGAGATCTATAGGAAGAAGATGAAATTCATGGCAGATGAGCGTTAGGGATTGGTTTGAATGCAGTAATAATGAACTATTTAAAGCTGCGGTTTCAAAAATAAGAATTGCTATGATGATTGCCAACCTTCGAAGCGGAGACGGCACCTGGAGAAGAAGAAGGTTATAAATATAAAGTAAAAAAATTAAAATTTTCCTTTTATAATGTACACAAATTGATATGGGTCTCTAAAAATTTCAATTGGGGATTTTAGGGGTTTCTGATTATGAATATCATATTTAATAGGGACATTGTTATTTTTAAATTGGCATAAAAAAAGATTTATAAAAAACTTTTATTAAAAATTATTTTTTTTATTGTTAAGCTGACAATAATTAATAATATTTATTTACAATTCGAAAATCACAGTGACAAAAAGCAATTAAATATGAAGGCAGCAAACTCTGAAACCTTGACGTAGTCAATTTCAGCAGACGTATAAACTCAATCAACATGGAATTATTTTCAAGATGAAATACATAATTCAAAACATCGTTCCACATTTATCAAAAAATAAGGCTTAGTCGCGTTACAATAATTTCATCATTCACAGGTAACTCACGCGAAAATATATCTTGAAACTTTGGTAAAAGGAAATACTTGTCTGTCACAGCATAAAATAATTCTATATGGCATTTTGTGAATTATTTTTTCGGTATTACACTTGGTTAATAGGTTTTGGGGTTTAATCTGAGCAACTAATCTGATAATCACCTACGCGTGCGACTGCCGCAGGTCTGAGTACGTTCTAAGATATACTCCAGTAAGTTTTTAAATTGGTAAGTTTGTTATATTCATCTTAAAAAAAAAATAAAAAGCTTATTACTGAAAATACCTATTAGGGATTAATATTCTAATGTTTTCGAAAAAAAAATTTTGTAGTTACACTTTTATAATAGTACCTTACATACAAAGTGTATCAAAATTCATGCGAAAAAATTTGGGAGGTGATTGCTCGCATAAAATAATGATAGATCTCACCTAAAACACAATTTCTTCAGCCCATCCACTTCCTGGATATCAGACTTAAAAGGTGGTGAGTAAAATTATTTTTTTTTTCAAATTTAAGTAAAGATAGAAACTTAAAATTTTGTCATTTCCTTGCACTCACATAGGACTAACCACCGGAATTTTTTAACATTAAAATAAAATAAGCATCACTTACTTTATTTAATATTAAATCTTTTTTAAGATTTAGTTTTGTAAAATAAAAATATAACTTGATATCCCTATTTATTTAAAAACATTTCTAATCCTAAACTTTTTTCTAGAACCAATAGATTCAGTGAACAAAAAAATAAAATGAAATTGCTTACACCAGTTTTCTCGAAAATGGTATTTTTGAACTACTTGAGGACATCCCACTTAATATAAGACAGAACATGTGGTTCATGAAAGATGGTAGTCTCACAATCATCGATCTCCAGAATTAAATTCATGTGTTTTCTGGTTCTGGAGTTACTTTACAACACACCAATACTAGAAATACTAGAATCGTATTTAAATAGCGTGTGAAACTATAAGAAATACCCTTAAAATATTTGAACGTGTTCGACGATCAATGAGACAAAGAGTACATTCATGTTTTTTGGCTAGGGGCGGTGATTTTTAACATTTTTTATGAATCATATTTTATTTTTGCATTTTTCATCTTTACTGTTATTTAGAAAAATAATAAAAATCATAATATTAACTTCCCAGTGGGAAGTTATAGTAATGGGTCCGATTGTGCGAATCTTAGTCTTGAGTCTTGAGTCCCCAGAGTCGAATACAATAGTTTTCAAGTGGACGTCTGTGTGTGTATGTACGTATGTGCGTATTTTCGTACGTTCGGAATTATTTTTCGTCAAGAAAAAATCTTTGAAAGAAAAGGACCAGGAAGACAAAAGATATCATGGCTCAAGAATATTAGAACCTGGTTTAACAAAATGTCCCCTTCCGGATTGCTGCAGAAAGAGTCAGCATTGTTATGATGGTCGCCAACATCGCAATGTATTGCCACCCTAAAAAGAACAGAAGTTTTCGAAATTTACTGCAGACGTCACTGAAAATTTAACATTTAATTAATGGTTGTTTAAAGAAACCCTTAACATGGTATTAAATAACCAAAAATAAAAGTAAAATTAAAATTCACCAGAAGCTCAACAAAAACAATCGTATATTCAAGTTGTAATGTAATGCATCCCTCCAGCGATAAAACTTTCAATAGACCTTTTTACTTCGAGATATAAATTTTGAAGATTAATATTTTTTAGTTTTATTGGTGTTAAACTTTTTATTAACAAAAAATATTATCAATTTTGACAGCGTCAGCACTATATACCTTTGAAATATATAACATTTTAGTACGTCTGCACTTAAATATTAAATTTGCTTTTAGTATATTGTGTTGTAGTGAATCATTTATCTCTTTTTGGAGAGTAATACGTTTCCCCACAGAATCGTAAATAATAAAAGGATTCATCTCGACGTTTCTATGCCTACACATAAATTTTATTAGGGGTTATGGTAATTCGAGGTATAAGAAAAGTTGTGTGTTATTGAACAGATAGAATGTTGAAAAATTATCTATTTTTTTCATTTCAATTTTAATTTTATATTAGTTAACTTAAAACTAATATTTTTTTAAATTATAAAAAGGAAAAATTCTCGGTAAATTTGAAAAAAAAAACGGTTAAGATTTGATATAATATAATACACAACGTACTCTCTAACAGAATATTCGCTCCAAATTACGTCTCAAGACAATACTAGTTTTTTCATTTTCCAAACTATGAGTATGCTTCGAGGCGCACAGCTGTTGTACTGCGTCCTCCTCTATCGCATCGAATAGTATGCGCAATGCCTCCCTGTCATACATGTTTGCTTGCTCCAATTTTGTAATTTATTTATTTATGAACGGATTTTCCCAAGCAATACTACTGCATTTTTAATAAAATTGCCTAAATTTTAATATATATTTCATGCGGTTAGCAGATGAGCGCAATTATTAATATCAACTTACCTGTTTATACACGGCAACCAGTTAATACGGACCAGAAAAAGTAGACAATCTACCTGTTGCATGTTGTATACAGGGTGGCCAACCGAAAACGAAACGGAGCCATTTGCAGGAACCTCGTCAACATTTTAGAAAAACGCTCAGACCCGTCGATTTTTGAATAAAGGAGAACACTCGTTTCCGGTATTTTTGACTCCACTACCTTCGACTTCAAGTGAGGGTAAGAATTACCCCAAAATTTTTAAATAGCATTGGGGGTCGAATAAAAGCTCTGACAATTATTTTTACAATAGTCTTTAAATTTTACATTACCTCCTATTACTTATTAAATAGTCTTAGTTATTACCACCCGCTTTCATACAATAATAAAGATTTTGTTCACGCACATTGCGAAGAATTACCGGAAAAATTCGACGACTTTTGTCAACGATTCTTTGACGCAAATCTTCAAACAACGCTGGTTGTGTTTTATAGATTTTACTTTTCAGTTGTCCCCACAACAAAAATCAAGTTGCAATAAATCTGGCAATCGTGGAGGCCATTCAATGCTGCTTCTTCTCTCAATCCAATGCCGTGAAAAACATTGGTCTAAATATTGACGAACATACATACATACATAAAGTCACGCCTTTTTCCCATAGGGGTAGGCAGAGACCACTTCCTTTCACTTGTTACGGTTCTTAGACACATTTTTTGCTTCCTCTACTTTCATCAGTGCTCTTATACATGCTCGTCGGTTATTGGTACTCTTGACCTGGCCTTTCTTTAAAATAATGTTGATCTGATCAAGATATGTTCTTCTAGGTCGACCTCTACCGACTTGTCCATTTACACTTGCCCTATAAATTTGTTTCGTCAATCTTTCTTCATCCGTCCTTTCAACGTGTCCATACCATCTAAGCATTTCTTTATCTATCTTTGTAATCACATCTTTTTTTACACCACAGTGTTATCTTATCTTACTATTCTTTACTTTATTCAACCGAGTCACTCCAGCTATACTTCTCAGACTACTCATTTTTGCAGCATTAATCCTATTTATGCTTTTTCTGCCAAACCCAACATTCACTACCATACATAAGTGTAGGAATCAACACACCTATATGCACAGCCAGACGTGCCTTTTTTGACACCTTCTGGCTATTCATAAAGCTATGCAGTGCCCCATTCATTTGTTTTCCTGCCAACACCCTTCACTTAATGTCACTGTCATACTTTCCATCTCTCGTAAATTTTGAATCCAAGTACACAAATTCATTTACTTGTTTCACTTTTTCTTCCTCACTCTAAACTCCACAGTTTTTCATGCTTTCTCCTCTTTCAAAAACCATCACTTTTGTTTTGTTTACATTTATTTTTTTCCCTTTAATTTTCAGGGCATCATGCATATCATTAACCATCGCCTGCAACTCCTCTTCAGATGACGCTTATATGACTTGATCATCGGCGTAAAGAAGGCATTTGTCGATCAAATTATTTATTTTCAATCCATACGCATTCTCTTTTAAACAATTGTCTATGTATAAGTTAATCAGCCATGGCGAAGCTACAATCGCCGCATAATGCGGAGGAGCACCGTCCTGTTGAAAATAAAAATTATCTACGTCATACTGTGGATTATTTTCAAATATTTTTAGTCAAGGCAGGGTCAATAGTGTCTTCCAGTAATTGCAAATACATTTCGCCAATCAAATTGCATGGTAGAATAAAAGGACCCACCAGTCAGTCACCGCAAATGTCAGCCCATACATTTAATTTCTCCGGTTGCTGTGTATGCACCTTGTGAAAAACTCTTGGGTTTGAATAGGACTAATAGCGGCAATTGTGGCGATTTACCGTCACGTGCAAGAAAAAATAGGTACTAGGTACTAAATTTATACCATTGGCGCACTTAACTCAAATGAATGACATTTTTACCGTTCGTGATTGTTTGCAGATAAGTCCCACATTTAAAATCTTATTTCTCAATAAGTAAAGGGCGAATTTTTAAAATTGAAAGACTATTGTAAAGACGTCTTATTCGACCCCCAATGCCATTTTAAAATTTTGGGGTAATTCTTACCCTCGCTTGGGGTGGAAAGAAGTGGAGTTAAAAATACGGGAAAAGAGTGTCCCTCTTAAATTAAAAATCGACGGGTCTGGGCGTTTTTCTAAAATTTTGACGAGATTTCTGCAAATTACTTTTTCATTTTCGGTTGGCCACCCTGTATAATACTTAGAAGGCGGTTAAATGAAGCTGGATTAAATAGTAAGAGATTAGCCACTGCACCCTTGCTAACTAGAAATAAAATGATTGCCAGTTTACGTTTTGTCGAAATCATCAAAATTGGTCTGTGGATAATTAAAAAATAGTTTTATTCGCAGATTTAACATGAGTTAGCCTTAAATGTTCAGATGATCGTAAAGTCTGGTGAAGACTAGGAGAAAGGTTTGCTCCTTACAATATCAACATTCGGCAGTGGCTTTGTTATGTTCTGGGGTGGTGTATATGCTTTAACGCTCGCAATGAATTAGTTCCTGTCTGTACGAGATTCATGAATGTTAATTACTATCTTGAGTATATCGTAATAGAATATGTGATGCTTTTTGGTTCGTTTTAAGAACCCAATTTCCTGTTAATGTAAGACAATTCTTGATCTCACATAGCTGGGGAAGTACTTGATTATCTAAATTAAGTTGGTATACCGGTTATTCAGTGGCCACCAAGATGCCCGGTTCTGAATCCGATCGTGTATTTATGGGATCACCTAAAAGAATATCAAACGTCAAATACCTGCACCTAGAAACCTGAGAAAACTTAAAATTACAGTTGTAACAGCTAAGAAATGAATTCACCAAGATTTCATCCAAAATTAAATAAGAAGCATGCCTAGAGGCATAAATGCTGTGATACGAAGTAAAAGAAGCAACACACACTACTTGTGTCGCACTTTTACCATTAATTTCACTACCAGTGTTCTATTAACACCATCATTTATTTTTTTAACTATTAAATCTTAGTCTTAAAAATAATTTTAATTACAATTTTATTGAAAAATATTATTATCCAGGAGTGTGTAAAAAGGTTTTTAAACGTCGCAATTTTATAAAGATACACTCTAAATAAACTTAATGAGGATTTTTTTTATAAAATTACTGCTATTTTAACTCAAACTGGATTCTACTAAACAAGTTTTACCGTGAAAATTTAACATTCATGAAATATTACGGTAATAATCATAAACCATTGCTTTAAAAGGCCGTCCGCTGTAGAGTGGGTGTTATTATTTTATGAAAATATGCATTTGATTAAAAAGTAACATGTTTATTGTACTAAATTATTTCATTCTTACCTTTAAATATGTTATTACACTCGCATACCAGATGTGCATCTAATTGCATAGTTCATTTATTTGCTTAAAAGCATTTGATAGGTTTTAAAATATTTAACTGCTACTTTTTTAATTTGCAATTAAATATTTTGAATAACATAAAATACAGTTTTCATAACTTTTCTTTTAATTACAATTTTGCTGCAATATTATACTTCGTGTAAAACTTATTTTATTAAAATTGCAAAACGCTTTCAGCTGTTAAACAATCATCAGTGCGTTACCTGCAAGCAAGTTATAGAATAATTAAAGAAATTAAAGTAAATGGAGAGAGTCTTTATTACTTACTCGTCAGGTAAATAGGTACAAGAAGATACACCAGAATAAAATCTACAAACATTGTACAAACGATTACTTAAACAGATAATACCTTGAATTGCCCCTTTTTGGGGTCTTGAGTTGACATTAGACATAGACATAATACATTGACAGGTAAAATTTCTGGTGACTACAGTAAAATAAGGTGCTCAGTGGTGGGAAAAAAACTATGAAATTAGATAGATAATGACTTGATTATGAATATTAAAGTAGATCGAGAGTCAGACTCAAGGTGAACGGAGCTAAAGTAACTAAGGTCTGACTAGTTCCATGGATAGTAGTGGTAATCACAAAGAAACAAAATTGTTATTTTAGTCGTCACTGTAAAGAAACCTGTTTAATTGCACTTGTTTATTCAGACAAAGGCTATTATTCTGTAATTTCTTATCAATTTGTAAATCTTCTAAAAAGTCGTGGTGGGGCGAGAAACTGTAAGGAGAAGTGGAGTTTGCGTGGTTTACTTGGAACTGTTGCCATTGGCCTCTCTGGAGATGTCACCGTTTGTCTCGATGGATATGGTGATGTACTTTGATAGTACCGATAGTGCCGAGGGTTTTGTGGGTCATCACCGTGGTAATCTTGATTTATTACACGTGTACACACAGTATAAAATTGGGTAAGCCTGCAGGGTAAGACAGGATTACGGTTAAAATGCTGAAGGCTGGACAGGGCGTAAAAACTAGTCTGCTGTACCGTCTTTTTAACCTTTGTTAGAGGAGCGATAGCTAACTTATTTAAGGCAGTTATCATGCCGCTTTACAAAGAAAAAGGTTTGCAGCAGGTCTGTAAGAACTACCGATGCATTAGTTTACTTAGCATCTTCGGCAAACTGTATGCGAAGTAATTGATTAAAAGAGTGATGAATAAAACTGAGGAAGCAGGATTAAGAAGGGGAAGAAAATGTATGTATCAGGTCTTTTCATTATAAGGTATGGTCGAAAAATTCTTGACTAAAAGTCAATGTATGGGATGACCGCTAGTTTGATAGGAGCACTGAAGTAAAAGAAGCATAAGATGTGTGTTAGAACCGTAGCAAGTGAAAGAAAGTGGTCTTTGCTACTCCTACCGGAAAAATGGGTGACTATATGTATGTAGTTACATGTAATTTACGATGCACTGACATACAAATGAATTGTTAATATAACGTTTGACAGCGACTGTCAAAACGCGATAAAATTTATAAAACATAAAAATGGTAGGTAGTGTTAATACCTTGTAAAGAAAAAATTGTTTTAATTGTTGGAAAAAACTATAAGAGTCATAAAGAAGCAGCGATTATTTTTAATAAAAGGCATCCCAATGAAAATATTAATCATCCAACAGTTACAAAAATAATAAACAAATTTAAGACTAGTGGAAGTATTAACAATAATTTTTATTAAAAAACGCCAAAAAATTGTTGCCAATGAGAACACCCAGTTAGAAGTAATGTTGTCTGTTGTAGAACATTCAAAAATCTTATTGCGCATAAGAAAGTCGTTGATACAACAAAATTTAAGTAAAGATATAGTGGCAAGAATTTTAAAACGAAATAATTACAGATCATTCAAACCAAAAATCGTTCACACATTGAAAGAAAGGGATTATGATAGGCGCTTTAATTTTTGCTCTCTCATCTAAGGAAAACTAAAGAGGACCCTTTTTACGAAACGTATAATTTTTTCCGATAAGCCAACATTTTCTTTAAATGGAACTGTCCCGTCACAACATTGTCGCTGGCGGTCCAAAAAAAATTCCAATTTGACAATAAAGTCTTGTGACCAATATTCCTTTAAGAGCTCTGCCTCATTAAGACGCCATGGCGACGTCACCAGCGGCGCAGGCCTGGCTACTTCTGGTCGCCAAGTCGAGTGGCCATGGCGTCTCGACAGTTAGTTCGTTTACGTTGTCAGGAATGGATATAGAAGAAATCGCACTTCTTTGTTATCTACGTCGCACAAAAATGAAAAAGGAAAAGAAAAAAAAGAAACCATGGGTTTATCCTTTTATATCAGATCGAAGCCAAAATAGTATTTTTTTAAACTGTATGGAGATTTATAAAAATATCCTGAAAAATTTTTCAATTACACGTCGTCCCAACCTTTAATTTTTAAGTTACGATCGGAATAATCATTTGATGAACTATCCCATAAACAAGGACGGTTTTGAATTTTTATTATAAATTTTTCAGTATCGAAACTCATTTTTTACATCAAGTAATTAATATCAGTGCTTTTCGGTGGTCTGGGTGCGACCCGAGAGTTCAAAAAGACTAACTTCCCAGTGGAAAGAATGAAAAAATACCATATGTGTTGGTATTATTAAAATAATTATAATTATAATTTAAATTATTATTATTATTCTAACTTTAAGCATAAAATGCTGGTAACAATATTCAAATGTTATAAACAATGCTTGATTATTACTAACAATAATTTTCCACTGTTATAGCGTCTTTAATGCTATTCTCTCAATACTGACACAAGTTTAAAATTCTCCAATTCCTATTTTTTTTTATAAAATGTTGTCAACACATTTTTCATAAAAATATTCCCAATATACAATAATCATATTATTCAAAAGATCTTTAAATTCTGTATTAAAAATAGTATAATTTATAAATTGTAAAATTCGGGTAGTTTACCATTTTTTAAGTTTTCTGATTCTCCATAAAAAACAGCTAGACCGATTTTGCTAAAAATCTAATCAGTTCTAAGTTGCGCAATTATGCGTCGAATGAAATTGGTCCTACGTCGATATAATAATTTGTTCTCGAGATAATCGAGACGAAAAATAATTCCTAACGCACATACGTACATACACACACACACAGACGTCCACTTAAAAACTATTGTATTCATCTTGAAATGTGGAGATATGTCAAAATTCGGGATTCGCAAAATCGGACCCATTACTATAACTTTCCACTGGGAATTTAATATTATATTATGAGCGAACTTTCAAAATGGCGGCTGACTGGCGACTGAGTGAGGGAGGTGCAGTTTACACGTGTACATTATAGTTGCAACGTCGCCAGGCCACCAGAGTATCCAGAAGCCACGTAGGGAGCTGTAGCTGTAACTCGTGACCACGCTTCCAAATTGCAAAGTGAGTTAGGTACCATACATTCAATATTAACTGCTTGGATACGTAGCCAGCGACGTCGCCATGGCGTCTTAATGAGGCAGAGCTCTTAAAACGAACGTGTGGTGTGGTATTTACAAGGACACATTAATAGTACCGTACTTTTATTTTCCATTTTATGAGTGCTGAACGTTCATTACAATTTTTAAAGAATCAAATCAATGACTTCATAAACAAACTACCATTTTAAAAACTTCAATGTATTTGGTTTCAACAGAACGTTGACTCATGCCGCAGTGCATCAAATGTTAGGGTATATTTTAAACATATGTTCATTGGAAAAGCTATTCACGGATATTCAGATTTTTTTGGGCCTGCTATATCCCCCTCTAGAAAACTTCTTATGGGGTTACTTAAAACAGAAAGTTTATCAGCAAGGGTCGTTTGATGATCTTAATTATTTGGAGATATTAATAACAGAATCGTGCCGGAAAATTTCTCCACAAATGATAAGGAATGTATTACAGGAATTTGCCAATAAAACGATGATATGTATTAAACGAGAGGGTGAATATGACGAAGCAATATTGAAAGAATTTAAAATTAAATTTCTATTTATTTATAGTAGTAATATTATGTTTTTACGCAACTTATTTCTCTTGTGCAAAATTCATATTTTTTAACAAGCCTCGCATACGCCTAAAACATTGGATATGTGATTATTGTATTTTAAATTTAAAAAGTTTTTATAATAAATAACTTTTTTTGCTTAAATTTATAATAAAAAAAACTTAAGTAGAGATACTGTATACAAAATTCCATTGTTAACAATATCATGCGACAATGAAATGTTTTCGTTATAAGCAAATAACTTTTTTTAATACAATTCGACGTGGAACAACATTTCTTGGGAAATATTTCAATCGTGTGGTATAAATTTATTGCGAAGAAAAATTAATAATACCCAGCTTGTTTCAGTACTGATTGCTTTTCTCTGGAGAAACAATTTTCATTTGGATTTACACCAAAACGTCCATTTTTTTTTCTTTTGGTCACTTCCTGCCTCCGTTGATTAATTTCCAGGTAATTTTTTTTTTGTTTTACAGACTTAATTGCAAAATTCTTCAACCCCTTCAAACAGCAGAGTCATTTGTGGGTAATTTCAATCGATTTTTAATGAAGAAAGAATGCACCTTATTTTATTACCCAAATATGATAACTGCTCAATATAACTTATTTATTAAATTAACGATTATTAGTTAATATAATAAGTTTTTATTTTGAGAACATTCCGGAGAAATAAATTAAGTTGTAAAAATATTTTAGTACTAGTACTGTAAGCATATACGACTGATGTATAAAACGAATAATGTAAAAGAAAATAAAAATTTACTGTCACAGAAAACGTAGTTATATTTTTATTACAACAAAACGAAATCGCAATGAAAGTCGCATTTTTATTTAATGATTTTGCGTAAAAAAGTATTTTTGCCAATCATATTAAATAAAGTGACCTTTTTCCAAAAGTTTTCGATAAAAAAAATTTCGATTTTTTAATCTGTTTTATTTCTCAACACGTCTCTCGATTGGGTAAATAATTCTTGTGTACTAAAACGAAACGAAAAGAGGTTGGCATCAAGTTCTTTCCATGCAAATATAATAAGAGGAATCTGGTCATTATTTTTGAAGTTTACTTCTTAAAAAATCGATTTTCATATAAAGGGTGTCCAAATTTCATTTGCATATCTCGACCAGTTTCAGAGCAATAAATAAATCGTCAGTTTTTAAGACAAACTTTAACACCCCGTATCTCTGAAACGAAGTATTTTCGGACATACGTTTATGTAGTAAACTGTCATTATTTTTTTTATGCAGAATCACCTCCTGAAGTTTGTCGCACTTATTTAATAACTTTCTTTATAAGCCCGCGGTGTGAAAATTTCTGAGGATTAAAATCAAACTAAGCCTTACAAGAAAAAAGTTACGTCCATCTCATGCGCAACCTATCTTGCGCATTACCCAGTACAGAGTATACACAGCGGGATGGAAACGCTTGCTTGTGTGTGTGTGTGTGTGTGTGTGTGTGTGTGTGTGAGTGTGTTTATTATGTTTTGCCTCGTTTTTTAAAAATTACCTCTTTTTTTCTGAAGAGTATTTCTTCTTATTTTTCAGTCTAAAAATTTTAAATTTGTATTTTAAATGGAAAAATATAACAGCAACAAAAAACACCCGCACACCCACGCACTTATATAACTAGTAACTTACCACACCTTTAATTTCCTTCTACATAAAAATTTCTTTATTCACCTTCAAGCAGGGGTATTCGGCAACCGTCGTGTGTTTTTGACGTTTCATCCTACTTCGACTGATTTCGCCGGAAGTGGTCCTAACAATAACGTTTGTAACTGCTGCAGAATCAAACCTACTTCATAAAAATTAAGTTGAGATTTGTTCAAAGCGCATAATTTTGTCACCGTACGACACTGAAATCTTTTTCTTCCCCGAGGAACTAATTATGAATTTCGTAAAAGAAAAAGGAAAAAGGATGCAGCACGGCCATCAACAAAGATGAGCAGGACGATAGCTCTAAAAAAGGATCCCCTATTGTAATGCGAATGCCATTTTTGAAGGACACAAGGTTATGGGTCAATCCCACTGCTTTTTTTCTGTTTTGCTCTATGGGGGGATCCTTTGTCGCCTTTATCCTAGATTAACTTAAAAAGCGATTGTTTTTGTCAAATATTTTCCCTTTGTAGATAGAAATACGTAAAATTGTGGGATGGCTCATACAAGAATTATACTTTAATGACAGCAACCAAATAAAAAAAAAATCTCCTGATATCGATTTGGGTTTTTTCTTCAAAAGATATATTTTAGCAACCATTAATCAATTAACGTGAAAAAAATCTGATAAAGTTCACAAGATAAATCCTGTTTTAGAAATGCTCAGAGAAAGTTATCAATATGCTGTTTGCATTAACAAAACCATTGTTTTTTTCGTCAGTATTTGTGGAATAAGCGTCAGAAATTCGGTATAAAATTATATAAATTGTTAGCGCTGAGGGCTATATTGTGGACGATCGAAAAATAAACAAATTGTAAGTTTATTCAAATTTACTTAACCTCTGTGACAGTGTACTGTATGTGGAAATAAGTCAAGATTTGCAATTAACAAGAAACAAATGAAAACAAAAATGACCAGCTTTGTAACAAAAAATGGACTAACCATGAAGTGAATATTTGTAGTTTCCTATGAGAAGCTGCAGAATTCATTAGTGAGTTTCCATAATCGATTAATTTAACTCCAACTTTGAAGTCATGTACTCTTAGAATGTGAAAACTTCAATGTCTTTATTTAAAATTCACCATTTTGCGAGAACAACCAGGGAGAGTTTGAAAAGTAAATAATTAAGTTATTGCCTAAGCGCACAGCTTAAAAAAAGAAAAAGAAAAACTCGGAAAACTAAACTAATTTAAAACAAATTGAACGAACGAACGCTTACAAATAGAACAGAGATTTGAAGCTAATATGTTAATTGGTTGAATGTACTGTACCTTCACAATTCTTAGTAACGTTTTATTTATATCACACTCGGGGTTCGAATTTATATGCACATTTATTTATAACTTTCCAATACAATTTATGTAAACTAGTGAACACAATTATTTCTTTTAGAAAACTGACTGCTTTTCTTCTATATTTATATTTTATATTTCTATATCTATATATATATATATATATATATATATATATATATATATATATATATATATATATATAGCCTTGGCCAACCAGCGAATACTACGCATTGACAATGCCAAGTAAGATCTTGGCGAAACGTCTGCCAAAAACCAAACAGTTTTTAACTAACAAATGGATGCAATCCCAAATCGATATTTCATCATATATATATATATATATATATATATATATATATATATATATATATATATATATAACTATTTTTGTAATTTAGTAATTTTTTATAAATTTCTTTTAACTACACTACCTGTGTTTTATTAAACGTATTTTTAAAAAGTGCGGTTGTGGATAAAAGTTTTATGTTTTAGAAGATTTCAGTTAAAAATTTTATTTTTTAATACTAGTACAAACAATACTGAAACCTTAATTTGATTAAATTAAAATAATTAATTAATTGTTTTTATATTTTGTTGCTGTAAATACAAAGTACATTAGAGTAATGCTAGTCTTACACTTGCAATTTTAAGCAAAGCGATGTTTAACTTGTTTTAACTAGTTATCACAGTAATAAGCATTGTTATATATTATGTAACGGGAATAGCAGTTGGTTACTTACCTACTAATAGCATTGAGAATTGTATAACCATGAAAATAATAGATAGGTACATTTTAACAAATTCTCTCTAAATAATTTAATAAATATAGTTTGATCAACTAAATATATTTAAAATAAACTTTTGCTTTATTTTCATTAACAATTTTTTTATTTTTGTAAATAAAGACGAATTTTGCTTAAAAAAAACAATAATTACGAGACAAACAAATGGTTTATAATTTAAAGCCTCATATATCAGCTTTAGTATTTTGTAATAATATTTAAAATCTTTATTACTTTTGTGTTATAATTTTTATTAGCTGAATTTGTACCACCCATTATAATTTTTTGTTTTGTGATTTGATAGTTGTAGATTTTGTTTAGGGTTTTCTGTACGCATATTTTGTTATAATTAAAAAAAAATTCAATTAATAGTCATTAGGTATCCTTTTTAAAAGTTTTTTGGAACTTAAATATTCAGGATATTAACTTTTTCAATTCTTTATTACACATAAACGTTGTTTATTTTTTTTGTGTTGACTTAATCAAATTAATGGAAAATTTTGGTGTCTTTGAATTTCATGAATAGAATTTCATCGATGAAAAATCGTCTTTAAAAAGTAAAATGTGTCCGGTTTATACAAGCTTGTCATTAATCATTTTTAAATAATTAAAATTGCCCAAAATGTTTCATTTAATTATCCTTTTCACATGAATATGCATCTTTGCTTACTTTTAATTTTACAATTATTTAATAGTCATCTTCTTCTTTTGTAAGTGCTCATCCGTTAACGGATTGTCACGTGCCTATTTTTTTTCCGTTCTACAGTTCCATTATTAATTGGATCTCTGATAGTTTTGTATTTCTCAGGTGCTCGTAAATAGTTTCGCTTACCGTATTTTGTTGTAATTTAAATTTATCACTCGTTGTAAATAGTGTTGCATACCTTGTAGTGTTAGGATTTAATTATTAATGGCTGTGACATTTTTGTTAATCGATGAAGATGGAGTGGGGGTTTTTGTTATTGGATTTTTGCTTTGATTTTTGGCCTCGATTGTCGTGTGTTGTCAGCTATATTATTGTTTGGTTTGCATTTCTGTGTGGACGGGCTGGCTATTAACACGGACGAGTGCGATTATGAGTTTGGAACATATATTTGCAAAGATTGTTGGCTTACGCGTGTCCCGTGTAATTTTTCTTGATATCCGGCCTGGGAGTGAGTAGTTTGGGAGTCGCTTGGTGTCAGTCGTCGAAGTCGGGTGGTGGTGAGAGTTCTTGGAACGATTTGATATTAACACGTGAGCAGAACCTCTACGGTTTTTTTCTTTCATATCTGGCTGTATTCGGGCCATCTTAATTGGATTTTGAAGAAAAACATTTAATTTTTAAGTTGACCATTCTATCTTACCTTTGTTGTTGATATTTTGGATTTTGGTGTCGAGTTAAAATATCCGCATGCGGGATCTGATGGAGGGAAGCCATTGTTAAGTAGCAGGTGCAGTTCCATAATCAATCCGGCCACAGGAGTAGGCCACAGGATTAGTGAATTCGTATACCCAAAGGGTACAAGTGATTTATTTTAGAATATTTAAACGACGTGATTTGTTTTTGACACCACGATTAAGTTTTGTTTTAATTTATTAATATGGTACACTGTTGAAAACTATTTATTGCATTGGATAATATGCCAAGGCTGAACTTTGATTAAAGTAATATTCTCAATAGTTCTTTGTGTCCAAGTAAAAACGTTTTCTTCATACTTATTTGTAAATATCCTACAATATTGCTATTTTGAAGGACAGCCATCGTAAAAAGAAATATTTTTAAATAAGCTCGATTGTTTTAACAGTGTAAATCTTTATGTAAATGGAAAAGAAAAACGTGAGTAAATTAGCAGCCGTACGTGAACGTTGATAAAGTATTGTTAAAAAGTTGACTTGTATACGTTTTTTTTTGGTAACCTGATAAGGTTTGTTATTCTTACCTTTGTTTTAATTATTTTATGGAATCGTATACTTTGGATTTTTTATTTATTGTTGTCTTATAAAGTTGTAAATTTTGAAGTTTCGTTTTATTGTTGGCTGTTAATTTTGATGATATTTGTTATAATTTTGTTATTGAGCTGTGTATTTTAATTTATTGTGTGAGTAAAGTATTCAATATATTTTTGCTATAATTTTATTTATTTGGTTTACCATAATCTTAGTTGTTTATCGTGTGGCTCTGCTAGTGCCTATAAGACCTAGGAATTTCCGCTTGAACCGTCTAAGTCGGTGGCGCGGCTCACTTTTATATTTTTATTTTTTTTCTTCTACCCTCTACGGCTGAGCTCGGGCATAATTTGCCAGTAGAGAGACCACTGGCAGAGTACTCTTTAGAGAACGAAAAAGACGTGGCAGGATATTTGCGATCATCATGGCAATTTGAACATTTGAAACTGCTGCCCTGAAAAGGCCGGTCGTTGTGGTACCAAACCAAGTTCTCTAATTCTTTAGTCAAGAGATTCTCCTCCTGCCAAGTCCCCTCCGTCCTAGGACTCTTTCTTAGAGAACCAGCTGTGGGAGCTCATAACGTTTCCTATTTCGCATTATGTGACCTTAGCACTCAAGATTCCTAGTCTTGATCTTCTTTATGATCTCCATATCTTTATTTATTTTCTCGAGCTCTCTAACATTTGTGACGTAAGATGTCCAAGGTATTTTAAGAATTCACCGATATAGCCACATCTCAAATGCCTCAAGCTTTTCTGTGGAGTATTGAGTTAGTGTCTATGATTCTGCTTCATAAAGCAACACTGGGAACACGTAACATCGAAGCATTCTTACTTTTGATACTAGATTAAGGTCGTGGCTTTTAAAAAGGTTTGACATTTTAAGAATCGCCGTTTGTGATTTTTCAATCCGGCATTCAATCTTCGTTTATTGTTGTTTCTAGGAGCGTGTATAAAGCATCTCTTTCGGTTTGCTAGTAAGTTGGCACGGTACATTGGTCCCTTTCCGAATTATCATGAATTTGATCTTATCTATGTTCAGCGTTAGACCATATTTTTCACTGGTATCTTTGACACTTGTCATGAGTTCTTGTAGGCTTCCAATATTGTCAGCAAATACTACGGTATTATCTGCGTACCTTATTTTGTTCAATCGTTGGCCGGTTACAGATATTCCCAGTTTTATGTCATCCAATGCTTCTTTAAATATCTTTTCTGAGTATAGGTTAAACAATAGGGGTGAGAGAATACAGCCTTATCGTACTCCTCTTTGTATTTTGATTACAATGCTGTCTTCGGCTTTTATTCGTATATTTGTTGTTTGACCCCAATAAAGGTTTACAATAATTTTTACGTCCCGGTCATCCGATCCTACTTTTCTAAGGATCTCTACTAGTTTTCAATGTTAATAGTCATGCTATAGTATATTTCATTAGAAGTCGAGAAAATAGGCTTTTTCCATGCGCGCGCTACAAGTTTCCGTAGGAGGCGCTGCCGAACAAGCACGGAAAAAGCATTTATGGACGTGTAATTAACGATACTTTTTATTATATCTATCTGAAAACCACTAATTGTTAAGATATTATCACTAAAAATATTAAAAATTTTTCAAAAAACAAGCGTTATTTACCCTTTGCTAAAAAAATAAACAAAAAAATTTGGGATTTCTATAAAATTGTCAATAACATATTATTTTATTTTGACATGCCGGTAGGCAGCTAATGACAACAGTAAAATTTTCCGTGGGCCCGCACGGAAAAAGCCCATTTTCGGTGGGCTAAATAAGCATGTAGATATAGTGTTTTCTGGTAGGTATAATGAAATTTTTTTAACGTATTAGTTGTAAAAATTAATAAAAAAGGAATTCAAATTAATAAAAAAATTACAAATAGGTGCAAAATAAAGAAAATTTACGATTTTATAGCTTACTACACTAAAAAACCAGAAGGGTTATTAAATATTCACAATAATATTATTATTAGTATTATTAGTATTAGTGAAAGTAAAAAAGGATTACCTAAACAAAAAACTCATCAAATTTCAAATCGAGGGGGAGGTTAAAAAATATTATTCTGCTGTTTTTAAGTGGCACCCCTTTAACATCACCCACCCCTTTTTCAAAATAATAATTAGCAACCCCTACCCTGTGATACCTAAAACCTAAGAAAAATGCCATATAAACAACAATTTATTTTATCAGTTTGACAGATAACATTAAACATAGCCAAATTACAACAGATAATAAAGTTAATTACAAACAGTTCCTTTAATGTATTTACAGTAACTCTTAAAAGTGTTTTCCGTAATTTTGTAGGCAATAATATAACCTATTTTAAAAAAAAATTTGAACTCCTTGCAAAGTTTCGCTAGTAATTCGTCTACATTCTTAAGTTATTTTAAGCTTTAGTTCTTCAATGTCATCGGGAGTAGTTTTGTAAACTTATATTTTTAAATAGCCCCGCAGAAATAAAATGTCAAGAAGTGTTTGATCTGGAGATCTTGCCGGCCATTCTATAAAACCCATTCTGCGAATCCAATGTCTTGGAAATCTTTCGTCTAGCCATTTTCTTACAACTAGTGCGTAATGTGGTGTAGCTTCGTCCTGTTGAAGGTATAAATTCTGTTGTTCTAGCACCATATTTACCTGTTTATCAACTTGTGTTTTTAATAACTGAGTAATAGGTAGATCAAGTTAATTTTCCGATAATTGTAGACATAATTCTCCCATCAGGTTTTGGTCAATAAAAAGTGGTCCAATTATCTCATTTCCTAGAATACCAGTTCATACATTGATCTTCGCTGAAAACTGAGAATTATCCTGTTGAAACACGTGAGGATTTTCGTCATGCCAGTACCATTTATATTAAACTTTGATTTATCAATAAAACAAATATTTTTAACCAAATTTGCGTCTTTATGTATTTTTTGGGATATTTTTTCACAAAATTCAATTCTGCGGTCATAATT
Organism: Agelastica alni; assembly: GCA_950111635.1. Taxonomy (NCBI): domain Eukaryota; kingdom Metazoa; phylum Arthropoda; class Insecta; order Coleoptera; family Chrysomelidae; genus Agelastica; species Agelastica alni. The sequence continues at coordinate 27,253,567 of OX467711.1, read as the reverse complement.
CTCTTTACTATGCTGATGATGAATTTGTATTTTATAAGGAAAATCTTATGCAATTTTAACACTTTGTGTATTCAACCAACAGAAATATTTGTAAGTTTTGATAATTTTGTAATGGATAGGATCTATATCAATATGACCCGGTACTTCAATTTGTGCAGCTTCGTCCAGAACTCTGGGATTATTATTTTTTTTTATTACAAACGGATCCAGTCTTTTCAAATTTCCGTACTAACTCTATGATGGTCTTGTGGCCTATATTTCTATCAGGATGCCTTTCATTAAAAACTCGAGCTGTTCTACGAGCGCACTTGTTTTGATGACCAGAAATAAATATTATTTTTATTTGTTTTTGCAGAAAATACACCATTTAAGAATAATTTAAAGTCACAAATAACTAACTAAATATACTATTACTATTATTGCAACAAAAAGACAAAATGTTAAAAAAGGTGACTTGTCTTAAGAAGTAAGTTAATTAATGCCTAATTAGACATCTACCTATGCAAGTGGCGTAGGTCGTTTATGTTATGGTCTCATGTTATTTCACAAAGTTTGTTATCAGTAAAATAAATCGATAGAATAAATTGTAGTTTATAGGGCTAATTGGCATTTTTCTTGTGTTATTATTTATTGTATCACAAGGTAAGGGTTGCTTTTTAAAATTTTAAAGGTGTGAGGGATGTAAAAAAGGTGCCACTTGAAAACAGCAGAATAACATTTTTAAACCTTTCCCTTGATTTAAAATATAACGTGTTTTTTGTTTTTCTTACATTTACGTAAAATCAAAAGTTATTTGGACTGGCTGGTTTTAAAATGAAAGCACTGTATATAATCCTACCCACTGTTAAAGTAGCAGTAGTAATAAAAATAAATTTTATTTAATTATTTTGGTAAAAATTTGTGTTCATCTAAAAGCTGTGTACATCGTGTAGAACGGTTGTCTGTCTAAATTTTTTAAAGAAAACCACTTTAAACAATAAATCACTTTAAGAACTTTGTAATTAATCAAAGTTGTTGGGTATTAAGGTGGATTAATGAAAAAATTGTATTAAATTTTAGAGACAAAGGAACAATAGAAAACTTGGAAACTAAAATTCTAAAAGCTTTGTTTTGGTAGTAAACACAGTAAATTAGTAGAAGTATTAAGTTTTTGTGCCAAATATCTCGCGTTAACTGATTGTTTATTAAAAAACTAATAAATTTAAACCAAATAAAAAAATAAACTAGGCATGTTCTGTTCAAACGCGGTTTAAAATTCGGTATTTATTGCGCGTGAAATCAATGACAGGAAAATTGTTCTTTCTTTGGCACCACCGCGACAATATGAAAAAAAAAAACAGTTGATAATTAGAGATAAAAGACGCTCACGTAAAAATTAAACTAAATTTTCCCAATATTATCTTAAATAATATTTAAATAGTATTAAAAAATATTTAGTTGTTAAGTAGAAATTAAATTGCTCCACTCATTACACCGTTAGGAAATCAAATTCCAGCTGCACTTCCAGCAGATTCAGAATCTTAAATTAACTCGATTTTATTGACAAAGTTAAAAATTTTGTAAAGTGGGCCTTGGCTTTGACCTTTTTGACCACTCGCCTCCAGATAAAACGGTCCCTGACAGCAGATCCCCATCCAGTGACTCGTATCACTTTCAGGTGGTGAACAACTTGGTCCAATCCTCTGAGAAAATGTCTTTCTTTTTTTCGGGTGGCGAATACTTTCGAATTCAGTATTCTTTTGGGCATTCTTGCTTCGTTGATTTGATGAATTTTACAATGTCTTTGACTTGCAGAATTTCCCTGTTGGTTCGTATGCGCTAATCTCCCTCGTTCACTTGAATATTCTTATTATTTTTCGTTGAAAGCTTCTTATTCTCTTTTAATCGTCTAGTGTAAAGAGTCCAGCTCTTACTGCCGTATGTAATGATGGGTGGAATTAGGGTCTTGCGTAAGTAAATAGTCATTTTGGTCCTAAGTGGGATGAGTGTGATTTTCAGGAGTATTAGATTTGCAAAGTATGCCCTGTTTTTACTTTGCAATATTTTTCTTATAGCGGCACTTATTCTTTCCTCGTTGTTGACCTGCTCCTTAAAATATTTGAAATGTGTAACAACCTTTTATATTACATTGTCGATTACCAGGTCTTTCATTGTTCAATCTCCAATCCCAATTTTTTAGCATTTTTTTTTCTTAATACCTCTATTAATGTGTTATTAGTACAAGCAAAAATACCAAACTCATCAACGTATGAGCATATTTGCGATGACTTTTAAAATCTTGGTCCCCTCTTTCTGGCTTTGTGTAGGGCTTTAATAAATAATAAATAAAGGTTGTTGACAGTCCATTACCCTGTTTAACACCTGTAATATCAAAGGGCCCGCTGGCTTGTGTTATTTCACAGCGTTTTACATGATTAAATGTTTGTTTGAAATCAGTAAACATAATGTATAGGTCTATTTTTAAAATATACAATAATACTACTATTATTTCACAACGTTTCACATCATCAAATGTTTGTTTGAAGTCAATAAACATGATGTATAGGTCTATATTTGAAGCTTACAGTACTACTAGAGGGAAAACTATGAGCTGGTTAAGAAACAACCACTGTAGTGTCGTGTCGTAGCTCTGCGTTTCATTGCGCCATGTATGCGATCCACCTGCCCAGTATTCTGTTATGGCCGCGATCGCCTTTTCAATGGACTTCCTGGATAGAGTTAAAACATCATTAGTTCGACGTGGATCTAGTTTATGCCAAATCTGCTTCGATGATGTACATATGGGTTTATTTTGCCACCTTAAGTTGGCTCCTCCTGGCTAAGATGTGACAGATATAGCTGAGAGGGTGGCGTCTCTAGCTAGCTTGTCCACCCTACAGCTACCTGGTATGTACCTGTGGCCGGGTACACAGACAATGTGAACTCTGAACTTAGCTGCTAGCTTATTTCGGGTGGCTCGGCATTGCACCGCTGCCCTAGAGATCAAGTAGACTGAGTTCAGTAATTTGATAGCAGCATGGGTGTCGTCTGCTTCTGCTAAAAATATTATTATCTTTATTGTCGACATAGTGGAAGTTTTTGAACGTAAATGACTTGCGCTAAAAACCCAATTATACAGGATGTTTAAGAAAAGGTGGCTTCGTTGCTAGGATAGGTAGAACACTGCAAAATGAGCAGGGTTTTTCGATATAAAATTTTCGTAGCGCCTTTGTATTTAAGATACAGGATGCAAAAAAAAAATTTGTCCACACATTTTCTACGATTATGTCAAAACTGCTGGCAATATTATAATGACATTTTGTATAAATATATATTTTGGAAGCTAACACATCGCATAAGTTTGCTTTTATATTTGACTCTTATAGAGGACATTGGTTACAGGGTTCGTGCCGAGTAGTTTTAAACATACCTTTGTCAAGGTTAAATATTATGTGAATTTAAAAATCATTTACTTTTACACCAAAAATGTACTATCTGTAAAACTGACGTTATTGGTGATCCTTAAACGTTTAAAAGATTATTGCAAGGATAAATCCAGAAACATAATCGGTCAAAACATAACGATGGACACCTATAACTTTAAATGTGTCAGACAGTTATCTGGGATCCACAATATGCTCGGACAATAACAGCAACGAATTAAAGCACGAATATACAGTGCCATTGGGTGCTTCTTTGCGAAGTGGACTCTTTTGCAATCAAAAATGGTGTCAAGACTGTCAAAACAGAAGGTGTACCAAGTGGTAATCAAACCGATCATCTGCTATGGCTGCGAAACTTGGACCCACACGAAGCATAATGAGCTCCTATCAAAGATATTTGAAAGGCGGACCCTGAGGAGAATATTTGGCCCCGTCAAGGACCCAAACACCGAACAATATCGAATTAGGACCAATGCGGAAGTCCAGGAAATATATCAAAAACCGGACATAGTTAAATGCATAAAATTAATGAGCTTGAGGTGGACTAGACATGTACAGAGAGCACCTGACGACTGACTAATCAAGACAGTGTGGGAAGAAAATCCGGTCGGAAAGAGACCGCTGGGACGATCGAGACTCAGATGGAGGGACAACATCCTAAGAGACCTACAAATTATGCCAATATATGACTGGAAGGAGGCCATGCTAGACCCAGATCGGTGAAGGCAAATCGTTAACACAGCCAGGAACCAGGAAGGGTTGTAGAGCTACCCCGAAGAAGAAGAAGAAGAAGATAAAATTGTCTAATCGTGAAAACGGAGGACATTTTGAATACTTACTCTAACTTATTGAAAATTTTATGTGTACTTAGTTGAATTTATTTTAATTTTCTTTCTCTAATTATTTGTTAATTACTTAATTAATTAAATAATTTATTATTTACCACTGGTAAACACTTAATTTTTGGCATTTCCTAAAACATGTTTCAAAAAATTAATAAACCTTTTTTACAGCAAACTTTGTACCTGATGAAAACAGATGGCAAAACTAATGAAGTACAATCAACTGGTTTATTAATCATAATGAAAAAGTTAAAACACTTTCTTATTCTCCAGGGTTTTTTATTTATAATGGACTGTTCCCATGAGGTTTAAAGTGTAGAGTTTTTATTATTTATAATTCGGAGTTTTTACTCCTTAGAACAATTATTTGCCAATATTAAATTTTAGAGCAAGCATTTTTTTATAAACATTACTGACGAAAGAGCTTTTGGCCATTACCTTTTTGCTGAATACTTTATTTTTTATGCAGTTCCGTTGTTTTCATAATTTTTTTTGTTATCTTTGAATATATAATCATATATTTCTTGTTTTTGGACACACAAGTTTTGTTCACCATGTATATCCATATTGTTTTTCTGTTATTATCCACCTTTATTTTATTATCTTCATACAGCTCAATTTTTTTTTACATGAATAACTTTATTTATATAAATTACATTTATTATTTCTTACTCTTTTTATTTCACACATTTATGGATGCTGTTTTCGGTTTATCTTTTTTTATCTACCGATTTGGACAATTAGGTTTCGCCCTCATTAGTTTTATTATTTTTAAATGTATTTAATGTTTTACTTACCTCGCCTATTTGGGTGGACTTTGTATTCTTTTTTGCAAAATCCACTTTATTTTAAAAACTCTTATTCTGCCTCAATTTATATTACAAAAAGGTACCCTTTATCGGCATCTTTATTGAAAAAAAATAATTAAAAATTACTCAAAAGAAGCAATAAAACTGATAGCAGTCGAGCTTTTCAAGCATTCTTTTTTACTTCCTACAGGTGCGCTTCCATTTTTCGTATAAATCAAGAGCTTGATAATGAGAAGCAATATAAATGATTAGAATAAATTTTCTGGCAGCTGTAAAAAAAATCAATATCATTGAAAAAAATTAAGTGAAACGTGGTTTTTGAAAGAAGAGAAAGCATGACAAACTGTGAAGTTACGATTGAGAGAGAGAGAGTGGAACAAGTAAATGAATTTGTGTACTTGGGTTCAAAGTTTACGAGAAATGGAAAGTATAACAGTGACATTGTGCAGAGGGTGTTGGCAGAAAAGCAAATGAATGGGGCACTGCATTGCTTTATGAACAGCCAGAAAGTGGTTCCTACACTTATGTATGGTAGTAAATGTTGGGTTTGGCAGAAGATGCATGAAAATAGGATTAATGCTGTGAAGATGAGTAGTCTGAGAAGTATAGTCGGAGTGGCTTGGTTAAATAAAGTAAATAAAGAAAAACTAAAAGTGCATCCAAATGTGTTCGCAAAAAATTAAGTGAATAAACCGCGTGTAGTGCATAGGTTAAAACGAAAAGTTTCGTTAGAATTATTTACTTAGTGCTAAGAATACATAAACACGCCCAATGTCAAAAATAGTACTTTTTTTTTTAATGAAAATAGTCGCAAAAAGGGTAGACCTATCGTGTGGGCCACGGACGCCCCGCACTGCGACTATTAGAAGGGGAAGGGATTATAGAAAGGAAATGATTATGGACCCGCTTTTTAAAAAGTTGCAGGTCATAGTTCTCTGGAAAAACTGATTTTGGAAGCTTTTTCCATTCCGTAGCAGCCCTGTAAAAGAAGGATTCTTGATGAAGATTGGTCCTTGTAGTGTCAATCTTGAAAGTAAATGAGTGAGACTGATCAGCGTGCCAAGTTCTTCGGACGAATGTGGCCAATGGTAGTAAAATAATTTTTATTTCTCTGGAGCATCTGCCATGGAAATATCTGTAGAGTAATGACTGGTCTGCAACTCTTCTTCTATGTGTTAGAGGGTAAAGCTTGCTGACTTTGCGATGTTAGCAACATGGTCATGCCAAGACATATTATTGGACACCGTTACTCCCAAAATCGAGATGAAGGGACTTGATTCAAAGGTATTTCCAGACATTGTGATGGAATGATTTGAGTAATTCACTTTCTTGGAAAACGTGACGCTTTGTGTTTTCTGGGCGTTGAACTGAACAAGAGGTCGTTGATGTGTAAAAGAAATAAGGTGGGGGACAAAATAAAACCATGGGGGACCCCAGCAGTGGTTTTTAACGCATCAGAAGAAATACCGTCAACTGCCACATGTAAGAAGCGATCTTGCATGAATCTCAAGAGCCATTGGGCAGTTTGGTTGGGAGACCGTAGGCAGATAATTTACTTAACAATGCCTGGTGCCAAACGCAGTCAAATGCTTTAGATATATCCAAGGCTATTGCATGGGATTCACCAAACTTCTCAATAGTGTTTGTCCAGAGCTGATTGACATAAGCCAGCAAATCTCCAGTAGACCGAAGTTGTCGAAATCCATATTGTCTGTCATGAATTATCTCAAATTTCTCCAGATATTTGATGAATTCTATGTTAATCGCTTTTTCCAAAACTGGTTTGAACTTGCGGTTTTCTATTAAAACTTTTTTTTAATGCGATTGTGAGAAATGAATAACAAAGTTTTATTTTACTTATCAGAATGGATAATCATGGCCAACTTAAGGAATAGTTTGGAGTTGGCGATGTACTTATGGTCTGATCATTTGCAGAAACTTTTCGACAGATGTGTTTGTTTTACCGGAATAGTTTTCTTTGGAACGAGGAGTGTCGAAACGTTTGGAAATTGCTCGTCGGAGTTGTTTCGATCGTTTCTTGTGGCAAGCCGTTGCGTTAAAGTTGATTTTTGAGAAGTATATTTAATTTAGTTTGATCAAGGAATTTTAGGTAGTAAAATTTATTTTTACACTACATTTTCAATATTTTCAAGAGTATTTCTGCTAATAAAATGTTTTAAAATTTTCAAATTCACCTCTTCTTTATTTAATTTTTCATACAACGTCAAAAATATTTGTTTTTACAAATTTTCATTCACTTATTCTCTGACTCAACTACTCACCATACAAGTAATCTCACTTTTAATCATCGATCACAACAATTCTCATCAAAATGATGAGAACAGAAAATACCACTCATCATTATCTCGAGCTAAACTGTCCACTGTTAAACAAAAGCCTCTTTCAATTTTGCTACGTATTTTGATCTTGTGCAAATTGGGTTCAGTTTCCTGCAATCCGTTTTTTGTTATCTGTCCAGCGTGTGGGTGGTGTGTCTATACTTCTTAAAGCTTCGGATTTTGGTTGCCATTCTATATTCTTTTTTCGTTCATCTACCATCTCTCATTTTGGCCACGTGGCCTGCCCAGTTTCATTTCAGATGTAGAATAGTCTTAACAGCGGTTCGTACTCCTGTTTTATTTCGGATGGTTCGATTAGGGATTTTGTCAGAAAATTTTATTTCAAGCATTGTTCTTTCCATTTTTCGTTGCATGACTTGTATGTTATGAGCATTCTTCTTCGTTAACCTTGACGTTTCCGCGCCATATGTCGATACAGGGATGACACACTGCTTAAAGACTTTTTCCTTGAGACATATTGGCAGCTTGGACTTTAATATTGTGCTTAACTTGCCAAAAGCCGCCCTTTTTAAACTTATCCTTCGTCGAATTTCGTGTATTTGGTTGTCTCGTCCAATGTTAATTTCGTGTTCTAAATATTTATATACGTTTGTTTGTTTTATACTTTCTTTTTTAATTTTTAATGTGTCACTTAGTACTAGATTTGTTATAAACTGTGTTTTTGTTCGATTTATTTTTAGCCCTATCTTGCTTGCCTCGTTGTTTAGCCTTTCAAGGATTAGTTGTGTTTCTTGAATATTATATGATATCAACATGTCATCTGCGAAGCATAGGTGATTTGGTCTTTCTTGGTCTATGTTTATCCCTGTGTTTTCCCAATTTATTTAATTAAGCATACTTAGCAATAAAGCTAGGAATAGTTTGGAAGAGAGCGCCTCTCCTTGTATCAAACCTTTCTTGATTTTAAATTTGTCTGTATACTGATTTTCTGTAATTTTTAACTTTGTTGTTACAGTTTTGTATATATATTTAATTGATGCAGAGTAGCGATGGTCAATGCGGCACTCGGCTAGTGTTTCAAAGAGTTTTTGTTAATGTATGAAATTAAACGTCTTTTCAGAGTCGACAAATATTACAAATATTAATATGAGTGGTTTGTTATATTCGACGCTTTTTTCGATAGGAAAATTAACATCTATAAAACCAGGATAAAAAGTACTCTATTATATGGGGCAGAAACCTGAAGGATTACCAAAAAGAAAGTTGAAGCTGTTGAGATGGATGTTTTCAGGAGGTCTTTGCGCATCACCCGAAGTGACAAAATAAGAAATGGCAATATAAAACAACAAATAGGATTTGAAGGCACCATTACTAGTGATATCGAGCAAAAACAGCTCACCTGGTACGGCCACGTTCAACGAATGCCCGATACAAAATTGCCCAAACAAGTCTTACAATGGCAACCAAGTGAAAAAAGGAAAAGGGGAAGACCTTGATTGGAATGGCAAACCGGTATTCACTAGTCAATGAGTGGAAGAAACCTAACAACTGAGGATTGCGAAGACCGAAGGGGATGGAAATTAGGCGTCACACAACGTCAAAAGACGTTCTAAACCGGCATATATATATATATATATATATATATATATATATATATATATATATATATATATATATATATATATACATTAGCTGTTACCAACCTGCTTGTTCTTTCGAAAAAAAGAACTCTAGTTTCCTGGTCAGACGGTTGGTTATGATTTTTGTATACATTCTGTATACACCACTGCTTTTAAAAAAAATCAAAAATTTTTAGTCCATTGTATTTTTCTCTTTCCATCTTTAGGGAAACCTAAATTTCCTAAAAAATTTAACATTATATAATATATATAACATATACATATACATATAACATTGCTGTGTATATCTTTAAATTTGTATGTGTTTACATTGTGTGTTAAAGTGTTTTGAAATGCATGTAACATAAAATTAACACAAACCTATAATTTTATCCTAAGCTACGCCATACTTTGTGATTCGTAAATTTAGCCTTTAAATGTCATCGAAATACAATTCTTGTTTATTTTAAAATAATTAACAAATTTGTCAGTAAACACACTTACCTGTAAAATGTTACACCAGTCATTTACCATTCTGGTATTAGATAATACCCATAAAATGAACAACTAACCATATTTATCGTTTTTGTTTTAGATTTATAATAATGTATTGCCACCATCTTTCTTCTCATTACATATTCTGCATATAGGTTCTGTGTGAGACATGCCAGTATTGTGCAGATGTTTCCTCAAAAACCATTGTCCGGTACAAATCACTACAACTGTTCCAAGTTTTTCCCTACTTAGCGACAGCAGTTTCCCTGCCTGCTTAGGTGAGGATTGTTTCAGCATTAACTCGATGTGTCTAGCTCTTTCTGGCTGTGCCCACTTTAGCTAATGCTGAGAGTAGACCCAGCCTAGCTAGTTTGTCCGCTTCTTCGTTATCAGAAATACTTTTATGCACTGGCACCCATAACAAAGTGACTTTGTTATGATTATCCAAGGTTCGTAGATTTCCGGCACATTCCCGGACAATTTTTGAGTCTATTCTCCGTGATGCCAAAGCTTTGAGTGCCGCTTGACTATCTGATTTGATAAGGATCGTTTTCTTTTTATTTCCTCGTCTCAGATTTTCAACAGCACGAGAGGTTATGGCATGTACTTTAGCTTGGAAGACCAAGGCATGTCTCCCCAATGTAGCAGTAATAGTATTGTTTCTACCAAATAATTTCATTACCATTATTCGCAATATTTCACCTTTAACCCTTATAATATTGATTATATGAACATCAAAACCAGTATACAAGAGGGTGTACTATCTCAAACTTTTTTGTTTTTATCGGATCATCTTAGGAGATGTAAACCTATGTGTATTGATCCCACGGAAAGCTATTAAGCCTAAGATTACTACTGTTGTAATATGTTTTACACGGAAAATTTTATTTAAGAATTAAATGGCAAATAAAACAAAAGCTGTAAAAATTTTTAACGCTTCAACTGCGAAATAACCCAACGGGGTTGTTAAACTACCCCGTTTATGATGTGTGTGTGTGTGTAAAATTTGTAATATATTTATTAATTAATTTAGTTAGGGTCTTCAAGTAAAAAGAACTGTAAATAATTTAGCAATATTTAAAAAAATTATAATTTTTTTTTTAATATTTATCCTACCGGTTTAAATAATATTTTACATCCACAACCGTAGCCAATTTTTGTGTGTATTGAAAGTGCTAAGAGGATCGTGTTTCCGTTTTTATACGAAGAGGATTTTGGAACTCCAAACCTAATATCGACCCAGACTACTGTGGTATCAGCAAAAAAAAATCCGGAAAAAATACTTCCGTATAATGTTGTTAACTTCGTCTATTTAGAGGGGTGTAAGGGTATATTTCTATGTCTATTGATCATTTTGTGGAAAACTGAAGAAACATCAACATTTTTATATATCATTCATACAATATGAAAATAACAAATTTAGGTAAGATTTAATACGAATTTCTTTTAAACTAAGCGATATAAGTATTTTTATTTAAGTAAGTAAATTCAGTTGATTTTTTGGAAAGAAGTTCCTTAACGCGGCTTGGGTAGTGCTTAACGAAATGCATTGGTGGTTCAGTTATGCGTTTTGAAATGACAGCACCCCACGCTTATAGAACAGTGACATTAATTTTCTCGTCAGTAATTTTATTTTTATGTTAAAAATTATTTTTTACTGTTTAGTTTGATTAACTTTAAAAGTGTGTTTTTTAGTTTTCCTAAACCTTAATTTATTGTCTTTTTTATCGTATTTTTTATTTATTGTGATGAATTGTGTTAATATTTATATATAAGCGATGAGGCTAGTCCATTTTTTGTGGAAAGGGGTGTTAAACTTGAAAAATGATTACCGACTTAATATTTTAGGAAAGTAGAAAACTGTCGCGTATTTTTGTTTCGTTAAAGGAACTGCGTGCATGCGTAGTTCACGCACTAGTTCCATCTCTATCTGTCTCCGTTTTGATAACCCAAAAAATTTTAAAATGTAGTTCGCGAATACCTTAATACAATTTAAAAAATACCTGGAAACAATTTTAAAAATTATGTATTAAATGGTAACAGCACAAAAAGAATGCATCGGCCGGGAATCGAACCCGGGCCACCTGCGTGGCAGGTGAACAATCCACCACTGAACCACCGATGCAATGAACTACGTTAATATTTATTCTGCGTGCATGCGTAGTTTATGCACCAGTTCTATCTTTCTATCTTTCTGACTCTCATGCAAAGGATCCCTAAAGAAATGTATGAATCCTGGCGAAACTAATCAGGATAATCGGATATTTTGATCGAATGATTGCATTGTCGTCGGTCTTTGACAAAAGTGCACAGTTTAAATTAAATCTGATCTCTTAAAGTAGGGCAAAATTAAAGCCAAAGAGTCAGTTACAATCAAGATACAGGCGAAACTAATATAAGCGTGTTAATAAACCATCATAACCAAAATACTAAAATTTGATTATATAGTTTAAAGTAAATTCTTGTTTTTATTTTATTACTTATTGGTCGTAGAAAAAATAGTACATGCAACGATCATGTAATGGCTATTATAACATGATCGTTGTATAATATACTAGTTTTTGCATATTAAAACGGTAAAATTTATATTATTATATTAACTCCACTTTGAGGAAACACCATTCTGTTATTGGCTTCTGCATAATAACTATAATAATGTTAGCAGTCAAATATACTTTTAACAATAGTTAACCCCAAAAACAACAACATATTAGGGTGGGGTTCCTAAAAAAAACTGCCCACTGGATATTAAATTAAACATAACATAAATAAATCTTATATTTTACTTGTTTAGAGGATAGATTTCAACAGTACATTCCATTTTATATGAATTACTTTGTTTTTGTGATAAATTACACTTGATTGGAATTTCACTATCTAAGTGGTTTTAAAATGTTTTTAGCAGCAAAAGAATCACATTACTGTCAAGTAAAAAAAAGCTTGGACAATATTTGGGAACTAGGCATTTCTGGTATGTCCCAGCAAACATTATAAACTAATCTGGCTATGGGGTCCCAATTTTGAATGTACCATGGGATATTTACTACGCTTTCAAATATTTAATTTTAATTAATTAGTGCCTCTCGGTGCTTGTAAGAAAGTTTTTTTTTTTCATTTGAAACCAAAGCAAATGCTTTATTTTGCTTAATAAAGGCTGAGAACCCTTGTTGGTTTAATGCATAAGCTTGTGACAATTGGTTATAAGTTTTAAACTAACATTTTAGATTAATTAATATATGCCAAAACTCCTAACGAATTGTAGACAGTCATTTCAAAAACAGTGCAATTTAACACCGATGGAGAATAAAGATAAGGAGCTGAGCAGTGTAAGTGGAAGTGAAAGTGGAAGCCGTTTTGGAGCATCGGGATTTATTCATCTATTTTTAAGTTATATCGTGGTTATTTTTTTACTAGTTAGATTACTAGGTAAAAACACTTGTGCTAGTAGTTTTTCGGAATTTAATCCCCTTTTTCACGCAGTATAGGAAATTATTCTAATCTTCATTATTTAAATCATTAAGGACATTATTTAAACAGCATTATAATTTTATTTTATTACTAACATTATTTGAAATATTTTTATTGTTACATTTGTACAATTATTTCTATTATGTATATTTATTTATTGTATGCCGAAAATTTCTGACATAATTAAACGAAGCAACATTACAAATTAAATATAACTTTGGATAACGTTGTAGCATTAAAATACGAGGATAGTTCACAAATTGTTGTCCCTAACATAGTTGGCGTTGAATGACAAATGCAAATAAAAAGTCAGGCAAAAGCTTATTGTATGATATTAGTTTGTGCCAATTAGCATCAGCGCATCAGTTCGTTTATGTTTAATATTAATTTTTTTCCGTTGAGGTGTGCGTGATTTTATATAAAGGGGTTATCACCGCAAGAAATTTATAAGGACATGGTAGAAGTATCGGGTTACTGTGCCACTTTGAACCAGGTAATCAAGAACTGGTCATGGGATTTTAAACTGGGAAAAGAATACTGTCAACATGCACCAGGTGCAGGAGCCTCCAAACCTTTGGTGACCAAAGAAAATGTGAATATATTCCATGACATTGTATTAAATGACAATTAAATGACAAAAAATCAGTCAAGGCTATAGCAGAGACATGTAGGTTTTCTGTTTAAAGCGTTGAAATAATTTTACATCAGAAATTCGGTCTCAAAAAACTCTCTGCACGTCCACAAATACTGACTGCGGAGAAGAAGCGTGTTCGCCAGATTACAGCGGAGACAAATTTGGACAACAGTTTGTTTGGGATTTAGCAAGTGTTACTTTCGTAGATTAATTACTGCGTGTGCGCACCATAACAGGTGAATATTATGCAAAAGTAATACCAAAAATACGCGAAGCGATTGGAAAAAAGAGGAAAATTGAGTCGAGGTGTGCTCTTCCACCAGGACAACGCTCCGGCACTTAAAAGTTTTGTTGCAATGGCTGCCATTTACAATGTGGGATTTAAAGTGTTTGTACAGCTCCCTTTTTCTCCAGATTTTGCCCCCAGAGACTACAATATATTTCCAAAATTAAAAGAACATCTTAGTGGAATCTGCTTTGCTAATGATAACAAAGTAATGTCGGCGGTAGATAAATAGCTAAAGACTCAAAGTTCTGAATTTTTTTAAAAGGGTTTGAAACACTTTAACACCAATAAACCAAATGTATAAACGTTGCAGGTGACTATGTTGAAAAATAAATTAGTTTTATTCTTCTCATGTGTTTGCTTCTATATCAGGGACAACAATTCGTGAACTATCCTCGTATGTAGGTTTAGTAATTAAAAAATCAATCCCTAATATATCAATGATTGGATATACGAGTATCTGCACTATAGGATAATTTGTGGGAAAATTATAAAACAACGGTAGTTGAGTACCACGAGGTCAACGTTGCCTATTAATGAACATCTAACGTGTCAGTTGCATTTACAAAGGGTGATTCATGGCACAAAATTTGAATGTGACATCGCGAGCAAGCTTTCAAAGAACATCACAAAATCCCAAATCTAACATGCAACACAAGAGTCTGCTTTCCAGAGGACATAATCTTAATGCGACGTTGTCGGATTTATAGAAAAATATTGACTAAATAGGTACCAGTGAAAATGTTAAAAAAAATTAATTTAAAAATATCTATTTTATTAGGTGTTATCTCACTCTATTTCATACTTTATTTTATCATCTTCTTATAAAACTTTGCAAAGAGTTATACCCTTTTTTTTTAAATTCTGTAAGCCAATGTCTAAGATCTTTTTAAATCTAGAAGTGAATCGTGTCCTTCAGGAGAAATTTGTTTTTTAACATCTTTATTATCTCGCAGATATTTCGCAAGTTGATTTTCTTTGTACCTGTGGTTTTTAATGAAACTAATTTTTATTGTGTTTCAACTTATTTTATGCTATCGCGTTTTTATTACTATTGACAACGTTGGAAATTTGTGGCTTTGGGGAAACAGTTGTTTGTACATGCGACACTTATTTTCTGCGCTCCACCGTTTCTGTGCTGCATGCATATGCATATTTTATTACTGTGAACTCCTTTCTTCAAAGGCGTGCATTTTTAGATTTTATTGTTTCTTAACGCTGGTATTTACCGAGAAAGTGCAGGTATTAACATACAATGTGTAAAACATCGCTATCATTATACTATGTTTTCTAGGATCCATATTGATTGGCGTTTAAGATAATGCAATTTTTTTATAGGTTGAAAAGTTTTAGAGTTGACAAATTAAGCTATAAATTTTTTTTTTCCTTGTTTAAAGATTCTTACATCAGTTAATCCAGTATTACCTTTTTTTGACCGGTGTTCGATAATAGCAAACTGTATTGATTTAATTGATTATCGATTATTCCAAACTAGTTTCGTAAAAATTAAATGAAACAAAAAAATATTGAAATTAACAATAATTACCCAAAAATATAGGACTCTCATTTTAAAAGGAATTTTAAAAGGAATGCTTCTAACCTCGATGTTACTGCTAAAATTGCGAAGAGCTGGGACAAATTCGTCTGTCTCCATGTTTAAAGCGAGAATAATTTTGACTTTTTGGATAAAATTTAATTTAAATATAATATTACCACGACTATGTTTTTTAAATCATATATGAGTTTTGTCAAAAAATAGAAATTTTACTCAAGAGTAAAGTACCTTTATTTTTTATAATACAGAAGAATGTTAAAAAGTAAAGTTATTTTAAATTAGAAGTTATATTTAAATATTTAATAACAGCCATTTAGCATAAAAATTCAGGTTTGATGAAGATTTACGTTTTACATTACAAATTATTTGTATTTATAATCTTTCATCTGTTAAAAATATAATTACCTTTCATTTGTTAATATTTTATATTATTTTTTATATTTTTTATATATTTATTTTTTATATTTATTTTATATATTTTTAATATAATTTTTATTTTAGAAATAGAAAAAACTTACAAACAATATTTTGTAAACTTACATCTAATTACATTTTATTTCAATATACTAAATCTTTAACATATCCACCGTCTCTTTGTAAATATTTAATTGTTGTTTTCTCAAATACTTTTATTACTGTCCGTATCATATTTGGAGTAATTTTTTAACATTCTTCAGAAATAATCCTCTCCAAAAGGTTTACATTATCAAAGGGTCCTCGCTGATAAACTTGTTGTTTTAAATAACCCAAAAAAAAGTCAAGGGGAGTTAAATCAACAAACCTGCGAGGCCAAAAAATATCTGAATACCTGTGGATCAACTTACCATTAAATATATTTTCAAGGAGTACTCTAACGTTTACTGTACTATGGACGGAGGTACCGTCTTGTTGGAAATAAATTTTTAACGTTCTTGTAACGTTGTAAGTTCGTGCAATAAATCACTTACTTGATTTTCTAATAATTGTAAGTAAAGTTCAGCATTTAAAGCATTAGTAAATAATCAACAAACCAAAGATTACTATCATACTGCATTTAACTGCATGTACTGCATAACTTACGTAGCTTTGATTCTATAGTTATTAAAAATATACATTGTTGCTGCAATCAAGCTGACAATACTAAACACATGAAGTGACTACGACTAAGCTTAATTAATACGGCCCCTACTAGGCTGAATCTATTACTCTCATAAACTTATCAGGACTATCATCATCATCATCAATGGCTTCACAACCCTGGGTGGGTTTTTGCCGACTCAACCACACGTCTCCATCTTTTTCTATCTAGCATCCGATCGGGTCCATCTTCGATATTCATGGCTTTTAGGTCCTTTGAAATATTATCCCTCCACCTGAGGCGGGGTCGACCTAATGGGCGTTTTTCCCCCGGGACCTCCTCCCACACCAGTTTTACTATTCTATCATCCGGCATTCTTTTAACGTGTCCTGCCCACTGTAGTCTCCTGGCCTTTATGTCGTTTATTATGTTGGTATCAGTGTATAGTTCTTTGAGTTCTTGGTTGGTTTTTATTCTATATTGTCCTGTATTTTCGTCTCTATTTGGGCCGAATATTTTTCTTAGCAATTTTCTTTCAAAGACCTTAAGTCGTTCTTCGTTTGCAACCGTTAGAGTCCAGGTCTCACATCCATACATTACGACAGGCCTTATAATTGTTTTGTATATGTTCAGCTTAGTTTTCCTGGTAAGTATTCTAGATTTAATTAGGTCTTGAAGAGCAAAAAGGCATCTGTTTGCAGCCTGTATCCTGTTATTTATCTTTTCTGTGATGTCGTTGTTTTCGCTTATACTTGTACCCAGATATTTAAATTGCCTTGTCCGCTCAAAGTTGTAGTCTTCGATAGAAAAGTTTTGTCCTACTCTATCTCGGTTCCGATTTTTTCTGCTGCGGTACATATACTTGGTCTTGTCTTCGTTTATCTTGAGGCCTATCTTCTCTGCTTCCTTTTCAAACTTTATGAAGGTGTCTTTGAGGTCAATCCTGTTATTGCCAATCACATCGACATCGTCTGCGAAAGCCAGGAGCAGATTGGGTCCTCCTTTGTGAAAGATGGCAGCTGGCTTCTCAATTTTGGAGTTCCTAATTACATATTCCAATGCTATGTTAAAGAGTTGAGGTGAGAGGGCGTCCCCTTGCTTGAGACCATTATTGATATTGAAGGGGTCGGAGAGACTCTGCCCCACTCTTATTTTACATCGCGTACCCTCCATGCATACTTTCATCATCGATATAAGTTTTTTTGGAATCCAAGTTCTTGCATTTCTTTCCACAGCTTTGATCTGCATACTCTATCGAATGCCTGCTTAAAGTCAATAAACAATTGGTGGAGTTCTCTGTCGAATTCCCAGCATTTCTCCATTATTTGTCTGATGGTAAAAATCTGATCTACGGTGGACCTATTTGGCCTAAAACCACATTGGTATTCCCCCACAATCTCTTCGGTATATGGTTTCATTCTTTCCGTAGGATATTGGAGAGTACCTTATAACATGTATTCAGAAGAGTTATTCCACGATAGTTTGTGCATTTCTTTCTGTCTCCTTTTTATAAATAGGGACGATTATCCCTTCCTTCCATTCGTCGGGTAGGGCCTCTGTCTTCCAGATGGTTTGTATAAGCTTGTGTATGGCCTTGTGGAGTGTTTCTCTGCCAGATTTTATGCATTCGGCAGGTATGCCGTCGCTGCCTGGAGATTTGTTATTTTTCAGTTTTTTTATTGCATTCAGTGTTTCTTCGTACGACGGTGGCTGTGTTTCTATTTCGGCTGTTGGTATATTTGTTGGTGGCGTAATTGTATTTTCCTCCTCATTTAGCAGTTCAAAGAAGTATTTCTTCTGGGTTTTTAGAATCTCTTTTCCGTTGGTTATGAGTTCTCCATTATTTTTTATGAGAAAATTTTCCTCTCTGGGTTGGTGTCCGGCTTTCTGTTTCGAGATTTCGCTAAAATATTCTTTTGTTCTGTTATTCTGTCTATTCTCTTCTATTCCTCTTATTATTGCCAGTTGGTATTCTCTCTTTTTCCGTTTCACCATTCTGCGTGTTGTTGTTCTTTGGTGTCTATATTCTTCTATATTAGATGCTGTTGGATGTTGTAGCATTTTTTTCCTAGCCAGGTTCCGCGCTTCAAGTGTCCTGTTGCAGTCCTCATCGAACCACTTCCGTCGTTGGCTTTTCTTTTTGCCAAGTACCTGTTTTGATACGGTGACTATTGCATCTTTAATGTTAGTCCATAGTTCTTCTATGCTGTTTTCGTCCTTATCAGGACTAGGTATGATTTAATTCTTCGATAGGTGGACAACGACTGGTCGCGTCTTCCTTTTCCTCGCGTAGTACACGAGTACTTTGAAAGAGGGCAGCAGCCGTCAGAGCTTTTATTGTATCCAAAAACAAATAAGATAAATTATAGAAGCAAATAATTTAGTGTTGTAAATTATTTTTTGCTACGCTAAAACTTTTTTTGGTAGTTTTTGGAATGAATTTCCTTATCGCACGGTACGGGTGGGGGCTAGGCGACAGAGAGTGTAAGATTTTTCCGTCACGAAACACGAACTATCAGACGCGTATGCCGAGTTGCTAAGTATTTTTATGCTACGCGTCTCCTCTCCCATGTAACAGAACGCTTCTTCTTCTTGAAATTCCGCTCCTATCGGAGATTGGAAATCATCACCACTACTCGGACCTTATCAATCGCCCGCCTGAAGAGTTCTGCGGAAGTGCCACCAAACCACTCCCTCAAGTTGCGCAGCCAAGAGATTCTTCTTCTTCCAATCGTTCTCTTGCCTTGAATAATTAGCTTAAGGATATTGTATCTATCTACTCTCAGAACATGTCCTAGATATTCTAATTTTCTCCTTTTTATGGTGTTACTAATTTCTTTGGCTTTATTTATTCGGCGTAGTACTTCCTCATTTGAAACCTTGTCAACCCAACAGAATGCGCTTGCACGTAATTTTTCCAATTATCATTTTGACAAACACGTGGACTATTTATTTTTAACCTAAATATTTTATATTACGACTTTTTTTTTAAAGCCAATTAGTTGACAAATTGACTAAAAAAAACATCAAAAAAAGCAACAATGCTGAAAAATGCAAAAACAAGCGTGAAAATACAATAATTTTATTAATTATAATATACTACGAAAGGAACTTCGTTCCAAGTGAGTGTTCCAAGACTCTCACGTTAATTGTTATGGATTATGTTTATTATTATTAATTATTAATCCGGTTTATAGCGTCTTTCGCCTTCCGGTTCCCAGTTGCCAGCCTCTTCGGTCAGTCCAATCTCCTGGGGCTAGATTTCTTTCGGACATCGCTTTCTGAATGCCCCCTATCCATGTTGGTTTTGGTCTACCTCTTTTCCTTCGTTCTGTTGGGGTCCATTTAAGCACTAGTTTGGGTAGCCTTTCATCTGTCATACGTTCAACATGGCCGTACCATATAAGTTGTCTTCTTTGGATTTCATCTATTATAGTTGTGTCGGTCTTTACATTTTGTCGAATTCGGTCATTTGTAACCCTATCGAGACGTGATATGCCAGCAGATCTTCGCCAGAAATCCATCTCCAGAGCTATCAATCGGCGTTCTAATGTTTTATTAAGTTGCCACGTTTCACAGCCTTATAGAACAGTACTTTGAAAGATAGTATTATATATCATATGTTTTTTTTCCCTAGATATATTTTTTGCCCACAACAGCGAGTTTAGGCATCCTATAACTTTCTTTCCTTTTAATATCCGTTGTTCTATTTCCTCCTCAGTACGACCTTTACATGTGATTTTTGTACCCAAATAGGTGTATTCCTTACATATTCCTATTTTTACATTGTCCAGATCCAGATCTGTTGTTTCTGCCCCAATACACAAATATTTCGTCTTGCTCATATTAACCGTTAATTATGTTACTATTCAAATTTTCGCTTGGTAGTATCACTAATAATTTAGGAACATTAACCCAAAGCTGCAAAAAAAAGATTTTTTTATTCACCGAATGGTATCTTTAAGTGTGCCTCTCCCTTTTGATTTTTATATGCTAAAAGCTGTTTATTTAAAAAAATTAATAGCGATCAATTTAATTGTAAATATAAAATGTTTTTATTACCGGAATCTGAATAGTGTACCCTGTATATAACTGTTATTTATTATACATCGTATGTGCATAGAATAATGGATATACATATAATCATAAATTAAATGAACATTCACCTAAAATACTAACGCAAAATTGTATATTTTAATAAAGTTTATAAAAAGTTATAGTCGGGTTACATATGAAACTTTATATGACAGGTAATGAGAATCGCAAAATTCGTTTAACCTTTAGGTTACAAAAGCCTTAAGATACTACAAGTGTTACATTTTCGTTAAATAAATCAGTATAAAGACTGAAAATCGTGGAAGATTTGAAAAATCCCAGCACGTTCTTTTAAAATTGTTACCTTCTTAAAAAACAGACTGACAAAAACAAAATTATCAACGAGAGCATCTTATAATTTTAGACTTCGTATAGTTTTGATGATTGAGGAAAACTTGATTTTATATTTTGAATTTTAGTAAAATGTCTTGGGTATTTTCTATAGCTGACTTTAAAATTATGTTTAAAAGGATGTAACTATTTTTAAAGCATTTGCTGTCAGGAATAATATGTCTTGAATAAAATTTATTTTTAAATGAAAATAACAGTATTAAGCTACGAAGGTAGTATAAAAACGAAAGTACCTAGTACCATACATACACTGCGGTCCATATGTGTGGAATAAATTCATTTTTAGCGTTATTATGTATTTGTTCTATAAAAATTGAAACAGGTCGATTTTTATTGTCAATTTGACAATTTACAATA
The DNA here is from genome assembly GCA_950111635.1 of Agelastica alni. Taxonomy (NCBI): domain Eukaryota; kingdom Metazoa; phylum Arthropoda; class Insecta; order Coleoptera; family Chrysomelidae; genus Agelastica; species Agelastica alni. The sequence goes on along the minus strand of OX467711.1, from coordinate 27,232,277 downwards.
TGAAAATGTTACCCCTTCTTGCACCCCCTTAAAAATTTTAAATAAAAATGGGGGTCGTGTGGCACCTAGTAAAATGTTTATACTCTAAGTTATGTATTGTTTACAAAACCTAAAACATATCGATTTCTATTCTCAATTTGACAATTTATAGTATAAAATAATATCACCCCCTTATTGCACCCCTTTTGAATTATGAGCACCCCCTCAAAAAATTTGAATGAGAAAGGAGGTATTTTTTTTAATTTATCTCTACATATTTGTTTAATAGATTATAAAAAACATTTTTAATTAAATTACAATTTAAGAAAAGCTTTAAAACTGTTCTTACTTTAATGGCGTAACATTTGAATACATTTTAATCTGCTGAGTTTTGTTTGTCCATAAATAACTATAGGTACAGTGCAACAGATATAGCTTGGCGGGCGAAATATCACAATATCTGCGCACAACGAAAACATTCAAATAACGATCCGATCGGCGACGACGATTTTAGGGTTCGTGAGTCTCAAGTACAATCGAAAGAAGAAGTTTACGAATCTGAAGTATATTCAGCAGAATATTTGTTATTTTGTTAATTAATTTTTTTAAGATAAATTTAACTGAAATAAATTCAAAGCAAGTACTTAAAAATTAGTTAAAGAGGTATTTAAAGCCTGTAGAATATTCGTAAATTTATAGTGACAGCATAAAATATTTAAAAAAATGACTTTTCGCAAAAAATCCATCTGCTTTTTCCACTTTAATACTATTTTTATTAAGACAAAAAACCGAAGAACAATTAACAAAAGCGTAAATCCAGCGAAAAATGGGACTAATTTGTATCCTTCGAATACGGCTCTAGGCGTCGGTAATAATCTTTTTTGCTCGTTTCAGATTTGCGCAGCTCATTTAGAAAGAAGTGAAGGTAAATCTTTTTTGGCAGGCCCATTCCTCGGTTAAATACATTTTAGGATTAGGTCACTTAAAAGTTATAAATTGGTTATGAATTACAGGAAAATTTATGGCGATTTTAGAATACAATTGGTCACTACAATTTCAAAAAGTATAAATTAAGATTAAATACTTATTTGGTGGAGTAAAAAGTGTATTTAAGAGTAAAATAAGCATACTTTTACTTTGAACATTGCAATTCTTTCTACAAAATAATGGCGAATGCGCCATAATAAACTAATTAGGTGCATTCGCCAAGTTTGGTTTTTTTTATAGTTTTACAAATTTCGACAAATCCGTTCTTTTTTAAGTGACCCACAAAAATATCAAAAGACAGCACTATATATAATACTAAGTTTTGCCCGCGATTTCGTCTGCATGAATTAATTGTAGTCTGATTTAAATAAAAAATATTATGTTATGGATCATTGCATTAAAAAAAATTATGCTGTCGTGAGTAAGTTGATCATTTATTAATGTTTCTTCATGTACAACTTTGGTTCTTGTGGACCAAGAATATTTTTTTTACAATTTAATTGGTGACCCCACATTACAACATTTTTTTTATAAAGATCTTCAATGTACAGTTACACTTTTTTTAGTTCTAGAAGATAGTATATGCTGTAAAACCAATGCTACTACTATAACATTGCAAGAAACAAAATAATGGCAAGTTTTTAATTATATGCAGTGCCACTTATTAGCATATTAAGGCAAACCATTACTACTTTTATTGTTTCATAAAAATTCAAATAGTAGTAGCTAAATAAAATATATGCTGTTTTTTAAGTACAATAAATATCTTTTATACACAATAAATTTTATAAAAATACGTAGTTATTTTTGAGAGATGCAGACAAAAAAATTTAAAATTGGTGTCATGGAATTAGGGATACCTAAACACCATATTGTAACCTTTTTTGCAAATGTTTTTAATGAACAGACACTCTTGTGTTAGTTTTATTTCAGTGTGGAATAAAGTAAATCTTATTTATAGGAGAAAAAATTTAATTTAATTTGGGCAAAAAACACTGAAATTATAAAAAATGTTTTTAGTTTAATTAAAAGGTTTGTTAAACAATTTAAAAAAAAATTCGCAAGTGTGTATAGTGCTGGCAATTTTAATTTTAATTTTAAATAAGGAAATCTTAAATATAGTTTATTATGTTTCCCATAAATTGAAAAAAAACATTCTTAATATAAATTTAATTCTTTGGTTTTACATGCTCTAAACATAAATTTAATTACTTTTTAATTGTATTATCCGTATATGTATTTTTTTTGTCTGTAGGGCGCACAAATAAGAAACAATTATGGATTATTTATTCTTTGTAAGTAAGTGATATTTGGATTCACGTTTTTGCGTGTTTGTAAATGTTCCTTTTAGATACTTTAGTACATTAGTTCGGAGAGATCGACAGAGACGGCCATTCATTTTCTGGTATCTTATGCAGAGTGGATCGGAACGTAATAAGTAAATTTTATGCACTTTCCTGAATATCGAAGGAGCTTCCAACAAAATCATGTTTGAGGATATTGACAAGGCTCTCGAAGAAAAGAAAATGGACGGAAAAACAAGGGGCTGGATACCTACGTAAAATGCTGTCACAGAGGCGTATCAAAGTCAAAGAGGTACATGGGATGTTAATGTAACGGTCAAGCGTGGATGTCCTTAAGGTGAAGTCTGTTCATCTGTCGTATGGTTCATGGTAGTCGACGGACTACTTAAAAGACTGGCATCTGAAAGAATTTTTGTGCAAACATACTGTGGCGATGTTGTCGTGGATAAAGCGATATGTCGATTATTATAGACTTCATGCAGCAGGCTTTAAACCATCATTACTAAATGGTTATATAATTTACTAAATTTATGCAATCTAGAAAACTGTCTGCCAATAAATTTTTCGTGTATTGTACAGTCTTTACTTTCATTTAACTGAATGGCAGACTGTAAATTTTTTTTCAAAGAAGCTGTTTTTTTTTACAAACTAATTTCATCATTTAAATATGAATTAATGCATTATGGATTTAAATAAGTGCATTTTTCTGTTACTTTTAGCCATAAATATGCCCCTTACCATTGGCAGACTAAAAAATTGGTTATGTTTTTCTGTCGTTTGATGACAGTCTATTGTTTATTTTTATAATTTAATGTGTTGTTTTTTTTTCTTTCTGACAGAAAATAATCCACGATTTTATCCATAATATTTTAAATAATTAAAATGATTTTGATCAAATTTAAATTTACAAGAAATGAATTTCCACAAGGTTGTTTAACCATCACGTTTTAGTTGATAACGGCTAGAGTTAAGTTAAAAAGTATATTTTGAATTATAAAAATAATAATTATATTATTTATTAATTTAAAGAAAGGTTATTAGTAAGCTTTTTTACATTTTAATTCGTGTATTAAAGTTAGTCAAACGCAAAACCATTTTTTTTATCGTATACAACTCGAATTTTCCCCAAGAAACTTCACCAAAGTTCTAACAAAACCGAAAAACTTTTTCTCATCGAGAGACAAGTTATTAATGTTTTATAATTTTAACGGATTTATGGTCCATCTTTAATAAAAAAGTTTTAATTGCGCTTAGTTGTTAAAAAAAAATCATAAAAGTATAAAATGCAAATTCGGTTTGCGATAACAACCCCAAAATTCAGATCAAAAGATTTCACATGGTTGTCAAAAGTCTCGTTTAAAATAAAACGACTTAGAATTCTTTGTTTTAATGTAAATAAAAAAAATATTTTTTTATAATGGACAGGAAAAAATACCTCGTCCCTGACCTAACCTAACCTATCCTCCAAATATAGATGTTGCAAATTTAAATCTGGTCATTTAACACCGCTTTTTTTTTGTACAAATACCAATAATGAAGAGAGAATCCTAATGCTCAAATTTTGCATAGATCTTCAATTTTTAGAGCGAATGGTATAGGATGCAAACTAATTTAAAATTAGCACAACAACAGACTTATTACGTCCTCTCAGAATAGACAGAATTTATTGAAAGCTCTTGTAAATAAAAAATAATTCCGAACATAAGAATAAAATTATTAACGACAAAATTAAGGTTACTGTTCTAAAAGCGTGGGGTGCTTGGTATGACATTTTTAAACTAACACTGCTTTTCGGAATGAAACTAGTGAAAAAATAAACGATTGATACCAAACAGGTAATTATATAGTTGACTGAAATATTAATTCCAGTACGTGTCTCGGATAGCTTAAACGGTAGAGCTCTTAGCGCGTAACCAATAGATCTGGGTTCGGTTCCCAGTCTGAGCCGACCTAATTTTTTCGTTTACCGAAAATTACTCACTGAGTAGGTTTCTCTTTTTCTTTATCATCCTTTCTTTACTCATTTTTTTAATAAGCTCAAACTTTTACTAGTTTCATTCTGAAATCCCACGCTTTTGGACCAGTGACATTAATTTTTTTGTCAGTATTTTTATTCTTATGTGTTTTTAAGTTTTTTTATACTATAATTTATTTTTCGGCACGTTTTTCACTAGTATATTGGATTGGGTGAATTATAATATGACATTGGAACTGCGCGCATGCGTAGTTCACGCACTAGTTCTATCTCTCTTACTCTCATGCAAAGGATCACTAAAGAAAAATTATGAATCCTGGCGAAACTAATTAGCATAATTGGATATTTTGATCAAATTATTGCATTGTCGTCGGTGTTTGACAAGTGTGCGAAGTTTAAATTAAATATGATCGCTTAAAGTAGAGCAAAATCAAGGCCAAAAAGTCAATTACAAACAAACATACGGGTAAAACTAATAAAAGCGTGATAAAAAAAAGAACTTAACTCCAAAATACCACCATACGAAAATATAATGTGTATCCTCTGCTAGCAGTACATTAAACAAATTAATTCTCAAATCTCTATACTTGGCGAATAATTTGTTTTGCGAAACAAAAAAACCCAGTCTACACCCAATAAACTAATATAATGATAAAGCTAAACTACAAATCATATTTTCATGTTTCATTTCATCAACCATTTCAACCCCACCTCCATGGATCATAAATCCTTCAGATTTTGATATCACTCTATCACACTTTAAAAAGAGTGACACACCAATCAAATTATAATAAAGTTCATGTAAAAAAAGTAACCAAGTATACACAGGCGTGTCAAGAATGAACGACGGTACACAGGCATCCTTTATATGCAACGATATTACCTAAATATTTCAACTTAGTAAATATTCCAGCAGCTACACTACAATTTACTAAGCTCTTCATAAAGTCGAAAAATAAGCATGCGTGGTGATTATATAATTATAAAGAAAATTTTAAAAAACACTAATTTGTAGCAACTGCAATCATTAACAAGTGTGGCAGGTTCTTTGCGCTTCTGTGGATAACATTTCTTTACTTATTTAATGTACGAGTAACATTGTTAATAAACGTTTTTGGATAAAACTTCTTTTGCTTTATAATTGTACCTTTATCAACCTAAAGAAGATTTTATAAATATTAGTTTCAACAAAAAAAAACGTAAATTTTTTTCAAAAATTTTTATACCTCACGGTAATAATACGGTGATTTAAGCAAAGACGAAAAAATACAAAGTAACGTACATATAGTCACGCCTTTTTACCTTAGGGATAGGTAGAGACCACTTCCTTTCACTTGCTACAGTTCTTACACACATCTTTCGCTTCTTCTACTTTCATCAGTGCTCTCATACATGCTCGTCGGTTTTTGGTACTCTTGACTTCGCCTTTTTTCTAAACAATGTCGATCTCATTAAGATATGTTCGCCGAAGTCGACTTCTACCCCTACCGATAAATCAGTTTCGTCAATATTCTCTCATCCATACGTATATCTATATTTGTAACTACATTTTATTTCACATCTCAGCGTTTTCTTATTACACTATTCTTCACTTTATCGATCAATATTTACTACCAAACATAAGTGTAGGAAAAAAAATTAAACGCAAATCAATCCAAAAAAAAACAAAAATTTATTATATTGTAAATGTTGAAATATTTTTTTTATTATTTGATTTTATTTATAAATATTTTCTAAAGTTTGTTATCGGTAATGTATTTGGTGTCATCATCAATTTATTGATACAACAATTACTTGCATAATAATTTTCATGGGAGATTAATAACTCTACCAGTTTGAATGTCGTTTCTAGTTTATCTTTCACAATATTGTTGTTTTAAATATTATTAGGTATCACCTACCAACTGCTTGTTTCACACTTTTTAACATTTTCTTTGTTAGTACTTTTTTTATTTGTTATTAACTTCCTTTGATACTAGACATTATATTAACTGTCACCTTGACTTATTGTTTTCTCTAATAATAGGAAAGAATTGATGTTATTAAACCAGAAAATCCAAAAATGCAAACGATTAAAAAAGGTGATATGAAGATAAAATCGCAAAAAATATGTTCTGTTTTACAATGCTCTACATATGGCAAGTTGATTATATCTTTGCATAAATTTTCTTCAAATCCAAAGGCAGCTCATAAATGAAAGATGATCTTAAAGATAGTAAAACTAATTTCAAAGTTTATGTTTGTTTGCAGCAAGCACTTGTTGTCCAATGATCTATCATTTTATTTGTGATTATTCATAGTGACTTCAACAACACAAAAAAAAAGTTTGAAACATGGTTTTTATAATTTTTTTATTGAGACCGTCAGTTCCACATAAAATGATAAGGCCTCTTCACCTTCCTTAATTGGTCGAACACGTTCACCCACATAATACAATATGTCCAAAATTGATACTTTGACTTTCAGAGGCATCGCAACAAGAATTTCAAGGACAACAGAACTGAAAAACTTGGCAAACAAACCAAAATTGATATCTGGACATACCCGGTCTTTACTGGCATTTATCGAAAATCCGACAATAAAACTGAAACGTCGAAAATAAACCTTAAATCCAGCTTCAGTTTAACACAAAAAATCAATTTAAATCTCTGAGATAACTGAAGTGATCAAATGGCAGAATATTTGTTGTTCATACCTCGATCCGACATTTTGTCATTTACAGCGCCATCTTGCATTACGTGATTTTTCCCTATAGCTTGAGTTAATTAAGGTTGGAAAAACAATAGGTACGTGTAATATTATAGTAACAAGGATTATGTGTACCTACCTAAGTAAATATAGCACTTTTTAACCAACTCGTAGATTGGATATTTAATAGTCTCATAACTCTACAAACCTCACGGTTTTATGATGATTAGCTGCACATACAGAAATTTTAATGTTCGATTAGATTTAATGGACCTTTAAAACAGTTACTTTAATGACAATTCCATACTGTAATTATCAATTTAAGGGTCTGCTAAAGGGTTATAACTATTTTAAAATTATGGACCTCAAAGTCGTTTAAACAATAGAGGTGAAATTGAATCAAAGAATAAAAGACCCAAATAATGGCTTTGTTCAACATAATGACACGACTTGATATTTAATATGACGTATGTCTACCATAATATAACCAATAAAAAAAACAACGTATGTCAAATATAATATGACCAATAATAATATATGTTAATTATAAAATAACCAATAAAAAAAGAAAATAAAACGAAGAGGTTTTATATTGCAGAAACGAGTTCTGCTTAAAAAAAAACAAAAAAGTACACGGTTTATATTAAAAATGTATTTTTTTACGAAGGTAGTGGTAAATAAATAAATTTTTTTATAAATTAATTATATTTTCTTTTGTGTAATTGTGCTAAATGATAAGTACCAATTTGTTTATCAAAAGTTTTCGATGAACGAAATATAACCGAAACATCCAGTCATCTTTCATCCTGACACAAAAAGTCAAACAAATGAGTGTTAAAAATATTTTCAAATGGATCCCAAAGTCTGAAAATCCTTATTTATACATATAAAATGCTTAGTCCCGAATGACTGACTGACGGATCAACGCACAGTCTAAACTGCTGATCGTAGAAACCTGAAACTTCAAGGGTGTGTTCTTTGTGTGACGTAGGCATCCGATAAGAAAGGATTTTCCGAAATTTTGCCCCTAAGGGGGTGAAAAACGGGGGCAAAGTTTTTATAGGACAACGTGATCTCTTGGTGATTTGAATTGAAGTTGATATCAATACATTAATAATATTTACGATAAACCTGCAAAAAAAACAAAAAATAAACAAGCCTTAGTCATAAATGAAATACTTTTGAGATCATCAATATAAATCCGTCGACTCAGTGATAAGCACCAATGATGCCATTCAATATCCGGTCGAGTTCCTGAATACACTGAAGTATTCCGGTCTCCCTACTAACATATTAAAATTGAGAGTTGGCGCGCCAATTATGTTGCTGCGCAATATAAATTCACCAAAATTATGCTATGGCACCATATTGCAAGTGAAAACATTGCATCGCAATGTAATCGAGGCAACTATACTGACAGGTTGTTTTCGAGGAGAGTCTGTATTTATTCCTAGGATTCCCCCAACAGCATCAAATTACCCCTTCGAATTTAAGAGAGTGCAGTTTCCGATCAAAGTCTGCTTCACCATAAACATAAACAAAGCTCAAGGTAGCTCAAATCTTAAGGTAGCGGGAGTAGATTTGAAAGAAAGCTGCTTCTTTCACGGCCAGTTGTATGTGGCATGCTCCAGAGTAAGCGCACAGAGTAGCCTGGTGATTCTGGCACCCGAACGAAAAACAAAAAATATTGTTTACAAAGAAATACTGCGGTTGGTGTAGTATTTTGATTCCGTTATAAAAAGATAATACCCCCGTGTCACTTTCATCAGATCAAAGGCCGAGCTTCGTGTTCATAAAATATTACAAAATTTTGTTTTAATTTTCATGTTTATTTAAGCTTTAAATCCCTAAACCATAATGAAGATTGTTATATTTTATAAGTATTTAAACATTTTAACATAATAATTTATAGGTTATAACAAAATTAATACCGAAAAAAACCAATTAAAAATCATATCATATTAGAACCATTTTTGACTTCTATGCGGACGAAGTCGCGGGTTGAAGCTAGTAATAAATATAATAAGAATTAATAAAATGATTTTCGCCAATTTTTTTGTTTGTTAAATATTAATAAATTTTTTATTTTCATAAAGTTTATCTTGTTTTTTTTTATAATGTAATACCTGCTTGCTAACAAAATAGTGCATTTAATAACTTCTTTGTCGAATTCTAACTTCACTGCAACGTCATATTATCCCATTTCAACGAGTATAAAAATAAAAAATAAATCCAATTCGACCAAGAAATAAAATCTTATTTTTGTGTGCGAAATATAAAAGCCTCATTCAAAATACATCACCTATATTATCTTTAATCCATTCACCAATAGCAGATCAATACGTTAAAGTTCCTAGAAGAATAGCAGTCTCATCTTTCATAAAGTATAACAGAAATATGAATAGACTTTTCAAAGTTTACCAGTGGCAAGCAGAATAAGGGTCATTTTAAATAAACATTATATTTCTAATAACACACCGACATATCGGTATATGTTAATTTGTATTCTTGGAATTACATGACTACAAGAATTCATAGACTAATAGTTTTGGATCAGAATTAATACAGAATTTATTGGCCCCCATTAGCAAAATGTTTGGCTATCGCCAGAAAATTATGGAAATTTTTTCGATAGATATTTGATATCCTATGATATCGTGTTGATTTCGGACAACCTTAAAGAAGTCCAAGAGTTACTTGGGGCACTAAATGCAGCGTCAGATGAGAAAGATGCAGAGTGGATAGATGAAGATGAAGTGAATGGTAGTTTCGATAATTCATAAGAAGAAGAAGATATTGCAATGCCAATTGTATATTCTCGACTCGCCAGCAAGGAACAAGGAGCAAGGTTTCTAGAAGAGGGTTGTTGAAGGTAAATTAATGATGTTGGTTTCTGCCGTTGGTTTCTGCCTCGCCGTGCCTCGATTCGATGTTAAGTCTTCGATAGCTATGGTTGGCTTGTTCGTAATTCTTTTTACTGTCAGTTTTTCCGGCCTTTTCGCCGTGAACCTCTGGATAAAATAAATTAAACACTACACTTCTTGTTTGATACTAAATTAAAAAATGTGTACAATTAGCTTACAGTTAATTACCTCCTGTATCTTTAAAAATTTTTTACTGGTTGATGACTTTTTAACTTAATTGATTTTGTCTAATTATATTGCTTGTAAATTTTTTACCACGTTGAGCTTTTAAAAGCCAACTTGCTTGTTTTCTCTACGAAGACAATGGACGAAGTCACCAAACGGAAGTGGTCAAAAATAGTTTAATAATAGCAGCGCTGTTGTTAGCTTTTTAATTGGTTTTGCTAGCAAAGCGCCTAATCTAAGGAAACCGAGTGAATATTGGTTGCCTAAAACACGCATCTATAATGAGGTTTTTAAATCAAGGAATGATTTTAAGGACATTCTACAGTTGAAATATACGGAATTTTCAACATAGATATTTCGGAACATTTGAAAAATCCTTGGACGTCTGATAAATAACAGAAATGTTTATTATTGAACGCAATAAATATTTAAAAATATTGAAATTTGTGTACCCAAATTGCCATTTATCATATACGAGGAGGGTCTATTATTTATGACGTAATATTGATAGGGGAGCCACAGAAAATGTAACATAGCGCGACGAAGGGAAGGAGGGGGTTTAAAAAGATAAAATTTTGCGTGACTATTTTATGAACCTTGGCTATTTTTCTGCAATTTGTTATTTATTTTAAATCTTGGAATTTAAATATTTTAATACTTAAACTTATTTTTAAAATTTATCAAGCATTAAACTAAAATACAAAATTATATAACCTTCCTTTTTTAATCATTTTTACATATTCTTTTATTTAAGTCCATAAGAAATGTTAAAAATAGTTGTGTAGTATTTACAAAAAAAGTATTATAACCAATAAAACAATTTTGCATACGTTTAAACAAAAGATTTCACTAAAAATGGTATCACCAAATGCGGTTTTTAATTTGTTACTTGAAGTAACAGAAATCGACGTTAAAGCATTTTCGCAATATTTTTCGACATTTGGGAACACAAAGAACTGGATGAGGTAATAAATCAGGTTAATTTGATGTGAAATACATTAATTGAATGTTTTTTTTTCAAATATTTAACAATTTCACGCAAAAAGTTGACATTGTCGTGATATTGGATAATGTTATTTTTTCAGTTGATTTTCTTCGACGGCACGTTTACATTTTCCGAATATTTACACGCTTAACAGAAAAAATTATTATTTATAACAAAACTAAATCGTATAAAAAGCAATTTTCGTTGGTTCCATAATTTTATATCTCGTCGTTGTTTTTCATCCACGCTACTGCCTTTCTGGAATGACCTACTTCGTGAGATAGAAATAGACGAGAGTGCTGAAAAGAGCAACAAGTAGGTACTATTGATTTATGGTCTTATCTTTTTATTCAACAAAAATATCTAAAAGTTATCTTGCCTTCTTAGTAACACTTGCTTAATGAGAAAGAGAGTCTGCAACAATATATAGAAAAAGTAGATGATGGATCGGAATTGCCGATAAATGTTTTTATTTTTTTACCGACATGATAAACATTAAGTATTTATAAAATACTAGTGGACCCGGCAGACATTGTCCTGTCCGAACGTTGGCCTGTCTGCTTTAAGAACATCACTTATAAACTTAGCGACCTCAAAAACTATGAATTTGACACCAATATCGGCTTTTTAATAGTTTTTGTATTCTATCCCCTTTGCCATATTCGACAAACTGTATGCAAAGATACTAATTAAAAGAGTGACAAATAAAACTTAGAAAATAATACGAAATGTGCAAGCAGGATTTAGAAGAGAAAGGAGATGTATGTATCAGGTCTTTTCATTACGAGGTATAGTCGAATAATTCTTGGCTAGAAGTCAGAAGGTGTATTGCGCTTTTATGGACTTGGAAAAGGCCTATGACAGAGTGAGTGGTAGTTTAATAAGAGAACTGAAATCACTAAACGAAAATTCCACTGCTTGTATTAGAATAAACGGAGCTTACAGGGACTGGTTTAAGACTAAAGAGTGCGAATGGATTAAAAATGAATGATTTGATCGTCAAATGCCTTCTTTACGCCGATGGTCAAGTCATATTAGCGTCATCTGAAGAGGAGTTGCATGCGATGGTTAATGTTATGCATGATGCCCTGAAAATCAAAGGGATAAAAATAAATGTAAGCAAAACGAAAGTAATCGTTTTTGAAAGAGAAAAAAGCATGACAAACTGTAAATATCTGATTAAGTGAGAAAGAGTGAAACTAGTAAATGAGTTTGTTTACTTTGGTTCAAAGTTTAAGAGAGATGGAAAGTATGACAGTGACATTGGCAGGAAAACAAATAAATGGGATACTGCATAGTTTTATGAATAGCCAGAAAGTGTTTAGAGAAGTGTTGGTTCCTACACTCCTGTATGGTAGTGAATGTTGGGTTTGGCAAAAAAAGCATAAAAATAGGATTAATGTTGCGAAGATAAGTAGTCTGAGAAGTATAGCCGGAGTGACTCGGTTGGATAAAGTAACGAATAGTGAGATAAGAGAACGATGTTGTCTAAAAGAAGATGTAGTTACAAAGATAGATAACGGAATGCTTAGATGGTTTGGACACGTAAGACACGTAGACAGCAAACTGTCATTATTTTTTTATGCAGAATCATCCCCCGAAGTTTTTCGCACTTATTTACTAACACCCTGTATATAGAAGATGAACTCAAATTTAATTCTGGACATAACTCTTTTTAATTGAAATAAAAAACTTTTTAGGTAGTTATTGTATTGCCACTTAGCAGATTCTAGAAATATTTTAGCAGAGTATTATACTCAAAACCGTCATTAAATTTATGTACCGAGTCTCAGTTGTAATACTATATCTCAGTTGTTTATAAATTTAAATTTTGTTTCTTTAAAGCGAAGGAAACTACTTTTTTTGTTCAAAAATGCAAAAGTGTGTGGTTTAGGATATTTAAATCTATTTAAATCAGACACTTATTTTGGAATTTAGTGATATTACTTTTCAAATTGATTTCACGAACAAATATTACAACTTTTATTATCATAAACCATTAATGCAATTGTTTTGTTATTTGTCAATTTTTATCATTATTTCCTTACTTTAGTATAGTTAATTTAATTGTCGAAAAACCTAGGATTGTCTTTCTATTACAAAGCGATCATGTATACCTGGTATATTTTAAATGAAATATTGTGTTGGTTGATACGACTAAGCATTACATTTAGTTTCGTCAAACAAACTTTCTATATCCGTTAATTGGATTAATTACTGATATCTACCTACCAATACCAAATATATTAATATATAGATTTGTGTATATGGAGCATTAATTATCTGATTCTGGTAAGATATCGATAATTGGATATTAATAATTGGGAGAAATAGCGGCGCATAATATATACGAAACATGGTATTTAATTATTAAAGTTTGGTAAAATAGTTAGTCAGTGGTTTAACGTTTACGACTATGAAGAGTATCCATGCTTGCACATACTTTAAATTTTAATCAATTACTGTACCAATTTGTCGGCTATAGAGCAATATTACAGTCGACGACGTGCAAGTATATAAAGTTTTTCCAAATGTATAAAAAGTAAGGTTGACAGCATTTAAATTTTTTATAAAACTAAGAATGACCACACAAAATCTACAAAATTAATAAAAAGTGGTATTTATAAATTAAATTGCAATAATTGTAATGCATCCCATATCGGTAGAACCTGTAGACCGTTGAAAGTACGCTTAAATGAACACCTAAACAAACAAGAACACTCCTCCTTTGGTTACCACTTGAAAGTGGTAAATAAGCACAACTTTAACTTCAGCCTAAATATAAATGCACAAATTCCACATAAAGTCATTCCAAAGAACTGGATTTTTTAGAAGACTTATAAATGTAAGCAAAACGAAAGTAATCGTTTTTGAAAGAAAAGAAAGCTTGACAAACTGTAAATAAGAAAGAGTGAAACAAGTAAATGAGTTTGTATACTTACTTGGGTTCAAAGTTTGCGAGAGATGGAAAGTATGACGTTGACATTGGGTAAAGGATGTTGGCAGAAAAACAAATAAATGGGACACTGCATTAGTTTGGCAAAAAAAAGCATGAGAATAGGATTAATGCTGCGGAGATAAGTAGTTTTAGAAGTATAGTCGGAGTGACCTGGTTGGATAAAGTTAAAAATAGTGAGATAAGAGAACGATGTGTTGTAAAAGAAGATGTGGTTACAAAGATAGATAAAGAAATGATAAGATGGCTTCTAGTTTTATTCACAACAAATTTATAGGGTGGTCGAAATGGCCTAAACTGCTTCGAGAAAAGTATGGTACCACCGTGCCGCTTTTTTGCTCAACATGAGATTTGCTCGACCCCAGATTATTACAATTAACTTACAGCTACATAATACTATGCTAGTAAAACAAAATGTACGTGTGACATAATAAAAGATTTTTTTTACTGATATTTCTGGTAGCATCTATCATTTTTAATATGTTCCTCATACTACGATGACCTATAAATAAATCATAAAAATAGTTAAAACTAAATTATTGCTTATTTTGAATGTGTGAGTAAATAACTAATTATTTACTGAAATTATTTATTATTAGCAAAAAAAAATTAGGTAATGACCAAATTAATCATGATAATCTGTAAAATATTGTTTAACACCTAAGCGCCAATATATCCTTTTCGATACACGCCGTCAAAACCATTGTGTATCGAAAAACATACTTCCAAAAAATTGTGTTCAAACGTTTGTATAACTTAAATACACACCGTTTTAATGCGTTTTATATGCAGAAAACCAAGCCTTTGCTTAGTCAATTACTGTGGTGTATTTGGGTTTGGCATCCAATAATACATAGCTAATGAGACAAAAACGACTGCATAAAAATTAAAACAATTATACAAAAAGTTGACATTATGTATGTTATACTTGATAAACGCATAAAATAATGTTATGAAAATTTACAAGAAAAACATTAAAAATTGTTACAAACAATATTGTTTTTACAAGTAATAATATTACACAATTAATATTTTGTGTAAAACTACTTAAAAAAAATTTAATTTAATTTAATGACATTTTCAGACCTTATACTGGCAAGTGTCTTCCAGAAACAAACACTCAAGAATTTACAGTAAAAATATCAGATTTAAAAAAGAAATTAACAAAATTAAATGATTATGAACATGAATTAGATTTGCACAAATTATTGATCGAACAAAGTATACGAAATACCTCTGAAGATTTAGATACTAGAAAATATTTATATATAACAGATGAAGATTTTTCAATACATTTTGATAGTAAAGATACAGTTATAATAGTTAATGCACCAGTAAATAATAGTCTTGTAAGATTTGAAGTAAGTTATAAAGTTATATGCTTTCATACCAACCGAAAATGAAACAGAGCCATTTGCAGGAACCTCGTCAACATTTTAGAAAAACGCTCAGATCCGTTGATTTTTTATTTATGGGGGCCACTCTTTTCCGGTATTTTTGACCAAACTTTTTTTAACCCCAAGCGAGAGTAAGAATCACCCCAAAATGTTTAAATGACATTGTGGGTCAAATAAGATGTTTTTTGAAAGCTCTGACTATTCTCTTTACTATAGTAACCATACCACTGAAGTCATTCATATCGATGCTTGGTATTACTATCAGCAATAACCTTTCCTGAGAAAATCACGTGAGGTCCATTGCCAAAAGTGCATCCCAGAAACTTGGTTTTTTGTTTCGTGCCAAGAGGTATTTCACCTCCAGTCAGCTGCTTATGATCTATAAGGCGCAGATCCGACCTGTACTGGAGTACTGTTCCCATATTTGGAGTGCAGCAGCTAAACATATCCTAAAGCTACTGGATTCTGTCCAAAAAAGGGCAATTCGTCTCGTCGGTGATGCCTCGCTTACAAACTCGCTCACTTGTCTGGAACACCGTAGAAAAGTTGGCGATTTGTCTCTATTTTATAGTTATTTTCATGGGCGATGCTCTTCTGAAATATCAACAATCGTTCCTCCTTTGGCAGTCTCTTCGAGATTAACCCGTCAAGTTCAGTCTTCACACCCCTTCGTGGTCACTTTGGAGACCTGCAGAACATCACTTTCCAAAGACTCATTCATCCAACGAATTGCGAGGCTTTGGAACTCATTGCCTAGGGAGGTGTTCCCCGAGGCATACAACCTTCAGAAATTTAAGAAGAACACCAACTCCTACCTTATTTCCCTTGGTTCCCACGATGTTCTCTGAACATTACAGGATATCCCTTTTCGTGGGAACCAGAACAAAAAAAAAAAAGTCTTTAAATTTTACATTTCCTCCCAATAAATCCAAAAAATTACATGTTAAAATTTTAATTATTTTAATTGCTTACTTACTACTTAATTGATTAAATGTTCAAACTGATGAGCGCCGCTTCCACACAATAATAAAGATTTTGATCAAACGTTTACGCACATTCCGAAGAATTTCCGGAGGAATTCGACGGCATTCGTCAACGATTCTTTGACGCAAATCTTTCAACGACGCTGGTTGTGTTTTATAGATTTTACTTTTCAGATGTCCCCACAAAAAGAAATCGAGGGGCGATAAATCTGACGATCGTGGAAGCCATTCAATGCTGCCTCTTCTTCCAATTCAATGCCGTGGAAAACGTTGGTCTAAATACTGACAAACTATCGCCGCATAATGCGGAGGAGCACCGTCCTGTTGAAAATAAAAATGATTGTGCATTGAATAGCTGAGCTGTTCTATTCGCACATTTATTGTTTATAAAGTAAAGCGAAATAATATCCACCCTTTCCGCAATGAAATATACCATAGTATTTAACTCTCAAAACTATGTTAAATAAACTACCAACTAACACTTTGATATACGTAACTAAACAATCATTTGACATTCACTACTTAAAAGTAGTGGAGTCAAAAATACCGGAAATAAATGTCCCCCTTTAATCAAAAATCAACGGATCTGAGCGTTCCTGCAAATGGCTCAGTTACGTTTTTGGTTTGCCACCCTGTATAAACAAAATTAAGAAAACCTTTTAAAAGGTAAACAAACTTTTTGTGTTATGGAAAAAATAAATGCATTTTTTTCTAATTTTGGAACTGGACCGCTTTTGATTACGGCTATAGCTGAACATAAGATCACATTTTAAAATGTATAATTGCATTTTTTTTAAGTATTGACATAATTTGGTAATAATGATATCTTTTGTCGATACTTTATCACAACTCTAAAAGGCTTAAGCTATCTTAAAATTTTGATAGTCTTTATAGCCTCAGTTTTTTTTCTCTAAAGACTCTTAACTGTTTACGTATGATTATGTTGAGAAGTTTATGTTAATTAAATTAAGAAATTTTATTTATCTGATACAAACTCTTGGAAATTGGACAGGATCTTTACTCAAGAAGGTGTACAAGAGACTAAAAATTGTATTTAATAGGCTACAGTAATTTACACTATCCTCAAAGTCTCATTACAACAATACTAACTATGGCTTGCAGATATTGCCCTTTAATCGGGACACATGTTTTACCACCCTGATAAAAGCCTGTTTTATTAAGAAAAGTGGCTAGACAAGTTTTATTACACTTCATGTTTGGATAAAGTGAACTGTTAAAAAACAAATTAAAGCCAGATGCAATTTTCTTAATAATTTCATTTATTTATTTTTTAAATACAAAATAATATATAGGAATATTTATTAGTTTTAAAATTATTTTTAGCCATTAAATTTTTTTTTATTCTTATGGGCAAAAATTTAAAATGTTACCACCTTCAAGTCCCATAAAAATTTAACATACAAAGAAATCTCCGAGTTTTTACCACTATCCAAAATTTAATTTAGCTCATGAATCTTGTTTCAGGGTAACTTGTAAGACTGTCACGTTTTTTTGTATGTCTGCCGCCGCATCTCAATTTTAATCTTGCTGAGTCGAAAGTGAACGTATGTCTGCCAACACAAATTTCCTGTTTAAGTGCTTCTTGTGGTAGAGAACTTTTTAACTTTACAACATTTGCCAGCACCACGTTTTCACCAATATTCTTTTTAGCTATAAAAAATCAGTCTGATGCCCTTCTCTCGAACGGACTAAGTAAGTAAGGAGTTTTGACATTTTTATCGCCAAGATATTTCTAAGCATGAGACTTAATATAGTAAACTTGGGCTCGTTAAATTATTTTTTAAAACTATAACATTTATAATATTGCTCTCCATACTTTAGACTCCAAAGGTTTTATGGCAAAATTCTTTGGTTGCCAGCATGATGAAATAAAATTTTACAGATATAGCTGCTGACGGCATGCTTAAAATGAAATTTAATTCGCAAACGATTGACGTCTTGTAAATTAGGAGAAGAAAAAAATATCTAGATTTGACAATTTGCCATTCGTTACTTCCTAGCTAAACATTTGTACTTAAAAAATATACAGACTCCAAATAGAAAATGATCTAATAACATTGGTCGGCATCCAGATAAGAGCATATCAATTTATACGTGGAATTTTATTTATGGACAGGGTAGATCCAAATATGTAATCAAAATTTCTTTAGCACGTCACATTTTGATGTAATAATAATTTTGAATTTTCCAAATTGTTTTATTTTAGTGCAGGTAGCGTAAAGTTATTTGGAAACATACTTGAACTTTATTGTGTTTTTTATTTATACCTCTGTGTAAGAAAAAGATAGAAATGTACTGTTTATTACTATTGGTATATAAAGGAGCGCAAGCGAAGTCATTGTTTTGGATAAGTGAGTGAAGGACGTGTGAAAAATTAAAACGAAATCAGAAATTTTATAGCAGCCAAAAAATATGTTTGCCGCCACTACATTGCTTCTATTTCATAACAAGCCAAACCAAATAACTTTTGATTTTACCTAAATGTAAGAAAAACAAAAAACATGTTAAATTTTAAATCAAGGATAAGGTTTAAAAATGTTATTCTTCTGTTTTCAAGTGGCACCTCTTTAACATCACCTACCCCTTCTTTAAAATGTCACCTTGTACCTTGTAATACATCAAATGAAAACACAAGAAAAATGCAAATCTGTCATATAAACAACAATTTATTCCATCGATTTATTTTGCTGAAAACAACAAATTTTGAGAAATAACCATAACAAAAACGATCTGCGCCACTGTTGGATAGGTAGATGTCTAATTAGGGATTAATTAACTTACTTCTGATTTTTTTGACATTTTTTGTCATTTTGTTTTAAAAATATTAATAGTATATTTGGTAAGTTATTCGTGACAATAAATTAGCCTTATTTGCAGCTGTAGTATCTTAAAATATTTTCAAATTATGTATTCTCTGCAAGAACAAATAATAGATATAATATTCATTTACGGTCATCAAAACAAGTAAGCTCAAATAACAGCTCGAGTTTTTAATGAAAGGCATCCTGTTAGAAATATACGCCACCAGACCATCATTAAGTACGAAAGTTTGAAGAAACTGGATTTGTTTGCAATAAAATAATATTAAAATCGCAGAGTTTTCGACAAAGCTGACAAATTAAAGTATTGGGTCATTTTGCCATAGGTCCCACCTATTTCATTTTAAAATTATCAAAACTTACAAATATTTCTGTTGGTTTCACACGCAAAGTGTTAAAATCGCAGTTTTTTTCCTTATTAAACACAAATTTATCATCAGCTTAGTGAAGACGACTACGACCGCGAATTGAATTGTGTAAAACAATAACCCAAAAAATAAAAGAAGACGTTAATTTGGTTAAAAATATTTGTTTCGGTGATGAATTACCCGAACAACTTTCAAGTTATATTTACATATACTTATTTATTTCTATATTTACAATTAATTTACTAGTTACTTCTTAAAACCCTCACTGAGTTAGCGACAGTAAACAAAGTCACTCTTACATGGGTTCCTGGACACATAGGGATAAATTTCAACGAGGTAGCCGATGAACTGGCAAGAAATGGGACCATGGTGGAACCAAGAAGCCAGTTGGTCGGATTGCCTATTGCCAAGCAAAACATTTATTGAAATTAATTCTTAAACAAGAACATATTGCTCAGTGGAATGCAAATACTGGCTGCAGAACATCAAAATAGCTGATGAAAAAACCTCTCCAGAAGAGGGCAAAGATTTGCTATTTCTGTTGGTTTGTTTGGAAAATCTAAATCACCTTCCGAATCAGAAATCATCAAACTAATGAAACCAGGCAACTAGATATAAATTGTTTTAAATCTCACGGTATCTTTACAATTCTATTTTGCTTTTTAATTAAACGAAAGCAAAAAAAAATTATTCAAATTATAGAAATAATTCCTGCCTTTGTTTATTATTAATTTAAAGTCATCAAAACATTATAAATGAGGGCGAGAAAAGATTAAAAATATAAATTTAACTTTCATCACTAGAGACGAAACATAACGTTACAAGAATTTCTTTCACGTTTTCGCTAAAGGTATTTTATTACAAAATAACGTCTTTTTGTAAGAAGTTGTAGAAAAGATTATTTTTTGTGCTTGATTAAATTTATAAAACTCTATTTTACGTACACAAACTTTCGCAATATTTTTTCACTTAACAACATCCAACTGACAAGAAATTTTTTCTGCACACTTTCCAACCAGCACCTAATTTTTTGGGCGTAACTGATTTCATTGAAAAAACACAATATCGCTCGTAACACCTCGTCTTTTGAAAATGATGGATGATCCCTTCCCTTTGGGAAATTTTTCTGTCGAACATAAATTTTATTCTGGCTTTTCGCCAAACCATTCGCCGAAAAGCGGGTGGAAAACTTTAAAATATTAGTTTGTTTCTGTAAGTAATTAATTTCTTAGTAATTGCTTCTAAATTGGGTTAATAATTTGTTCGTGTTCGTGATTGCTAAAACGTTTATTGACATGACTTAATTACGCACTCGTTTGACAACGATTTCGTGTGTGCTGGATGTCTATAAACATACCCTTTTTATTAAACTTTCAGTACCGGTTGACGTTGGATTATAATACACATATAGCAATAATCCAAGAATATTAACTTATATTTAAATATTATTAAGTTAGTTTATAAAATACACTGTGTTTATTTAAAAAGGACCCACCCTTTATATTTCGAAATGCGACATATTAGAATGAAATGCCGAAACACGTCAACTTTTAACTTGAGAGGACACTTTTTAGCGCTAAAGTCATAAATGTCACATTCCTTCTGGAAATTAAATTTTTTCAAAAGCGTTAGGTATTAAGTCATACTTTATTTAAACGGTATGGTAAATCTCTAGCCGATCATATTGTTTTGGCTTTCTTTAAACTTTAAATGTGCCCCCGTATTAATTTGACAATTTAAAAAGTCATAGTTACAGTGACAAAAACAAAAACAGTAATGACAATTAAAACATTCATTGTGATAATTACAAAAACAGGATTCAATTTTTTGGGGAATTTAAAAAGTTTAAAGAGAGCCAATATTAAACAAAGAATAAATAACAATAAAATGCCTGTATCAAGGGCAGAACAATATGATTCAATAGAGATTTACTAGACCTTTTAAACACCAGATGCACTACCCATAGATTTAATAAAACTAATCAACGGAGATAACATCCAAATACTTACATATCTCTTCAAGGTAGTGTACCTATCAGGAACAATACCTAAAGACTGGTTGGTATCAACCTTTATCGCGACTCCCAAGAAACAGAATGCCAAAAATTGTAGTGATCATAGAACCATAAGTTTGATGAAACATGCACTTAAGCTCCAATACACAACCGTTTAAGTAAGAAACAAGATACTAAAATTAGCAAAACATATTGTTTAGTCTGAAAGTATTGACGCAACGCTGTCTTGACGTTAATAAAGACGTGTACACATGCTTCGCATATACCTACAAAGAAACTGAAAAAAGCGTAAAAAGACTTAGAACGACGCAACAAGCAATAGAACGAATAATGCTTGGGACAGAGTACGTAATGAGACCATTCGACAAAGAACCAAAGTCACCGATATCATAGAGCGTGTCGCACACCTTAAGTGGCAATGGGCTGGACATGTGGCTAGACAAAACGACAGCAGATGGACAAAAAATTTAATTCAATGGAGACCCAGGGAAACAAAAAGAAGCATAGGTAGACCTCCAAAAAGATGGCTAGATGATGTAAAGAGAACAGCGGGCACCTATTGGCAGCGAACAGCTCGAGACAGAAACGCATGGAAGAGATTAGAAGAGGCCTATGTCCTGCAATGGGCAATAATTGGCTGAAGAAGAAGAAGAAGACACATGCTTCGTAGACTATGAAAAGACCTTTGACAGGGTTCGACATGATTGGCTCATGGAGATTTTACGACGAAAAGAAATGGAAACTCGAAACATCAACATTATTGAAAACCAATATTACAACCAAAAAAAAACCTTGAGATTGAAAATATTAAAAATGAAAATATTGAAATTAAACGCGGTGTGCGACAAGGTTGTATCTTATCGCCGTTACTGTTCAACCTGTATTCGATAGCTATTATGAGAAAAGCATTAGACCAAGAAAAAGCCGATGTGGTCGTGAATATGATAATGATATGATGTGTACTCTGCCCCAAGTCCAGACTCTGCAACGAAAAAATTTATCGAAATTACCATAAATGCCCTGGAAACATGCACAGAGAACCGCCAAATACGCAGAAAAACCACTAGAATAGCACCTTGGGTAACAAATGGATTACTCGATTCCATCAACAAAAAAAACAGAATGTTTCGCCAAATGCAAAGGCAACCACACAATAATGAACTGAACAAGGAATATAAAATCAATCGAAACAAGCTAACCGCAATGATCCACAAGGCAAAATCCAATTGTTATAAAAAACAAATTGATAACAATCAGCATAATTCTAAAATTTTATGGGATGTTACCAGACAAATATCAAATACAAAAAAACAAAAGTTTATTATTCATAAAATAAAAAATCCTTCAAATAATTATATTATAACGGATAAAACGCAAATTTCGAACGCATTCAATGCATCCTTCATAGAAACGGGCAAAACTCTTGCTAAGAAGATCAAAAATGACACAAATTTTGAAATAAAAAGGTCATCCATCTCGATTTCAATTGTTTTTAAGCCAATTGATTCAAGAGAAATAAAAAATACAATATTTTGAAGCTCAAGAATAACAAGGCAACAGGGTGGGATGATTTAAAATCGGAAACAATAAGACTATTATCAGTTTACATTGTAGATCCTCTAACTTATATTCTCAATCGGTGTGTCGAAGAAGGAATATACCCTACTGACTTAAAAAAATCGATCATTATCCCACTTCTGAAAAAGGGGGATACATCTATTATTACAAATTATCGTCCGATATCCTTAGTTACCCATCTATCGAAAATATTTAAAATAATTATTAGAAAGAGGCTTGTTTCATTTCTCAATAAATATAAAATAATTTCAAACAGCCAATTTGGATTTAGAGAAGACATTTCGACTCAAGATGCTATTCTGTCGTTGACTACAAAAATTACCGATGCTTTGAATGAAAGTAAACCATCTTTGTGCATATTCATAGACTTATCGAAAGCTTTTGACACTGTCAGTCATCATCTACTCCTACAGTCTTTAGAGGATATTGGAATGAGGGGTAATATTTTGAAATTGTTTGAAAGTTATTTGACGGGAAGAAGCCAGAGAGTTAGAATTAATGACGTGTTGAGTAGCGAAATTGAGATCAACTGTGGCGTACCTCAAGGTTCTGTGCTGGGACCAACTTTATTCAATATATACATCAATGAAATCTTTTCATTAAACAACAATGGAAACATAATCGGTTTTGCAGATGACACAGATATCTTTTATAAAGCCGATAACTGGAATTCACTAAAAATTAAAGCTGAAATGAAATTTCCTCTCATAAAACAGTGGTTGGATAAAAAGTTGTTAACTGTTAATGTTGATAAAACATGTTACCTTCCATTTTGCTCTAATTCGGTTGGAATTCCTCCATTCGATCTCTTAACAATCTTTACTGAAACACCTTTCCATATACACCAAGAGCGTAAAGTGAAATATTTGGGTATAGTTATTGATATTCATTTAAAATGGGACCTTCATATTAAATATACTGTTAATAAACTGAGGACAATTTTATTCAAATTTGGGAAACTCAAAGAAATCCTGCCACTGAAGTACTTGAAAACTTGAAAACTTTGTACTATTCTCTAGTGGAAAGTCACATTCGCTATGGAATAGCAGTGTGGGGTGGAGCTCTGAATACTCATATTCATGTTATTGAAATTATGCAAAGGCGATTTTTAAAACTGATATTTTGTAAGAACAATAGATATTCTTCTAATAATCTATACTCTGAAACACAAATGTTAGACATAAGACAATTTTATTTTTTATGCACCAGTATTAAATATTAACATTCCAGAAATAATTGAATCTTTAGTAAATCTTGACAGCTTCAAAAGAGCATTAAAAAAGCACATCCTTCAAAGCCAAAGAACTAAGATACTACGACTATTCGATTAAGTGATAAAAAATGTATTGATTCATAATTTTTTAATTTTAATTTCCAACTAGAAATGTGTTGTTTTATTTACAAAGCTTCTACATGCATACCCTATTTTGTATCTATTAGACTACCTCCAGTTGGGAGGGGGTAAATCTAACGTTTGTGAAATTAGCGCTTAAAAGTTTCCCCCTCAAGTTATTAGTTGACGTGTTTCGGCATTTCATTCTAATAAATAGAATTTTTGAAATATTAAGGGTGCGTCCTTTTTAAATGAACACAGTGTATATTGTGTGTCACTTAATTTTGTGATGTATTAAAATAATAATAATTATAAACTGAGCGGGCGTTTTCTTCTGAATTCCGCCAACAACGGTACTAAGAAAACATCCAATGTGTCTTCCCGTGATAGCAGTTGGCGATCTACCACCCTGTCTTCCTACAGAATAAAAGCATGTCGCCGATCGGTAACTGCCTTAGTTGCTCGGGCTCAAGTAAAGCTAAGCCCAGCTAGGTCAGCCTTAGTCTGGCATATGCTGAACATTAGCCAAGAATATGATGGCTGGTTTCCTCCAATCCATAATTGGAAGTGTTAGCCAGTCTCAGACTGTACATTTGTTATTCAAGGGTAAGTTTGTGTACTGCTAGTCTGGCATCCTTCATACCCAGTGATGTAATACTTTCGGGTGGGTCCTCTCGGGGGGAACCCCCAGGTCTTTGCCGCTGCCTACACTTGTCTTAGTTTTCTGTACATAATTTTCTGATTTCTGATGTATTTACTTTAGTATAAACAAGCTTACCAAAATTATTTGATAATACATATTTTTGTTCTATATTTTATTTGTTTTGAATATTGAAAAAAATAAGTTACAATTGATAGAATAGAAAACCACATGAATTTTTGAACTAAATACTAACGAGCTTCTAAATAAGTCCATTACATGTTTGTGCAAAACGTTAAAATTTAATCCCTGTTTTTCGTAACACGCGATCTTGCTTCAAAAGATGTGGGACGCGAATATCTTTATGATTCTATTTGTGAAAGTCTTCGCATTTTAAGTTTAAAATTGTGTTTTTTTTATTAACCACTCTAGTTTTTTACAACAAAATGCAATTAACTGAATCTAAAGAGTCAATCTCGATAACTTTAGCCTGGCAACTATATAAACACAATCACACCATAATCTGGAGCGCTGTACAATTTCCCTTGGAGAAATTCCATTAGAGCTAATGAATCGTTAATTTTAAACGTATTACACTTAATTTAAGATATTAGTCGGTCAATTTCCGCTACCTTGGCAACCCGTCAACCGATAATTAATATCGATGTTTGTAACGGGCACAACAATTATACACCCATTAGATATTTTGGGATAATGCCACGTCATCACACCGAATGTATTGTTTAGTGAAATTTTATTAGACAACAATGAATTATTTAAACGTGGAGGATCGTCACTTTTCAAATTGTATAAAGTTTTTCGACAAGTGATACTAAAACAAATGTCTGGAAACCGACATTTGCTGATACTGATAAAAAAATGGCGATTCGATATTTTATTTCGTCTTCTTCTTCTTTTGGTGCCATATCAGGTCCTCCTGATGTTGGCAATCACAATGGCGAGATGTTCTCTGTCTTCTGCGATTCTAAAGAGTTGTTCTCCGCTTTGAATTCCGGTCCACTCTCTAAGATTCCTTAACCACGAGGCTTGTCTTTTACCGACTCCTCTACGGCCTTCTATCTTGCCCTTCATTATAAGTTGAAAGATACGGTAACGATCACCCCTGAGTATGTGATCTAGATAGGACAGCTTTCGACATTTAACTGTTATTAGTAGTTCGCGGACCTCGTTTGCTCTATTTTAAACCACTTTTGTCTGCTTGGCTACCCATGGGATTCGGAGCATAGGTCTATATAGCCACATTTCAAATGCTTCAAGACGATTAATGGTTGCTGCTTTTAAGGTCCAAAACTCTGCCCCATACAACAGTATAGACCATATATAGCACTCGATCATTTTTTAACAAAGCTTTAAATTTAGATTATTATTGTAGAAGAGCGATCTCATTTTTTGAAAAGGTTGCGCGAGCTGACTCGATCCAGCACTTGACTTCTTCATCCGGGTCAAGACGCTCTGTTATATAACAACCAAGATATTTATAAACATAAAACCCTTTTAATGTTTTAAACATTCATTAGCAGCGCAGCATCATTATAGGGCTGACGGCTGAAAACCATAAACTTAGTTTTAGTGACATTTATGTTAAGACCCATCTCTTGTCCTATCACGGTGACCAAGTCTAAAAGACGTTGAAGGTCCTGGAGATCATTACATAAGATTGCGGTGTCATCGGCATAGCATTTTTTTTTTTTTATATGAAAATAGTCGCAAAAAGGGTAGACCTATCGTGTGGGCCGCGGACGGCCCGCATTGCGACTATTAGAAGGGGAAGGGATTATAGAAAGAAAATAATTATGGACACGCTTTTTAAAAAGTTGTAGGTCATAGTTCTCTGAAAAAACTGATTTTGGGAGCTTATTTCATTCCGTAGCAGCCCTGTAAAAGAAGGATTCTTGATGAAGATTGGTCCTAGTAGTGTCAATCTTGAGAGTAAATGGGTGAGACTGATCAGCGTGCCGAGTTCTTCGGCCGAATGTGGCCAATGGTGGTTCAAGAGTTTTTATTTCTCTGGAGCATCTGCCATGAAAATATCTGTAGAGCAATGACTGGTCTGCAACTCTTCTTCTATGTTCTAGAGGGTGAAGGGTATCTGTGAGAGTTGAGCTGTTTATCAAGCGAATGGCTCTTTTCTGAATGGAATCTAGAAGACGAAGAGAATGCCTTGGTGCTGAACCCCAAATGTGCGAGCAATACTCCAGTAGAGGTCGGATTTGAGCCTTGTACTTCGTCAACAGTTGATCAGGAGTAAAAAACTTTCTGGCTTTCCACAGAAAACCTAGCCTCTGGCTTGCCGACTTTGCGATGTTAGCAACATGGTCATGCCAAGACATATTATTGGACACCGTGACTCCCAAAATCGAGATGGAGGGACTTGGTTCAAGGGTATTTCCGGACATTGTGATGGGATGATTTGAGGAATTCACTTTCTTGGAAAACGTGGCACTTTGTGTCTTTTGGGCGTTAAACTGAACAAAATTGTTGGTTCCACACTCAACGATTGCTTTAAGATCTTTATTGATGGAATCAACCTTTTCCTGCCTGAGTCTATTTGTATCATTCACCGAAAGTGATCGATAGGATGTGAAAGTTGAGACAAGTGTGCTATCGTCTGCGAAACTGTAAATGGGGTTCGTGGTGGTTTTTAAGAGGTCGTTGATGTGTAAAAGAAATAAGGTGGGGGACAGGATGGAACCCTGGGGGACCCCGGCATTAGTTTTAAACGCATCAGAAGAAATACCGTCAACTACCACATGTAAGGAGCGATCTTGCATGAAGCTCAAGAGCCATTGGCGCAGTTTGGTTGGGAGACCGTAGGCAGATAATATACTTAACAATGCCTGGTGCCAAACGCGGTCAAAGACTTTGTTCAGTTCGCAATCCTGGTCATGCAACGCCTGATTAAATATTTTGTTTTATTTGTTAAAATCAATTGAAACATTTTATAACTTGACAAAATATACACCACAATTAACCTTAAAATGCCTTAACTCATAATTTGCTGTCTTCATCATGTCTTTAAAACACCAGTTTATATACAAACCACCTAACTTTGTGTAAATTAAAACGGTTAGCTCTGTTCAACGTTGACAGGTTTAATTTCGATGGCGTTGTTTTTACTAAGCTTCTACGTCGGCATTATTTTGTAAAATTGAAATTATTTCACGTCAATCAATCAACATACATTTATAAAGTTTAGCTAAAATTAAACTTGAGCTATTGTTTCAATATTTGAATTGCACCTCTGACACATCTTAAGGTGTTTTACTTTATTAAAAATATAACCATTTTCCCAATAAATAACCATGCTTAACAATATGTATTCGGTGCTTTTTATAGAGCGGTAATAAATATCTGACTTATTAGTAAAGACAATACGATGCATGCAAGAGATCAAATAATTTAGTATTTGTATAACTCCCACAGTTACTTTTATTTTATCTTTGCCAATTTTAATTTGTGCTTGAATTTTTAGTGGAGCTCTTAAATATTGTAACTTCAATTTTCCTAAAAGGGTTTAAGTAAGAAAATAAACGGCTACAATTGTTTCTTTACAACAAACCAATTTTTTCTGGTTTATTATTACAAACCACAGATTTGATAAGAATAACCGGATGTGTTTTAAACATATAAAGACAAAACGTCACGGAATGCATTGTATTCCACTCCTTTCTGTTTAAATATGGAAATTATTGTAAGCGATACCACCTATAACATAGGTTTTGCAAAATATTGTATTGTTTTATAATGTCCTAGTGTAAAATGTTAAAGCTGACAAGGACAAACTGGAAAAAAAAACGTACACATTCTACATGTACACACAAGAACCTTTATCTTCTCTACTTTTATAAAACTGTAACAGAAGTGTGTCTTTACGTAAAAAATGTTAACAAAAAATGGTAACAACATTGTCTTTCGGTGTCTGTTTGACATTAATTGATAGTTATGACGATAATTTAACAATACTTTTCCATGGCAAATTTAAAGAAAATCAAAATATATCGATTAGAATGGATTTTTGTGAAACGTTACAAGAAAGGAAAGCCCTCAATGCCAATTTTTTCCGTTTTATCGATGAGGTCTCATTTACGTAACTAAAATTATTTTAATTACATAATGCATACTAATTAATAATAATAATTAATATCTTTATCATTACTTTATAACACATTGGTTATTACTTTATAATTTCCAAATTAAAATATTCCGAAAACGGTACACAGTATCGAGTTTAACCAGGAGTACCTTTTTGGTGTAAAATTATTAAATGATGTTTAAGTTTACTTGAAATTTTGAATAATAAATCTAACCTTAAAAAAATTATGACATTAATTGATAGTTATGACGATAATTTAACAATACTTTTCCATGGCAAATTTAAAGAAAATCAAAATATATCGATTAGAATGGATTTTGTGAAACGTTACAAGAAAGGAAAGCCCTCAATGCCAATTTTTTCCGTTTTATCGATGAGGTCTCATTTACGTAACTAAAATTATTTTAATTACATAATGCATACTAATTAATAATAATAATTAATATCTTTATCATTACTTTATAACACATTGGTTATTACTTTATAATTTCCAAATTAAAATATTCCGAAAACGGTACACAGTATCGAGTTTAACCAGGAGTACCTTTTTGGTGTAAAATTATTAAATGATGTTTAAGTTTACTTGAAATTTTGAATAATAAATCTAACCTTAAAAAAATTATGTCCAATACTACTTGGTACGAACAGTGTAACTAGGGCCATCTATGAGAGTCAGATATAAAAACAAATTCATAGGATGAATCAGCTTCTAAAACATCTTAGCATAAAATTTCATTACAATGTTTCCAGTAGTTTCGGCAAAATCGTAATAAATGTGTATACATTTTTTTTAACGCCCTTTATTTTGAAAAGAGATGGCGCTATGAAATTTTTTTACTAACCCCGATTATTTTTTAGTTTTTTATCTATCCTGGAAACGGGGTCACCTTATTTGAAACACCCTGTAGGTATAACCAACGTTTCCGACGATTTCTTTATGGAATTATTACGAATATTCTTGTTTTTGTTTATACAATGCGTCCATAAAGTAACGCATAACTGCATTATTGGCTAAATAAACAGTAACATAAAAAAACCCAAAACAGGTCAATTTTGAATTTTAATTTACTATTTTTTAAAAGAATAATTTATCGTATAGGGTGAATAACCTTTAAGTGACGATTTCAGCACCAGTTTTTTTAAATGAAATAACCCCTTTTTTTTAATTGGCGGATTTTCCAGCTAAGCTAATTCAATTTGGTGCAGGGCGGACAAAAATGCAAAAGTTTTTTATGAAAATTTATTATTTACAAAATAATTTTGATGAAGATTAAACGTAAAAACTAACAAACCGGTAAAAATTTACAATAAATTTTCAAATTGTTTTTCATTGACCACTAAACAATGATTTAATCTGGTAACAAAGGCTTTTTAATTTGTAGAAGTCTTAAGTCTATGGTAATGTAAAATTTCTGATTGCAATATTAGTGTTCATTCTATTTGTTTATTTTGTATTTTAAAATACCTTGTAATATGTTCAAAACCCATGTTTTTTACTGTATTTTAACTTATCGAAACATTCATTTTGTCGTCAACCTCGTATTTGTTTCTCCCTGATAATGGAAATAAACGTTTCCGAAAGCTTTGATTAAATTAAAAGAGTATCTCACTGACATTTCTGCAAGCCCTAATATTAGTAGTATATAGTATATATTAGTATATATATAAATAAATGGAAAAATGTTTGAATGTATGTATGTATGTCCTTCAAAAACTCCCAAACAACTAGACCGATTGGGATGAAATTTTTAGAAGTTGTTTTTAACATAGCAGAGGTAGTTTTGATAAAAAAACTTCCCTACAATAGGGGTGGGTGGAGGAAATACAAAAACTGTTGATAACGCCAATTTTACTGTCAAATTCATAGTTTTCAAGGTCACTGAGTTTTATTGTAATATCAGCACCCCTAAGAAAGGGTGGGAGAGGGATGAAATATAAAAACTATTAAAAAGGGCTAATATTAGTGTCAAATTTATAATTTTTGTGGTGGCTAAGTTTAATAGTAACATTCATAATTTTTTTAGAACTTTTACGAAAGGGGTGGATAGGGGATGAAATATAAAAACTATTTAAACGCTGATATAAGTGTCAAATTTATAGTTTTCAAAGTCGCTGAGTTTTATTAGTGTCGAATTTATAGTTTTCAGAGTCGCTGAGTTTGATAGTAATATTTCCAAAAAAAGGCAAGCCAAAGTTTGGGCAGGACAATGTCTGCCGAGTCCACTAGTAATAAATATATGCGTTACTTTACAAATAAAGCAGGGCTTTTAATAAATGTCAAAGACCTAACAAATGACTCTAATTAATTAATTGTAATTTTGTAAGTTTTTTTTTGGATTTTGTCTTAAAAAGTTGTTAATTAATATGTTTATTTAAAATATATTGGTACCCCACTGGTAACTTGGTGACCCAAGGGAGTATCTGGTGATTTGATTTTGATTAGATATTTTTATTTATAGATGGCTGGGCTTTTACCAAATAGAAAAGACTTGGTAGTATTATCAAGTTAATTAATTATTTCTAAAGTTTGTTAAAGTATTTTGTGAGTAATTTTGTATTAAAACCTTATTAGGTAATATGTTCATTTGAATATATTGGTACCCCACTGTCTAAGTGAAGACCACGGGAAGTATCCTTGGGGATCCGATTTTGATTAGATGTCTATATTTATAAAAAGCTTAGCTTTTACTAAATGCCAAAGACTTGACGCACGTTTCAAATTATTTAATTCAGTAATAACTTAATTAATAGGTTAGTAACAAACTCGTATTAGTAGAATTATAGAAATGTTATGACAACAGTAAACATATAATTTTATTTGGTGAAATATGAAGATGCAATACAACTATGTGTAATGTCTAGATTACTAGAATTAGAACTTTCATGTTGTGGGATACTTAACTGCTTCATTAAAATGCTTATTTACTGAATTGACTATATTTACTTACACAGTGTGTCCATAGGGGTGTGTTGGTTCCTAAACTTTTGTATGTACGTTCCTCTCTGAATGATTTTTTAGTGTTTATATCTACTACGGTTGTTTTGTCTTTAGATGTACCTGTTGTTAATTTTATGATGGTTGTTGACTTTTAGTAGAAGATGTAGTGGTAATTTTCGTTGATTTTGCAGTAGTTTTTTCTTTTGAAGTGGCACCAGTAGCATCGTCAATCATCGAAGACTCTTTGGATTATTCTTCAGTTGTAATTTCTGTTACGTTTGTCGTTTTTTTTAACTTGTACCTGTTGTTAATTTTATTGTGTGTGTCTTGCCTTGATCAATATAACCTATGATTCAACAAAATTAAGAGTGTGATAGCTGCACAGAAATATTTTACGTTTTAGTTTTTCCTAGATTGGGTTAGATATTATGTGAGTGGGGCGTAGTGATGTCACGTCTCCACTGCGACTCATAGTTTATAGTTCTATAAGGTGGGATTTTTTTAAAATCAGTAGGTTTTAAGTTGGTAGAATCAAATAATTTAAAACTTATTTGTGGTTAGTATGTGTGGTTGTGTGTAGTGCAGTTTCGTCTACCACGCAGCAAATCCGACAGGTCGTTTATTGGTTCAAAACTATCCTCTCGATAATCTTAAACGACAGTGTCCTGTAAGCAGTCCCGTCAGAATTCGCAGGTCGTTTCCACACCATTCCAGGATTTCCTTGGTTGTGTTTATCGGAGGTTTATATAGGTGAAAACGCTTTAGAATGTATCAACCATGATATATCAGATCAGTGTGTAAGTCTTTTGCGCTTCGCCCAGTCGAAATGATGATTTTGGCAGTACTTGTAGTGACTCCAAAAACTGGTTCTGGTCCTTTACCCCCTGGTGCTCAGGTACCCACAGCAGTCACTCATGTTATCGCACCAAGGCACTCCAGGGATTCAATGCAATTTTATACAAGTTCAAAAATTTATCTTGTTGGTGCTTAGTGTTAAAGCAGCTTGGCTGTCTGATATTTTTTCTTGTCCTAATGCAAATTTGTTACCAATGAAAACTATAGTCCAAGCATACAAAGTCGCGGGCAATAGCTAGTTTACTAAGCTTTTAAATTGATTTACTTACCCATAAAGTTTCATATACATTTTTCAAACTTTTATTCTTTAACGTTCATATTAAAAATCCAAAAGAAAAAATATTTCTGTTAAATTATATGTAAAAAAAGAAAAACCATTAGAGCTTAGTTTCTTTTGCTGAAAAATGCTAACAAATATAAGCTTGATTAAATTCCTGTCCGACTTAAACTCGACCGAGGTTTTAAAGTCATATTATTAATATTACGGGTCACTGAAGAAAGCCAGACTGCACTATAACCGACTGCAATTTTATATCACACCATTATTTAATATTTTATCTACACTATTACTAAAATTTTTATTGCACATAAAAAGATATCACACATTCATCAACTTTTTTAACGGTTTATGCTAGAACATGCCATGTTTGTTCTCACCTAAAAATTTGATTAAGTTCATTGGATTTATTTTTATTTTACTTTGAGTATCAAGAAAATCTTGTTTGGGGCATGGTCTAGGAAGTAATGGGATTTAAATTCTTTTATACCATAAAAAATTGTTTAAAAGTATCAGAAAATCCTAAACAAGTTAATTTATGTATGCAAAATTAAGATTGCATTTAGAAATTAATGTTGGTATATTTTTAACCTTTTAAAAATATAAAAAATGTCAAATTCATTGATGTTCTTTATTTTGCCACCAACGATTAGTAGAAATGTTTGACATGAACCAAAATTTGACCCCCCAACAATACGAAATAAAATATTGCAATTTTTACAAAAAATACTTAAATGGCGTTTAAACATTTTATAATTTTAATTACAAATGTTGACTACTCAGCGAGTAACAAGTAGGTACTTTTCTAGTCGGAAAAGAAGTGGTTAAATAAAAAAAGATATGTGCATTATGTGCGCATATTGCAAATGCAAATACTGGCTGCAGAACATCAAGATAGCTGATGACAAAAACTCTCCAGAAAAGGGCAGACGCATTCTGGACGATGAACCGGAGTAGGCTAAGCAGCACGCTTGGCCTGCTCACTGGTCACTTCGCACTAAGCGCGCACCTCTTTAAACTTAAGTTGGCGGCTGAGAAAAAATGCCGACTATGCGGCGAAGAGGAAGAGAGCAGCATACATATTCTGTTTTGCTTTCCGATGCTAGCGGTGTACAGGTATCAAACCTGGGGCCGCATGATAATGGATCCAAGTGATCTAAATAAGACAGGGCCGACAGTTTGCCAAAACCAGCGGACTGGAATTCTGATGCCCTGAAGACACAGCGGTAGTCACAGAGGATCAAAGATCTAGGTGACTTAGGTGTGTATACCAATGGCCCAACCGCACGATTTTAAAGTAATGTAATGTAATAAGCTCATATTAGAATTGAAAGTTCTAACGTTTAATTGGCTAATGTTAAATTCCATTATACTGATTATATAAGGAATATTATAAGGATTGGAATAAGGTATTTATATATAGACATACACTACTGTTTGCATATGAATTTATTTCTTAAATCTGTACATTACTGTCTGCTTTAATAGGCTGTGCAATAGTTTGTGCAATAGCTACAGTCGATTGTGTTGAGATAACGAGAAAATACAGTATCTATAGTTGTTCCTGATTTTAATAACAGCAACTTTCATAACAACATTAAACTAAATAAAAAAGCCGTGTGGTGTCATTGGACACCCGATAGGAACGAAGTTCTTTACGCTATCTATAAATTTTGATCAAGGTATTTTGTAAAAAAAAACGAAAACAAATATAATTGTTACTGATTCTCATACAAAAGATATATAATACCTGGCAAGATTCGAATTTAACGTTTCACTTCTTGGTATCTTTTTTTGATTGTGCCGGAATTGTTGTTGGCGTTGAGCATTGGTTTTCGGTATTTTATTTGTACTCTGACGTTTGCGCTTTCCATACTCTTTTGGACTCTGAATGCATGATTTTACTTTTCTCTCCCTATAATTTAAATAGTAAAATAAATTGTAAACACTCAAATCACATGTACAATAAACGAGTGTAAACAGTAAATACTTTAATTAAGTTATACAATCTTATCAACTTACTTTTCTAAATCTGTGTTACACACATTTGCTGCAAATTCCATTTTTCAAAACTTAAATGCAATAATAAAACAATATCCATGCATGATCTAACACAAATAACAAATGGGTTTTCACAAAATTTCCATGTATCTGTACAACCCTGTGTTAAGGTGATATGATAATAAATTATAGTTTAAAAAAATTAATTAGACTAAAATAAAAAAATAAAGAAAATTCTTATTTTTATTTATTAAAAAAATTTATAAAATTTAACTAGAGTAACTTTAATTTTCTTTGGTTTTTAAATAAATAAAAATTTATTTGAATAAATAAAACTAATAGTATAAATTATTTTTGTTTCAGAAATGAATGTCGGTAACATGGACGCGGAGAACCGCGTGGTTTTGAATGTGGGTGGCATCAGACACGAAACTTACAAAGCAACGCTTAAGAAGATTCCTGCCACTCGACTGTCTAGACTGACAGAGGCTCTAGCCAACTATGACCCAATACTTAACGAGTATTTTTTTGACAGGCATCCTGGAGTATTTGCACAAGTATTAAATTATTATAGGTAGGCAAGCATTTTCTTCTAATAATTTAATCACCTTTACGGGATACGACATAAACATTGATCATTCTATGAGCGGTTAAATAACCAAAAAGTCAAATATATACTCTTTTTGTTCGATTGAACTTTGTAAAAAAATTTTTTACCTGCTATATTAATTGTTTTTCTACCATGCATTACATGTAAATACATTACCTACCCAATAAAAAAATTCTTACTTTTTAACTTCCCAGTGGAAGTTATAGTAATGGGTCTGATTTTGTGAATCCCGAACTTTGACATATCTCCACATTTCAAGATCCCCAGAGTCGAATACAATAGTTTTTAAGTGGACGTCTGTGTGTGTGAGTGTGTATGTGTGTGCGTGCGTGCGTGCTGTGTGTTGTGTGTGTGTGTGTGTGTGTGTGTGTGTGTGTGTGTGTGTGTGTGTGTGTGTGTGTGTGTGTGTGTTTGTGTGTGTTTGTGTGTGTGTGTGGGGATGCGTGCGTGCGTGTGTGTGTGTATGTGTGTGTGTGTGTGGGGAGGGGGAATGCGTGCGTGCGTGCGTGCGTGCGTGCGTGCGTGCGTGCGTGCGTGCGTGTGTACGTGCGTGCGTGTATGTGTGTGTACGTATGTTCGTATGTGCGTTCGGAATTATTTTTCGTCTCGTTTATCTTGAGAACAAAATATGCGTGCGTGCGTGCGTGCGTGCGTGCGTGCGTGCGTGCGTGCGTGCGTGCGTGCGTGCGTGCGTGCGTGCGTGCGTGCGTGTGTGCGTGCGTGCGTGCGTGCGTGCGTGCGTGCGTGCGTGCGTGCGTGTGTGTGTGTACGTATGTTCGTATGTGCGTTCGGAATTATTTTTCGTCTCGTTTATATTGAGAACAAAATATGATATTGACCTAAGACCAATTGCATTCGACGCATAATTATGCAACTTAAAACTGATTAGATTTTTAGGAAAATTGGTAATGCTGTTTTTTATGGAGAATAAAAATACTGAAAAAAATGGTAAACTTTCGGAATTATTTTTCGTCTCGATTATCTCGAGAACAAAAAATGAGATCGATGTGGGACCAATTGCATTCGACGCATAATTATGTAACTTAGAACTGGTTAAATTTTTAGCAAAATCGATTTTGTTGTTTTTTTGGAGAATCAAAAAATTGAAAAAAATATTAAACTACCTGAATTTATAAATTATACTGTTTTTAATATAGAATTCTAAGATCTTTTAAATAATATGATTATTGCATGTTATAGATATTTGTAAAAAAAACATAATGACAATATTTCATAAAAAGAGATAGTCTTAGAAAACAAAAATAGAAATTGGAGAATTTGAAACTTGTGTCAGTATTGAGAGAATAGCATTGAAGACGCTTTAACATTAAAAAAATATTGTTAGTAATAGTCAAGCATTTCTTTATAACAATTGAATAGTGTTACCAACAAATGATTATTGATTATAAAAATAAAATAAAAATTCAATTGTTTTAATTGAAAATAGCTCCCGCTTATGAAATAATAAGAAAAAGTTTGAAAGAATACGGTTGACATAAACAGAATATTGTTAATGACTTTTATAATTTGTTATAAACAATTTGAAATCTTTTTTTTAATAATATAAATAATAATAATAATAAGTATAACAACAAAACATAGGGTATTTTTTCATTCTTATTACTGGGAAGTTAGTCGTGTGGACCTCTCGGGTCGCACCCAG
The DNA here is from genome assembly GCA_950111635.1 of Agelastica alni. Classification (NCBI taxonomy): domain Eukaryota; kingdom Metazoa; phylum Arthropoda; class Insecta; order Coleoptera; family Chrysomelidae; genus Agelastica; species Agelastica alni. The sequence continues at coordinate 27,194,703 of OX467711.1, read as the reverse complement.
ACCACTGATATTTCTAAAATTTTTACCTGTCTTGGTATTTAATTAAATATGCTTTAAAAATAAGTTTCTTACTTATTTTTATAGTTGCAGAGTTTGTATAAATTCATAAATGCTTTAAATATGTGTGTTAAGAAAGTTGGAAGTTTAACGGAGAATCTGATTATAATAGAGCATCTTGTACCTACTTGTTATTGATACAAGAGAAGAAGGTCATTTAAAAGGCGAATTGTTCTTTTTCTTCCTGAGAAAGACAGGAAGTAGATTCCGCTTTCCAAGTATACAAACAAGTAAATAACCCAGGGATATTCTATCCAAAACAGGAACAGAAACTACAGCCTACTTTTTTTTATAACGAAATTTTAACAAACATTTAGCAAAACTTGAATTTAAACTAAAATAGCCAAAAATAAAGTTCAAATTTAAATTAACCCTTTTAGTCAAACTTACAGTCAACTTTAAAAATTCTTATTGTCTACTGCAGTTGTCCATCACTAACAAAATCTGTTGCTTTGTGTATTTCCATGTATAAACAACTTACGTTCGTGATATGCGCGCGCATTTTGTTTATAGTTGGTTTAAAACGATAGTTTGACAGTTTTATGTTGGATGGTATTACGAACATAGATTAAGTTATGTTTGTATACATATACCTGAGCAGGGAAATAAACCATAACCTTAACCACGCTAAAGAGATTAAAAGAAGAATATAAATAGTCAGGGCAGGTTTTTCGAAAATGCGAAATATACTGTGTAATCCAGGTTTATCCCTCGAGGTAAGACTAAGAACAGTAAAGTGCTTTGTGTGGTCCCTGATCTTATACGGCTGTGAGACATGGACGGTGAAGCAGGAAGAACTTCGGAAATTGGACGCCTTTGAATTGTGGATATACAGGCGAATGCTCCGTATAGCATGGACCACCAGGACAACAAATGCAGAAGTTTTAACCAGAGTGAATACCCGTGTTTAATTAACAAATATCATAAAGATAAGAAAAACAGCCTATCTGGGACATCTAATGCGGCACAAGGAGTATGAACAACTACAAGTAATACTGAAAGAAAAAATTAAAGGTAAACGAGGCATAGGGAGACATAAAAAGCTAAGAAACATAAGAGACTAGACAAACATGGATGGTAATACCCTGATCCATTGAGCCCAACATAGAGAAGAATTTGCCATAGTGGTCGCTAACCTCAACAGAGACGGCACCTAAGAGAAGGAAATATTATTTTACAATGTTTAACACAAAGGCAAAGAAAAAGGGACCACTTGAGAAAAAATATAACGTAGCTAAAAAAAATGTTTAATTGTAAATTATTGGATACGAAAATACTATATTCAATTAAAATTATTAAATAAAATCTAAATCGAAAGTTTGAAACATACGGATAGCAATAGTAATTGTTTTTATCTTCTGGGGATGTAAAAACTATTAGATCTTAGATTAAAACTCATGAAACGTTTGTTATGAATGGGGCTCTGCATACCCGTAACTTTATGAGCAGCCAGAACGTGTCAAAAAAGGCACGAGTGGCTGTGCATGGATGAGTCTGGACCCTACTCATACGTCCGATAGTGAATGTTGGGCTTGGCAGAAGAAGCATGAAAGTAGGATCAACACTGCGGTGATGAGTAGTCTAAGAAATATAGCCAGAGTGAGAAATAGTAAGATAAGGGAACGCTGTGGTGTAAAGAAGATGTTGCAATAAAGATAGATAAAGAAATGTTTTGATGGACAGGTAGCGAGAATGGATAAAATAATTTTAATGAAACATATTTATAAGGCAGGTGTGAATGTGCAAGTCGGTAGAGGTCTACCTAGGTGAACATTTGTCAATCAGATTGTTTTAAAGAAAGGTCAAGTCAAGAGTCCCAGCAACCAAAAAGCATGTATAAAAGCACTGATAAAAGTAGAAGAAGCGAAAGACGTGTGTAAGAACCGTAGCAAGTAAATATTTTCAATATTGTCAATATTTTGGTTGCTGATATTGTAAGCATAATGAGCTCTTTAGTTTTTTTTTTAATTTTGTTTTTGTTTATTAATTTTTGTAAAGTTTTTTTTTTGCTTTTTCAACCGTATCGTATTAATTGTTGTTTTTTCTAATCCACATCGATGTCAGATTATCTTTTACTTACTTTATATTACTTAATTCGAGATTCCATACCCGATTAACCTACTTTTTTAATATTATCCATTTTTACTGCATTCACGCTGTTTTGTAATTATCTACACGTTTAACTTTCACTTTTCTTTATGTAAAGATGGAAATTATGCTGCGGTATTAATTAAATACCAAATTACGTTTAATACAAACTAAGAACTGCGTACTAAACTACAAACTAGCGTTAAATTTAGGCTTTATTTTATTAATTATTCTGCGGTGATTTGCACTTTTCGTAAAACTTTAAGAGCGGAAAGATATAGGGTAACCTGTTATAATTTTTATGAAAAGCAAATATTGCATCGGAGAAGTTAAATCATTTTATATTATAATTTGATTTAAAAAACCAACAATTAATTTAAAACCAAGTAAACCGTAAACCATAAGTGTCAGTTAAACTTTGGTGAAATGAATAAAGCTCATTGTATGGTGTCTGTGACTGCTAGTCGGAGTTTAACTGTTAACTGATGGATGAAGGGCCGGTTAAACTTCAAGCTTCGATTAAAGACATGCGCGGATTGAATACTAATATGTTTCAACTGTATGTTTCGTGCTATAACTATAAGTATAACCTATAAATATTTGTTAGTCTCGTTGACCAGATTTTTTTATGTTTTTAAAATGGACGTATTGGAAGATATATATTATTTAACGATGAAGATGAAATAGATGTTATAAATATTGTGGAAAACCCAAGAAGACCGCTAGTTTTTCTTCCGCGAATCAACACCATGGACATTTGGACAGACAAATTTGGAAAACAAAAACAACTAGTTTCCATTGCAGTTGTAACTTCACTTGTCATTCTTGTCACTACTCAGACATGAGGTATGTGACTCAGACTCAGTGCTGCCAATTTTCATTTAAAACTTTTTCTTCTTACAGCAATGCTTGCGTCTGACAAAAATCCTAAAATAGCCTCCAAAACCCTGCAAAATAACTTGAATAAGATACAACAATGGATGACAAAATGGAAAATGAAAATAAGCGAGAACAAATCACAACATATAACATTTGCAATGCGTAAAGGAACATGTCCGCCTGTAAAACTGAACAGCAAAAAAATTCCACGAGGTGATGAAGTCAAATATTTGGGTATACATCTAGACAAAAAGTTAAATTGGAGAAAACACATTTTCCCAAAAAGAAAGCAACTGGGCCACAAGTTGAGGAGTATGTACTGGCTACTGGGTAAAAAATCTGAAGTATCAATTCAAAATAAGATATTGATCTACAAATCTATCCTGAAACCAGTTTGGACCTATGAAATAGAATTATGGGGAACAGCCGCAAACTGAAATATCAAAATTATGCAGAGATTTTAGTCCAAGACCTTAAGAATGATACTAGGAGTCCCATGGTTTATAACCAAAGAAGCCATTCATCGGGATGCAGGTCTATCGTATGTCAAAGAAGAAATAAAAAAGTATGCGAAAAAACATGCAAAAAAACTAAAAGTGCATCCAAATGTGTTCGCAAAAAGTTTAGTGTATAAACCGCGTGTAGTGCATAGGTTAAAACGAAAAGTAAGAATTAGTTACTTAGTGTTAAGAATACATAAAAACGCCCAATGTCAAAAATAGTCCATATTGTAGTACACTAACTTTAAAAGGGGTGTATCACTAGATGCCTCCCCTACACATCTTTCTGAATTGACATACCTATTACTTAATATCTACCTAACATTATTTGGGTTACACAGATAGATTTTAACATAATGGGAAGCTAATAAAAAAAATGTTGTGCCCTTGGGTGGAGGATTTTTCAACGTATGGAATTCATTTTGCGAATTTCTTGAAAATTTATGTCAGACGCGTCAGATCAAGAAAATACGTTGTCACGTGGTTGTCATGCAATAAAAACAATGTACATGAATAATTCTTGCTGGAATAATGTTTTGATTGGCTAGAACGTATATGAATTACTGAAATTTAAAATTTCTATTGGTATCGAGAAACGTCAAAAAATAATCTTTAAAATTGTGTCGTTAGACGCAGAAATTCTGCAAAATTGTGGAAGTATAAATTCTGAACCTTTTGAAAGGGTGGGTACTCAAAGTTTTCGTTCGAGTGCTTAACTCGTCGATATTCTGCGAAGATTAATAGACTCTGCGACAAAAATAAAACTACCTACCCCCAACAAACGTTTTTAAAAGGTAGGAAAATGATGTGTAGTCGATGATAGACACTCCAAGAATGAATTATTACTGCGTTTTTGGTCTATTTAAATTTTCTACTTGAAAAAGGCGTTGGACCGTATCATCGTAAATTATAATAAATACGAAGAATACGTTTAAATCAATATTTATTGTCATCGGTAAACCTAACCCTTTTTTTGTATTTATTTTAATAATTCAAGTAAGATTTTATCGGGTATTGTAAATTAGTTTAAATAATTTTTTTATTGGGTACAATTTTAATTAAAACTTGTTTTAAAACTATTTGGTTTGTAAGAACGTTGTTTTCTAGTGGAAGAGAGTTGGAAAGGTCGTTGTTTTTGGATTATAGTGAAAAGTTTGATTAATTTTGTTTTATTATCGACATTATTTTAAAATTACACAACGATGTGTAGTACATTGTATTTCAAAGCACCAAAGCCAGAATTGAATGGCTACGTTAGGTGCCAAATACAGAGTGTTTGTAAATAAGTGCGACAAACTTTAGGGGGTAATTTTCTTCTTCTTCTTGTTGTGCCATACCCCTGGGGGCGTCGGCGACCTCTCTGCAACTATTCATGTGCACGCTCAATCAGTGTTGCATGAATAGAAGGGACCTACAGTTTAATGCCGGTTCCGAACGGCTAGTTTAGAGAGGCTATACTAGGCAGAATACATTCGGTGGTTTGCCATTGCCTTCCGAACGGCAGCGGTCGCTTATAATTCGTTGTTTTGACCTGGGAATCGAACCCGGGTCTCTTGGTGCAGAGGCTGGCGCGCTAGCAACTACACCACGGGTAATTTTGCATAAAAAAATAATGACAGTTTGCTATATAAACGTATGTCCACGAATACTTCGTTTCAGAGATACGGGGTGTTAAAGTTTTCTTAAAAACTGACGATTTATTTATTGCTCTGAAACCGGTCAAAATAAGAAAATGAAATTTGGTGGGTTCTAAGAGGTAGTTATCGCGCATTCTTTATCATGCAATTGAGAATTTTTTGTTTATCATTGGCACGCATACGGGTAATGATCTTCATTTTTTTAGAGAAAAAAATGGTACGCCACTGAGATATTTTAAATTAAACATTATGTTTAAATTTCCCGTTTAATTTTTGATAAAAAATCTTTCTTGCCTATTTTTCGTATAGGGTGCCGTTTTTATGCAAAAAAATAAAACATCTTATTGCGTTTTTTCATTTCATTAATACATTATCAAGAACTATTTAATACAATAACATTAAACCAGAACCCGTTTCTCTAAAAACAAAGAATTTGCGTCCATGACCATGTTGCTAACATCGCAAAGTCGGCAAGCCAGAGGCTAGGTTTCCTGTAGAAAGCCAGAAAGTTTTTTACTCCTGATCAACTGTTGACGACGTACAAGGCTCAAATCCGACCTCTACTGGAGTATTGCTTGCACATTTGGGGTTCAGCACCAAGGCATTCTCTTCGTCTTCTAGATTCCATTCAGAAAAGAGCCATTCGCTTGATAAACAGCTCAACTCTTACAGATACCCTTCACCCTCTAGAACATAGAAGAAGAGTTGCAGACCAGTCATTGCTCTACAGATATTTCCATGGCAGATGCTCCAGAGAAATAAAAACTCTTGTACCACCATTGGCCACATTCGGCCGAAGAACTCGGCACGCAGATCGGTCTCACCCATTTACTCTCAAGATTGACACTACAAGGACCAATCTTCATCAAGAATCCTTCTTTTACAGGGCTGCTACGGAATGGAATAAGCTTCCAAAATCAGTTTTTCCAGAGAACTATGACCTACAACTTTTTAAAAAGCGTGTCCACAATCATTTCCTTTCTATAATCCCTTCCCCTTCTATTAGTCGCAGTGCGGGCCATCCGCGGCCCACACGATAGGTCTACCCTTTTTGCGACTATCTTCATAAAAAAAAATGCTTCGTGTCTACTATGGTATATTACAAAATAAACTTAATGTAAGCCTACAGAAAAAATCGATCTTTCTTGCGACTTTGCAAAAACATAAAATCAAGATTTTCGGTATGTAAAGGTTATTCGTTTTTTACGTGAAAACCCTTTTTGCAAAAAAAAAAAAAAAACATACGTTTATAAAGAATTAAAGATCTTTAGGTTAAATAATTTATAATTTTTCGATATCATTGATACTTTTCGAGTTATATCGGAAAAACCGTGAAAGATATCGGGTTTTTTATAACTCGTTAACTGTAAAGTATTTTAAACTTAAACTTGTTAATTATTTATAGCTGCCGCGCTCTGCGCCTGCATGCCTCACTTTATTCATCAATTAATAATACTGCAAATAAACCAAACATATCCTAGTATTTTTTTATTAAAAATATAGGTATTTAACCTTAATATCAGTAAAGGTGACTGCTGTACGATGGTTATTGCGCCTTTCAGATTTTTTTGAAATAATAAAATTATCTTGGCTCCTTATATTCTTCTTCTTACAATAGGACCTGGTCCTGTTTAGTCCGTTGCATTAAGCCTCCTTCGGAGCTCTTCCTGTGAAGCGGAGCTCTAGCTTTCGTACCATCTCTTCGGTGGTCTGCCTACCGGTCTTCGCTAGTTTGGTTTTTGCGACATGGCCCACTTTGCCCACCTTGCATCTGGCATCCTTTCCACATGGTCTTTCCAGCACCTCTTGCGTGTTCTAGCCCATCTTACTACATCCTGTATTTCTAGTTCCTCTCTGATATCCTGGTTTATTATTCTATCCCTGAGGGTAACACCCTTGATGGTTCTTAGTATTTTCATTTCGTTCGTTCTCATTATTCTTTTCGTTGTTGATGTTTCAGTTTTGGTTTCTGTGGCGTACGCTAAAATAGGTCTTACACATGTTTTATTAATCCTCAGCTTGCTTGTTGTACTCATCATTTTATTTCGGCTCCTAATGATCATGGGAATTCATTTTTTTGTTTAAAATGCGTGAAATAATGCCAGAAATTCATTTTCATAAAAGTAATTTCTATAAAAACAAAATTAATAAATTTATTTTAAAAAAACATGTAAAAAATATTATTTTTGTTAGTCTTTTTTGACTCTTAAAATTAAAAAAATCAATATACGTTTTTAAAAATATGAAAGTACAACTTTTACAAAAAAAATAAGCCCCAAATCGTTACTGTAGTATCATCCCCCGCGCAGAACTAGCTAAATTAAGAGAGCATCTTTTTGGAGAAAATTTCATATATCTTAAAAAATAATTAATATTAATCAATTTTTTAAAATATCATTTTTTTGGCTTGCCATAGACTACAATTAACAGTAAGTAACAAGTTTAAATACGTTACAGTTTATGAGTTATAGAAAACCCGATTTTTCACGGTTTTTCCGATATATTCAAAGAGTATTAATAATTTTAAAAAGTTATAAACAATTTAATAAATAGATATTTTTAACACTGTTAATTTCCTGATTTATCTTTTTTTGATCGGAACTGTAGTTTTTTAGTTATTAACAAAAAACCACTTTTCGCAACTTTGCCAATTTTTTAGGTTATGTTCGGTGATCAGGATCGGGTCGCATAAAATAGAAACTCACCCTGAATTTTAATTTTCTATACGATCATTTTTTTTTTGTTATACATTTTTGCAGACTTTTTTCCCTATTGCTTGGACTAGTAGGCTAAAACGTCTACTGCCGGTGGACCTAATTACAGATATCAGATAAGTTTAGTCTTAAATCGTCTAATACATACTCTTACTTACGCTGGCGGACAAACTCTAGGTTAAAATTAAATTTATGTACTTATTAAAAAAAATCACTTACTAAAGGGAGACTCTACATGTCACCTTACCTATTAAAGCACATTTGTTTTTCTTGATTTAACTATAAAAAACAACTGTCCCCAGTCTAGTGTGCACAAATGAGTAGGGCAGAACTGGAAAATTTAATTTCACACAGTCGAGTGTGAAATGCAATATTGCAGGAATACCGCAAAGTTACTAACAAGTTTTCAACAACTTCCCTTCAGGAAATGGAGCAGAAAATTGAGTCGATAAGGATAAATTTACAAAAATAAAAATTGTGTATAGGTATAATAAAAAAAAAGGATTTACATGACAATAGACCGTAAAACAACCAAACTATGTTATATGCAGACATTTTTTATATTTATTATTATGCAGGGTAAGTCAACGATTGGGTGTGTTATCTGTTGTTAGTGGTGACATGCCTAAATTTTTGCTTATACACGGACTCGATATTTTAAAAACAATAAGAGGTAAGACCAATTGTAAAAACGTTTTATGTTCACTTAATGAAAAAACTTGAATACAGTGCGTTTCATTTAAAAAAAAACAACTTTACGCTTGTCCGTTTTTTTAAAACACGCAGGGTAAGTCAAAAATTGGGTGTGTCATCTGTTAGGTGACATGCTTGAATTTTTGTTTATACACAAGGTCTCGATGTCTCAAAAACAAAAGAGGTAAGACCAGTTGTGAAAACGTTTTATGTTTACTTAAAGAAAAAACTTAAATACAGGGTAGGGTATTCCATTAAAAAAAAATTTTACGCTGCTCTGCTTTTTTGAGACACGCTTTATTTTTAAATAATTTTAAATAAAGCAATTTGTAACCATCTTATCCTGCAATTAAAGTATTTTTCACAATTTTTATTTACTAAACAAGAATTTACTTCAAGCAATCGTTGACTCACCAAGTACAGCAGCAATAATTGCATTATAAATCATTTTTACAAACTTTTCTTTTACTTGTAATGTTTGTATGTTGTATGTATGTTTGGGTCAAATCTTGCAACTGAATTTTGACCAACTTCTAGTCGTCGGATTAACTTTAAAATTGGTAGAGAAAAAAACAAAATGGCGTCCAAGATAGCGGACGAGTTTTGTGTTTATGCTCCGATTTTATTCAAAGATAGTATGTAGTGGTTTTTGTGGTCGAAGATTATGATTATTTTGTCAAAAATTCATAATACGAGTGATACGGGGTTTTTTCTGTGACAATTATGCATTTATCGTCCAAAATATTGCATGAACAGCAATTTTTAACTGTTGTAGCATTCAAAAAACAAATTTTAGGGATAATAATAATAAAATAAACATCTTTCCAGGATCTTTTTAAACGTATGCATTTTCTGAGGGTCAAAATTTAAACAAAATAAAGAATCTACAATTTTTTTGTTCAAATTTTGACCCTCAGAAAATGCATCACTCAATCTTAGGGTCAAAATTTGAACATAAAAAATTGTAGATTCTATATTTTGTTAAAAAAAGCTTAATGGGCAAACTTAAGTTAATTTATGTTTACAGTTTAAAAAATAATGATAATTAAAAAAATCACCTAATTTAAAAATCGTTAGTCACTAATAAACATTTTCTTTAATTTGAAATAAATATATTTCTATTGCTATTCGTCCCAACTAAATATTAGGTTCTTATGTATATAAACTAGGGCCTATTTAATTAGAAAACTTTTTGATAAATTACTTCGTGAGAGGCTGTTTTATCGAGTTGATGTTTGATAAGAAATAATATTTTACTTGCGACAGCTTTATTCTAGTAATCCATTAGCTAAAAAGTTTGTAAATTAAAAAAAAAACTACATCATAAATTTTCTAATGCAATAAAAAAAATTTTGAAAAGGTATTTATTATGACCCAGCTAGTAGAAAAATCTACCCGCATACCCGATAACCCCAATCACCAAGCAAACATTCTTGATCTCTTCCTCACGACACATCCCGACCAGTACCAAGTCTCTATAACCACTCCACTCAGAAAATCTGATCATAAACTCATCTCAGCCACGTCCAAAATCGCGTCTGGTACCTTTATTGTCTGGCATTACAGATCAGCCAAATGGGATGAACTGAGGGACTTTTACCTAACATTTCCATGAAATGCTTTCGCTTATAAGACCCATCAACATGTGCAGAATCTGTCACCGAAATCATAAGGCTAGGTATGGACTCATACATTCTTCATAGTACAGGACAGATCTCCAACCCCAAACCCTGGTTCAGCCAAACATGCAACCGTGCGGTGCGTGATAAAAATCAAGCATATCGACTCTGGTGCGAATTTCTGACAATTGCTAACCGAGAAGCCTTTGTCAACGCGAGGAACACCTGCAAAAAAAATGATTGAACTTGCCAAAGAATCTTATGACACGAGAATATGCAACAAGCTTGTCAATGCCCCTTTGGTCTTTGGCTAAGGCCATAAATAAGAAATTCACAACTTCTTCTTTACCACCACTTAAGAGGCCCGACGGCACGACAGCAGTATCTTTCATGGAAAAAGCGGATCTGCTGGCTGAAATGTTTAGTTCCAACTCAATATATATATATATATATATATATATATATATATATATATATATATATATATATATATATATATATATATATATATATATATATATATATAAATATTTGTTTAATTTTCACTTAATTGACAATCTTTTATTAATTATCCATAAACAACTGTTTTGTCAACGAATTTGTCTTGTAGGAATTCACCTATTAACTGTTTTTCATTATATGAATCGAGTCCATAGATTTTCGTTAATAAATAGGAGTTTGATTCAATAATAGACTTTTAATTTGGAAAAACAACACGCATCTACAAAAGCGATTAACTTTAAATTGTATTTCCCCTTATCCTGTCGATTTACAGAGTATCTCAATCTTATTTACAAAATAAACAAGGTCCAATTTACAAAAAAGACTAATTAATCGGAAAGCAATACTTTCTCACCGTTAAATCAATATTTCCCTTGGGAACAAAAGTTTTTTAATGAGAATTTTTAAGGTTATATGAAAATTGGTTTTTAAACAATGTATAATTAAAAAGACCACCTTTTATTTGTGTAAAATATAGAAATATTAAATTCGGTTAAATACATTTGGCTACAAATGTACTTTTTATTTGTTACCCCAGTTAATTACAGACGATCCTTGTATGGACATTAGTAATTTATGTGACAATATTAATTAACACACAGAAGGACTAACCATTGAATTAAATTACATGGTTAATGTTTAAGTACTGGCTTATTAAAGTATTTGGTTGGATTAAAACGATGTTTTTTACGGTGTTGTGTCACTAACTGTTCGAATGGTCACTAAAAATTAGTCTTCGTCAGTATCTCACAATGCTATTTTGTTACAATTTTTAGGCAACCCACATTGCGGATTACATTTTTGGGAATACCTTTCTTGAAAGTGATAAAATTATGGTTGGTGGTTGGTAGAGTATATGGTATGAAGCAAACGACGAGTATTTAGGTTGACTATCGTTTCATTCATTTTAACCTGGCGACCTTCTGCCTTCAAGAGACCTAGAGGACGGCCACCAATGCGGTGGTGGTACGATGATGTTAAACTAAAAGCAGCACTACATTGGATGCGGGAAGCCGCAAGCAGAATAAGGTGGAAATCAAAAATAAAAGAGGCGTATGTCCGTAAGTGGACTGAAGAACGCTATTAGAAAAGAAGAGAAGAAGATCGGTTTATTATAAAGGGTATTCTCATGAAAGTTCGCTTGTCAGGAGCGAGTTTTTTTTCTCTGGAAAGTTTTCTCAAAAGGCAGAGCTCTGATAAACAGCAACCCCATGGGGGGTTGGTGTAGTAAATGTATTAGGGAGGTGATTTTCCTTAGCGAGGATCTAATACATAAAGTCATGAGGAATATTATTTGAGTTAGATCAGTTAGATAAGCCTATGTCTACTCAGGTTTTAAAATACTTGCAGGTCAAGAGTTTATTTTTAAAAAGCCAAAAAAGTTTGCTAAAAGTTAGGCCCATTTGTGGGTCATATGTATATGCTTTCAAGTGAGTCTGCGATCCAGGTGTATTACTAAATATAAAATTTGTTTTCTTCCCCATTGTCTAATTCAATTTTATTTATTATTTTTACAGAACAGGAAAACTGCACTACCCATCAGACGTTTGTGGACCACTTTTTGAAGAAGAATTAGAATTTTGGGGACTAGACGCAAATCAAGTTGAGCCTTGTTGCTGGATGACGTATACCCAGGTATAATTATTAAAATTTAATTTAAATTATTGTTTTAATTTTTTTTTTGGGTGGTACGTCAATGTTTTTTTATATTGCAATGAGCAACAAATTTTTTAGATTTGTTAAAAATAATAAAAATGAGTAACTTGACAACTCATTACTTTTACAGCACAATCGAGTCTACTTATATACAGAGGCGAAAGATTTTTTCGCATTGAAAGAAGAGGTTTGACGCTGGGAAACAGATAAAATGAAATCTTACTGACATAAAGTGCCAGGACAAAGACAAGCGAAAAGGCTAGTAAGCCTTTCGCAAAGGAAAGCTAAACAGTTTCTCGAGTTGGACAAGAAAGACTTGAAACTGGTGACGGGATTCTTCACTGGACACTGTTTTCTGAGGTATCACCTGAAAAATATGGGCAAAACAAAGATTAATAGTTGTCACCACGAGAACTTCGCTGAAACTGGAGAACATTTGCTTTGCGAATGTCCAGCGCTTTTCTGCTAGTGGCTCAAGTTTCTGGAAGGGGCCTTTCGATGTCAGGAACTTAGCTCTCAGGAAACTGATAAACTTTGTACGAAGTCTCGGAATCCCGGACCTCAAATGGATTAAGGGTTATGCACAAAATATCTGATAGGTCAAAATGCTTGAGAGGCAGCATAGCCTTTAAGACCCCCCTACAATCCACAATCCACTTATATACAAAAAAACTTTCAATTACTTTTTAACAGAAATTTTTTAATTCGGTTGGCGTTGTTTTCACTGAGTAATTACATCGGCGTTAACTTGTATGAGCCATACTATTGGGAGCATCTTAAAAACTGACATATTGATACCGCTTATAATCTTACATTAGTATGCACTTAAGGGAAGGGTAACGCAGTGCTTAACAGTATTAAGACTTTATTAAGCCACTTGTATATACAAATTGCCCGCGGGGGTTGTAAGTCCCCTACCGGGCGCCTCCTCAGGTGGCGGATAGAGAAATGCCTCCCAGATATGGGTGGTACCGGGGAAATGAAATACCCGGGGCGGACCAAAACTAGCAAAGCAGCGTCTAACTCAAAAAGAGCGGCTGCAAACAGCGTCGGACCCACAATGGGCGGCTGATTTTAAACACGCCAACACGCAAGGCAAGCGCGGCGTTTTATTTATGTCAAAAAACCCTCAAAAGAAATGTCAAGTTTTTAAAACGAAATGGAAATACCCCAGGCGAGTAGGACGAATAGCCCACAATCTCGTACTGAAATATCAGTCAGTCCCAAGGATTCTGGGGGGGGGGACAAAAATTTGACTAGAAAAATAAAACAAACAACACTAAAAGTTGCATCCTATAATGTAAGAACACTTCTGTCTGAAGAAAAATTTATAGAAATTGAAATGGAATTGGAAAACAAAGTGGGACATAGTAGGAATAAGCGAGGTCAGAAGACATGGCGAGTGTCTGGAAACACTAACAACGGGACACAAACTTTACTATAAAGGACACGACACAAAATCAGAAGGTGAAGTCGGTTTTTTCATCCACAAAAAACATTAAAAAAACATTAAATTAATACAAGCAATATCCATAAGACATGATATTACGTTTAAACAATAGATACAGTATAAAAGTTATTCAGATATATGCACCGACTCAAAACCATAGCGACGAAGAAATAGAAATATTCTATGAAGACATATCCAAAGCCATGAAAAAAAATAAAACACACTTTACAGTCATATGTGGAGATTTCAATGCCAAGGTTGGACTAAAAGCCGACCCAACGGAGATAATAATTGGAAACTATGGAAGCACTGGCAGAAACGATCGAGGTGAAACTATGATAAGCTACCTACTAGAAAACAACCTGTACATAATGAATAGCTTTTACGGCAAAAAACAATACAGAAGATGGACTTGGGAAAGCCCCGATGGCAGGACACGAAATGAGATTGATTATTTCATTACGGATAAGAAAGGTATTTTTAAAGATGTTAGTTTTGAATCGTTTTTCAACAGGCAGCGACAATCGAATGATAAGAGCCATCCTTAAAATAAATCTGACAAAAGAAATAAACAAAACGTTTAAAAAGAAAACTATAAAAAAGTGGAAAAAAGATAGCATAAAAAACATAAAAACGAAAATAATAAAAGCATTAGAAAATTCCTAAAAAAAATACTGTCATAAAACTGCCAAACGAAAAAATCAGTAGGGAAACCCAAAATAAAATAAAATAAAGAAGTGACCTTAAAAGTGCACTAAATTCAGACGGGCAGAGACTAAAACATATGAATAAAGAAATACACAAATCATTGAGGAAAGACTTGAAAAAATATGACAATGTGGTAAAAACCATTGAAGAAAATAAAAGCACAAAAGTCCTAAAATACAAACTAGCCACTGGAAGAAAAAAAATATTTAAACTACAAGACAATGATGGAAATGTAAAATCAAATAGAGATACAATAATACAAATAGTGGAATATTGTTACAAAGAGCTTTATACGAACAAGAAAAGGTTCCCAGATAAAAATCAACTAAATCAAAGGAAAGTGCAAAACCAGGGATCAGAAGACATACCAAATATCACTAAGTTAGAAATATATCGCGCCCTCAAGAAAATGAAAAACAACAAAGCCCCAGGCAAAGATGGAGTTGTAACTGAAGCAATAAAGTTGGGAGGACCGGTACTAATAGAGAAAATGCAGACTTTGTTTAATTTATGCCTACAAAATCAAGAGATACCACTAAAGTGGAACGATGCCACTACCATCCTACAACACAAAAAAGAAGATAGTACTTGATTAGACAACTATAGACCCGTAAGCCTACTGAACCATATTTACAAAATATTTACCCGCATAATAACAACCAGACTGGAATCAAAATTCGACCTATACCAGCCAAGAGAGCAGGCAGGGTTCCGGACAGGATTTGGGACGAATGATCACCTTTAAAGCCTTAAAACTTTAATAGAGAAGATAATAGAATATAATAGACCATTAGTTATAGTTTTCGTAGACTTCCAAAAGGCGTTTGACACAGTGAAAATGTAAGCTATCCTCCAGGCTCTCAAAGAATGCAGAATAGATCACAGGTACACCCAAGTTGTATATGATATATATATATATATATATATATATATATATATATATATATATATATATATATATATATATATATATATATATATATATATATATATATATACATGCAACAACGACTGTAAGACTGCATAAAACTACGCAGAAAATAGATATAAAACGAGGGGTACGACAAGGAGACACTTTATCACCAAAACTATTCACAGCGGTTTTGGAATACGGTTTTAAAGGACTAAGTTGGAATAACAAGGGTGTTACAATAGATGGAGAACAAATAAATATTTTCCGATTCGCGGATGA